>CM060639.1:27375961-27423461 GCA_030578275.1 Meda fulgida
TCTAATTTACAGAAAGTATATATCTTTTTTCACTTTTAAGATGTAGCCTTTTGAAAATAAGATGTCAAAAACGAACGTTTTAGGAAAAAACCTCTGCCGCCTAAAGGGTTAATGACATCCCATTCCTGATCTGTTTAATATGGAGTTGCTCCACCCTTTGCAGCTATAACAGCTTCAACTCTTCTGGGAATGCTTTCCACAAGGTTCCCAAGTGTGTTGAGAATTTGTTGACCATTCTTCTAGAATCTCATTAGTGAGGTCAGGCACTGATGTTGGACGAGAAGCTCTCAGTCTCTGCGCTAATTCATCCCAGAGCTGTTCTCTCGGCTTGAGGTCAGGACAGGTGCAGCCAGTCCTGTTCCTCCACACCAAACTCCTCATCCATGTCTTTATGGACCTGCTTTGTGCACTGGAGCGCAGTTATGCTGGAACAGGAACATCACCAAACACTTCCCACAAAGTGGAGCATGATATTGTCCAAAATGTCTTGGTAAGCTGAAGCATTAAGAGTTCCTTTCACTGGAACTAAGAGGCCAAGCCCTGAAAATCAACCCCACACCATAATCCCCCCTCCACCAAACTTTACACTTGGCACAATACAGTCAGGCAAGTGCTGTTCTCCTGACAACTGCCAAATCCAGACTCGTCCATCAGATTGGCAGACAGAGAAGCGTGATTCGTCACTCCACCCCACTGCATCCCACGCTTTACCCCACTGCATCCCACGCTTTACTCCACTGCACCCCACATCCCAAGCTTTACCCCACTGCATCCCACGCTTTACCCCACTGCATCCCACGCTTTACACCACTGCACCCCACATCCCATGCTTTACCCCACTGCATCCCACGCTTTACACCACTGCATCCCACGCTTTACCCCACTGCATCCCACGCTTTACCCCACTGCATCCCACGCTTTACCCCACTGCATCCCACATCCCACGCTTTACCCCACTGCATCCCACATCCCACGCTTTACCCCACTGCATCCCACATCCCACGCTTTACACCACTGCATCCCACGCTTTACACCACTGCATCCCACGCTTTACACCACTGCATCCCACGCTTTACCCCACTGCACCCCACATCCCACACTTTACCCCACTGCATCCCACGCTTTACATCACTGCATCCCACGCTTTACCCCACTGCATACCACATCCCACGCTTTACCCCACTGCATCCCACATCCCACGCTTTACACCACTGCATCCCACGCTTTACACCACTGCACCCCACATCCCACGCTTTACCCCACTGCATCCCACGCTTTACACCACTGCACCCCACATCCCACGCTTTACCCCACTGCATCCCATGCTTTACATCACTGCATCCCACGCTTTACCCCACTGCATCCCACATCCCACGCTTTACACCACTGCATCCCACGCTTTACACCACTGCACCCCACATCCCACGCTTTACCCCACTGCATCCCACGCTTTACACCACTGCACCCCACATCCCACGCTTTACCCCACTGCATCCCACGCTTTACATCACTGCATCCCACGCTTTACCCCACTGCACCCCACATCCCACGCTTTACCCCACTGCATCCCACGCTTTACACCACTGCACCCCACATCCCACGCTTTACCCCACTGCAACCCACGCTTTACACCACTGCATCCCACGCTTTACACCACTGCATCCCACGCTTTACACCACTGCATCCCACTCTTTACACCACTGCATCCCACGCTTTACACCACTGCACCCCATATCCCACGCTTTACCCCACTGCATCCCACGCTTTACACCATTGCATCCCACGCTTTACCCCACTGCATCCCACATCCCACGCTTTACACCACTGCAACCCACGCTTTACACCACTGCACCCCACATCCCACGCTTTACACCACTGCAACCCACGCTTTACACCACTGCATCCCACGCTTTACCCCACTGCATCCCACGCTTTACACCACTGCATCCCACGCTTTACACCACTGCACCCCACGCTTTACACCACTGCATCCCACGCTTTACTCCACTGCATCCTGAACTCCTGAGAGCGACCCATTCTTTCACAGATGTGTGTAGCGTCTGCATGCCTAGTGCTTGATTTATACAACTGTGGGCATCGAAGTGATTGGAACACCTGAATTCAATGATTTGGAGGGGTATCCCAATACTTTTGGCAATATAGTGTAGATTATATATATATATATATATATATATATATATATATATATATATAGAGAGAGAGAGAGAGAGAGAGAGAGAGAGAGAGAGAGAGAGAGAGAGAGAGAGAGAGAGAGAGAGAGAGAGAGAGAGAGAGAGAGAGAGAGAGAGAGATTTCTGGTAGTCCATTCAATATTTGCATGATTCTAAACAAATACTGAATGAATTGTAGATGTATAAATAGAGGACAGGAACACAACTAGTCAATTCATACATCTCAGTTACCCAGAGAGAAACAATAAAATGTGACAGTTGAGAGAAAGAGAGAAAGCAGGTGTAAAGCGTTTAAAAAAGGGGAAATGTAAAACAGCAAGACAAATGAAGATTTCCTTAAAATGGTTTCAGATAGGAAGGCTGATAGAGAGACAGATGGACGGATGAGAGAAAGAAAGGGTACACTGAGATATATGGATAATATTTACATTGCAGGTTCGAGTCCACCCATGGGACCAGACCTTAGGACAACAGAGGGGTTTAATTACAACCCAAACAAAACATGTGCAGAAATATAGAAGGGCAACGTGAGTGTGAACCGAGAGGATACGGTGAATAATCAAGCAGGAGTCGATCCGACTAAACACACGAGTATCGCAGTCTCAGCTCAACACTGCATTAATCTCAAGCATTTAAACACGATATAAACGGATTGATCTGTGATATGTGAATACAGATAGTTTGTGTTGTGCATCTCTGCAGCAGAGGTGTGGGACGAGCCGTACTTCGGGAGCTGTGTGAAGGCCTGGAAACCGGCTTTGGACGCCACGAGTCTCCTGATGGCCTGAAACTGAGCCTCCAGCTCCACGTTCGGCCCGGGCAGATCCACGTCCTGAGACAGCAGAGCCAGCACCGCATTGCTGATCAGCTTCTCTTTATTCTCGGAGAAAAGACCCTATAACACACAGAGCAGAAGGAAGGGCCACACTGAAACCCAGTGAACACACACACACACACGCACACAGAGAGCCGTGGGAACACACTCACGTCCTGAGTGACGGCGTGCAACACACCACTGTACGAGATGTTGGCGTTGAATCTGAACACGGCATCCGCAAAATTGCCATCTAGAATAAAGAACAAAAAACATTAGTTATTATATACATTTTGAGCTAACTGTGATTTTGTATATATACACTTCTGAAATACATAACTTAGACAGTTCCCTCTAATTACAGATCACTGTAAATTGTAATGTGGTCACCAAGACTGCGTTTATTTGACCAAAAATACAGTGAAAACACTGAAATATTATTGCAATTTAAAATATCATTTTTTTTTTTAAATAACTGTTTCACTATTGTGAATTTATTCCTGTTTTCAAAGGTGAATTTGCAGCATTATTACTCCAGTCTTCAGTGTCACATCATAATTCTAATATGATGATTTGATGCTCAAGAAACATTTATGATCATTTTCAATGTTCAGTTATGCTGCCTCAGATTTCTGTGGAAACGTCATCAATTTTATTTTTTAAGATTCTTTGATGAATAGAAAGTTCAAAAGAACAGCATTTATTTGAAACAAAATCTTTGTGACATTATAAATGTCTTTACTGTCACGTCCTTGCTGAATTTAAGTATTAATTTCTTTATTTAAAAACCCTCTTACTGATACTGACCTCAAACGTTTAAACGACTGAGTATAAATACACATATTCTGTATACATGCACACACACATTAACAGTTAGAAGATAGATATCGATGTTCAGCCCTCCTGCTATTAACAGCACAGCACTAAAGCAGGTGACAGCATGAGGCTTGTGCTACTGTACTAAATCACAAAGTAAAATTCTCTTCAGATCTTGTAAAACACTGTTTTTTAGACACTGAACGATAAGAGTGTATGCATGAGTGTGTGTGTGTGTGTGTGTGTGTGTCGTACTGGGCGGCGCGGCGAGGAATCTGAGGTGAAGACTCTCCACCTCCTCGTCCACATGAGAGCTGATCAGACCCCAGCGCTGACCCCGACGTGAGCTTGCCATCTTCACACACACATCCCTGTTCCCAGACGCCCGCACGCTGTCCAGCAGACTCGCCAGCAGAGAGTCCCTGCACACACACACGCGTCAAACACACGCTGACATCAGGAGAGCAGAGTCCCTGCACACACACACGCGTCAAACACACGCTGACATCAGGAGAGCAGAGTCCCTGCACACACACACGCGTCAAACACACGCTGACATCAGGAGAGCAGAGTCCCTGCACACACACACGCGTCAAACACACGCTGACATCAGGAGAGCAGAGTCCCTGCTCGCGCACACACACACACACCTGTCAGTAGAGCAGTACTTCCGGATCTGACCGCGGATGAACTCCATGCTGAAGACCTGAGGATTCTCCGCATCACAGATCAGAGCAAAGACCTGCACACAAACACACGAACACAAACAAACACACACATACACACGAACACACAAACACACGGACACACGGACACATGAACACACGAACACACAAACACACAAGAACACGAACACATACGAACACACAAACACACAAACACACAAACACACAAGAACAAGAACACACAAACAAACACGAACACACAAACACATGAACATACACGAACACACACGGACACACACGAACACACAGGAACACACAGGAACACACAGGAACACACAGGAACACACAGGAACACACACACACGAACACACAAACACACAAACACACGGACACACGGACACATGAACACACGAACACACAAACACACAAGAACACGAACACATACGAACACACAAACACACAAACACACAAACACACAAACACACAAACACACAAGAACAAGAACACACAAACAAACACGAACACACAAACACATGAACATACACGAACACACACGGACACACACGAACACACAGGAACACACAGGAACACACAGGAACACACAGGAACACACACACACGAACACACACACACGAACACACACACACGAACACACACACACGAACACACACACACACACACAAACACACGAACACACACACACGAACACACACACACGAACACACAACAACAAGAACAAGAACACACACACAAACACATGAACATACACGAACACACACATACACAGGAACACACAGGAACACACACGAACACACACACACGAACACACACACACGAACACACACACACACGACGAACACACGAACACACACACGAACACATGAACACACAAACACACGAACACACACGAACACAAATGAACATGAACACACGAACACACACACACACACAAACACACACACACACAAACACACACACGAACACAAACACACACACGAACACACAGGAACACACAGGAACACACAGGAACACACAGGAACACACACGAACACACACGAACACACACGAACACACACGAACACACACGAACACACAGACACGAACACACAGACACGAACACACAGACACGAACACACAGACACGAACACACACACGAACACACACACACAAACACACACACACACAAACACACACACACACACAAACACACACACACAAACACACACACACAAACACACACACACAAACACACACACACAAACACACACACACAAACACACACACACAAACACACACACACAAACACACACACACACAAACACACACACACACAAACACACACACACACAAACACACACACACACAAACACACACGAACACACACGAACACACACGAACACACACGAACACACACGAACACAAACACACACGAACACACACGAACACACACGAACACACACGAACACACACGAACACACACGAACACACACGAACACACACGAACACAAACACACACGAACACAAACACACACGAACACACACGAACACACACGAACACAAATGAACATGAACACATGAACACACAAACACACACGAACACATGAACACACATGAACACACACACGAACACATGAACACACATGAACACACACACGAACACACAGACACACGTCAGCACATTATGGTTTCAATATAAATACAGTTCACAAGAAAGTTTATGCATTAACTAACATTAACTGACAATAAGCAACACATTTGTTGCAGTAAAAATCCAGTTTGTTGTTCGTTCATGTCAGCTCAGGTCTGTACAATATTATCATCAGATTCAACTTCTGGTTTGAATAATGTATTAGTAAATGCTAAAATTAACATTTAATAAAATTAATAAATGCTGTAGAAGTGTTTCATTCATTCATGTTAACTAACAGAACCTTATTTTAAATTTGTTGCCCAAATTTCTATATATAAATTATTATTTCTATTATGTAGGACTAGAAATTTTTCTAGTTGACTAGTAGTCATTAATTTAGTCGACTAATCGCGCGTTTATATAAACAAGCCATAAATCATAATAATGCGCCTTTATAATTGCCTATATAAAACACGTACAGCCTAATCAGCGTAAACGCAAGCATAAAGCCAATGGCGCACAGGCAAATGTAATGATTATGAGTGTATCGTGAATAACAGAAAGAGACTGTTTAAACATTTTAATAATTTATTGATATTGTTTTCTGTGTTTTTGGCTGCAGAGATTAAGTCAGGATGCTGACTCATCATCTCTGCCTATATTCACATTTCATAAGGATTACATAATCTGAGAATTAGTAGGAAGGTTAAGCCCAAAAAATAGGCCTTTGACTTCAAGTCATGATGCAAAGGTCGCCTTTGCTATGGAAGTATCTTAGGGTCATACAAATAAATTTATCTTAAGATAAGTGAGATCACACTTTGTATCAGAAATAAACCAGTTTTTTTCAAAAATGGCCGCCAATGCGCCGAAAATACTCTAGAGCCCATATCTTTGCTTCTGTTATCGCTATAATGACAAATTTGGTGTCAAAGTGTACATTTTTGGGGTCAAGGAATCCAATAAAATTGGTTTCAAGTTTAAAGAAATAATTATTTTCCCCATACCATGACAACGGGGGGTAAATATACACATTTCACATAAAAATTGTGTCACAGTGACTTTTTGTATTTAATTTTGTATTTAAGCAGTGCAGCTACTTCTGTACAAGTAGTATGAGATTTCGACCAGTCAGGAATAGCCTATAGCAAATCAGTTCCTGCAACAACACATCCCATCTGCACCAGGAGATGTGACAGCTGTTGAGGTGACAGGTTAACACTTTGAAGTTCGTATGACTTTCTCATTAAATAGAAAAATTTAATGCGAATGGGCGTGGCTTATGCCTATATAAGCCAGAGCTCGATAGGATGCTCCGTGGTTTTCATAGACTGAAGCGAAACCAGATGGTAGCACAAGCACGGCAGGGTTACGCAACACTCGTTCCATCTTCCAGAGAGAACCGAGGTTACGTTAGTAACCGAGACGTTCTCTTACGAGAGTACTCTCGTGTTGCGTAAGCTAGCTTACGCTACGGGAACCAAATTTAAAACGCTGTGCGTGCTAAATCTACAACAACACTGACCCAAAGGTGAGCGCCCTGAGCTCATATGATATGGGGATATAAAAAGCCGACATTGGGAATGGGCTTAATAAGAATGATATAAGGCAAACGTGGTTACCTTAAATGCATAGAGGGTGCTTAACACTGTAAAACTTTGCAGTCCGCGGAAGCGAGTCCGGCAGAACTGAGCGGATAAACTAAACTGACAACAGTCTAGCTTGGAACGCGGGAACTTCCAGGTTATAGAACCTTATAAATGTAGACGGAGAGGCCCAGCCTGCCGCCATACAGATATCGTGAGGGGAAATCCCACTGGACCAGGCCACGAAGAGGCATGCCTCTAGTGGAATGAGCTCTGACGCCCAGATGGCTTTTAGATGTATAAGCCAGTGAGATAGCGTCCACTATCCACCTGGAAAGGCTATGTTTCGGGGCAGCTAGACCTTTAGATCGACCACCAAACGAAACAAAGAGCTGTCCTGACTGTCTGAAAGCAGCCGAATGTTCCACGTAAATTCTCAGGGCCCTATCTGGGCAAAGGAGATGCACGCCAGACTCGCTGTCAGATCCGAAGAGGGCTGAAAGGGAGATGACTTGTGCTCTGAAAGGAGTGGCAAGTACTTTGGGGACATAACCATGTCTTGGTTTGAGGATGACCTTGAAGTCATTAGGCCAAAACTCAAGGCACGACGCACTAACAGAAAGTGCATGTAAGTCACCCACCCGCTTGACTGAGGCGATAGCCACCAGAATGGCGGTTTTCAATGAGAGATACTTAAGGTCCACAAACTGTAGAGGTTCGAAAGAGGGACCCTTCATGGCCTCCAGGACCAAGGAAAGGTCCCATATGGGAACCGAGGGGGGACGAGGAGGGTTCATCCTTCTAGCTCCCCTGAGGAAGCAAGGTCGTTCCCACCCAGTGACTGGCCATGCGAATGTTTGACAAATGGATCAATAGCCGCCACATATACCTTGAGCGTGGATGGGGATCTACCCTTATCCAAGAGCTCTTGTAGGAAGGAGAGAACCTCCGACACCCCACAATCTTGTGGATCCAGGTTGCGAGCGGAGCACCAACCTGAGAACACTGACCACTTGGAAGCATAAAGTCGTCTAGTAGAGGGCGCTCTAGCTTGCATAATCGTGTTTAACACTCCGTTGGGGAGACTGACGGGTACCCGTTGATGGCCCACACATGCAGAGCCCAAAGCTCGGGTCGTGGGTGCCACATCGTACCCCCGGCCTGTGAGAGGAGATCTCTCCTCAACGGGACAGGCAACGGAGCCAAGCTCTGAAGCTGCATCAGCTCCGTAAACCAAACTTGGTTCGGCCAAAACGGAGCAACTAGAAGCACAGAGGAACCGTTCTCCCTGACACGCTTGATTACCTGTGGTAACAGCGTGATCGGAGGGAACGCATAGAGAGGGTGGCTGAGCCAGTGATGGGCCAGCGCGTCCTTGTTCTTTGTGGAGCATATTGGACACTGAGCGTTGTCTTGAGACGCAAAGAGGTCGACTTCCGTTGTGCCAAAGGTGTCCCACAACAGCTGAACTGTCTGAGGGTGGAGGGACCATTCCCCTAGGGGAACGTTGTCCCTGGACAGCCTGTCTAGACCCACATTCAGATGGCCTGGCACATGCGCCGCTCTCAGCGAGAGTAGGTTGCGCTGAACCCATACAAGGAGGCGTTCTGCCAGTGCATGAAGCTTCCATGATCTCAGACCGCCCTGGCGATTTATGTAGGAAACCACCGACATGTTGTCCGTGCGGACAAGGACATGGTGGCCCTTTAGAAGGGGAAGAAAGAAACGCAAGGCGTTCTCGACCGCCTTCATCTCTAGACAGTTTATGTGCAAGCTCTTTTCTTGGCTTGACCACAGGCCAAAAGTCGGTCTGCCCTCATAGAGGGCGCCCCAGCCCAAATTGGAGGCGTCTGTCGAAACCACTTTCAGTTTCGAGATTACCCCCAGGTTTACACCTGTCTGATACCAGTCGACCGCCTTCCAGGTCTACAGAGCTGTGACACAGTTCTGAGTTACCTTGATACGTAAACGACCGGATGCCCATGCTCGACGCGGGACCCGCGTCTTCAGCCAGTGCTGTAAAGGGCGCATGCAAAGCAGACCTAAACGAAGAAATTATTAAGTTGTGAATGGACTGTGTGTTTGGCATGCGTTTTTTTAATAAAAAAATGCATACTTCACCTCCAATTGTCATGGTAAGGACAACATTATTGTTTTTTAGTCTTGGAAGCTATTTTATTGGACTCCTTGACCACAAAAATGTACACGTTGATACCAAATTTGTCATTATAGCTATAACAGAAGCAAAGATATGGGCCTCTCAAGTATGGTCGGCGGCCATTTTTAAAAAATGAGCTTATATAAGATACAAAATGTGATCTCACTTGTGTCTTAGGATAAATTTAGTTCTATAGCCCTAAGGTACTTCCATACCAAAGGGGACCTTTGCATCATGACTTGAAGTCAAAAGTCACAACCTCCCTACTAAATATTAATTTTCCATTTAAATCTGCTCATTCAAATACAGACATTTCAAGCTTTCTATAGATATATTTCTCATGTCTGAAGTACAGGCTGAGTTTCGGGTCATTTATGAGACACGCTCCAGTTCTGACGGAGACAGAGACGGCAGAAAACGCTTCCTGTTTGCTTTCATTATTTTACAGAAACACAACGTTTAGTTGTTATTGTGAGTTTACAGAAATAAAAGTAGACCCTTTACAGTTTGCATTACTCTTATTTGTATGACAGAGAATGACGGAGTATTTTAAGTTAAATGCAGTGATGCGCGCAACGCCTGAATGTCATGCAGTAAGAGCTTTCTCCACACAAACACTTGAATATGCCCTAATAATAGCGCACATTTGTCTAGGTTGACATTAACTTGTAAAGTAGCTACAACTTACATGTTTCAAGTGATTAGCCATATTTGAGGTATATAAATGAATGGCGAATGTTTGGATTTCCTGCCGTCAATAATCTGTCCGTCACAGCCTGTGTGATTTCGGCACTTCCTGTGGATATTTTTTTCTACAATTAACCGACTAATAAAATTTTGGTCGACTAAGCCTCTATAGTCGCCTAACGGTTAGTGGACTATTAGGGTTAGCCCTATTATTATAGCATTATCATCATCAAAGAAATCACACATATCCTGGCTCCATTCTGGCTTCTAACACCCACTTTTCCACTATCCAATCCCAATTCTTCCCATGGATAAAATCAAGGGTAACACTTTATTTCAATAATCAACTTTAGACAACCGACTTACTATGAATAACTGTGTAACTACCTGTCAACTAGCGGTCATGTGAGTATTAGTAGTGTCTGCTTAATATCTGCAAACACTTTATTATGATGCCCCTCAACAGACACCGATGATACTGATGACACTTATTGACCCTTCAACGGGACTCAATGGCACTCAATGGCTGACCCTTCAACGGGACTCACTGACTGACCCTTCAACGGGACTCACTGACTGACCCTTCAACGGGACTCACTGACTGACCCTGTGACCCTTCAACGGGACTCACTGACTGACCCTGTGACCCTTCAACGGGACTCACTGACTGACCCTGTGACCCTTCAACGGGACTCACTGACTGACTGACCCTTCAACGGGACTCACTGACTGACTGACCCTTCAACGGGACTCACTGACTGACTGACTCTTCAACGGGACTGACTGACCCTTCAACGGGACTCACTGACTGACTCACTGACTGACCCTTCAACGGGACTCACTGACTGACTGACCCTTCAACGGGACTCACTGACTGACCCTTCAACGGGACTCACTGACTGACCCTTCAACGGGACTCACTGACTGACCCTTCAACGGGACTCACTGACTGACTGACCCTTCAACGTGACTCACTGACTGACTGACCCTTCAACGTGACTCACTGACTGACTGACCCTTCAACGGGACTCACTGACTGACCCTTCAACGGGACTCACTGACTGACCCTTCAACGGGACTCACTGACTGACCCTTCAACGGGACTCACTGACTTACTCACTGACTGACCCTTCAACGGGACTCACTGACTGACTGACCCTTCAACGTGACTCACTGACTGACTGACCCTTCAACGTGACTCACTGACTGACTGACCCTTCAACGGGACTCACTGACTGACTGACCCTTCAACGGGACTCACTGACTGACCCTTCAACGGGACTCACTGACTGACTGACCCTTCAACGGGACTCACTGACTGACTGACCCTTCAACGGGACTCACTGACTGACTGACCCTTCAACGGGACTCACTGACTGACTGACCCTTCAACGGGACTCACTGACTGACTGACCCTTCAACGGGACTCACTGACTGACCGGGACTCACTAACTGACAATTCAACGGGACTCACTGACTGATTGACTCTTCAACAGGACTCACTGACTGACCCTTCAACGGGACTCACTGACTGAACGGGACTCACTGACTGACCCTTCAACAGGACTTAATGACTGACCCTGTGACCCTTCAACGGGACTCACTGACTGACTGACCCTTCAACGGGACTCACTGACTGACTGACCCTTCAACGGGACTCACTGACTGACTGACCCTTCAACGGGACTCACTGACTGACTGACCCTTCAACGGGACTCCCTGACTGACTGACCCTTCAACGGGACTCACTGACCCTTCAACGGGACTCACTGACTGAATCACTGACTGACCCTTCAACGGGACTCACTGACTGACTCACTGACTGACCCTTCAACGGGACTTACTGACTGACTCACTGACTGACCCTTCAACGGGACTCACTGACTGACTCACTGACTGACCCTTCAACGGGACTCACTGACTGACTGACCCTTCAACGGGACTCACTGACTGACCGGGACTCACTAACTGACAATTCAACGGGACTCACTGACTGATTGACTCTTCAACAGGACTCACTGACTGACCCTTCAACGGGACTCACTGACTGAACGGGACTCACTGACTGACCCTTCAACAGGACTTAATGACTGACCCTGTGACCCTTCAACGGGACTCACTGACTGACTGACCCTTCAACGGGACTCCCTGACTGACTGACCCTTCAACGGGACTCCCTGACTGACTGACCCTTCAACGGGACTCCCTGACTGACTGACCCTTCAACGGGACTCACTGACCCTTCAACGGGACTCACTGACTGAATCACTGACTGACCCTTCAACGGGACTCACTGACTGACTCACTGACTGACCCTTCAACGGGACTCACTGACTGACTCACTGACTGACCCTTCAACGGGACTTACTGACTGACTCACATACTGACCCTTCAACGGGACTCACTGACTGACTCACTGACTGACCCTTCAACGGGACTCACTGACTGACTCACTGACTGACCCTTCAACGGGACTCACTGACTGACTGACCCTTCAACGGGACTCACTGACGGACTGACCCTTCAACGGGACTCACGAACGGACTGACCCTTCAGCGGGACTCACTGACGGACTGACCTTTCAGCGGGACTCACTGACTGACTGACCCTTCAACGGGACTCACTGACTGACCGGGACTCACTGACTGACCCTTCAACGGGAATCACTGACTGACTAAATCTTCAACAGGACTCACTGACTGACCCTTCAACGGGACTCACTGACTGAACGGGACTCACTGACTGACCCTTCAACGGGACTCACTGACTGACCCTTCAACTGGACTCACTGACTGACCCTGGGACTCACTGACTGACCCTTCAATGGGACTCACTGACTGACTGACCCTTCAACGGGACTCACTGACCCTTCAACGGGAATCACTGACAATTCAACGGGAATCACTGACCCTTCAACGGGAATCACTAACCCTTCAACGGGACTCACTAACTGATTGACTCTTCAACGGGACTCACTGACTGACCCTTCCAACGGGACTCACTGACTGACTGACCCTTCAACGGGACTCACTGACTGACTGACCCTTCAACGGGACTCACTGACCCTTCAACGGGACTCACTGACTGACTGACCCTTCAACGGGACTCACTGACTGACTGACCCTTCAACGGGACTCACTGACTGACTGACCCTTCAACGGGACTCACTGACTGACTGACCCTTCAACGGGACTCACTGACTGACTCACTGACTGACTCTTCAACGGGACTCACTGACTGACTCACTGACTGACCCGTCAACGGGACTCACTGATTGACTGACCCTTCAACGGGACTCACTGACTGACTGACCCTTCAACGGGACTCACTGACTGACCCTTCAACGGGACTCACTGACTGACTCTTCAACGGGACTCACTGACTGACTCTTCATCGGGACTCACTGACTGACTCACTGACTGACCCGTCAACGGGGACTCACTGACTGACTGACCCTTCAGCGGGACTCACTGACTGACCCTTAAACGGGACTCACTGACTGACCCTTCAACGGGACTCACTGACTGACTGACCCTTCAACGGGGACTCACTGACTGACTGACCCTTCAACGGGACTGACTGACTGACTCACTGACTGACCCTTCAACGGGACTGACTGACTGACTCACTGACTGACCCTTCAACGGGACTCACTGACTGACTGACCCTTCAACGGGACTCACTGACTGACTGACCCTTCAACGGGACTCACTGACTGACTGACCCTTCAACGGGACTCACTGACTGACTGACCCTTCAACGGGACTCACTGACTGACTGACCCTTCAACGGGACTCACTGACTGACTGACCCTTCAACGGGACTCATTGACTGACTGACCCTTCAACGGGACTCACTGACTGACACTTCAACGGGACTCACTGAATGACCCTTCAACGGGACTCACTGACTGACTGATCCTTCAACGGGACTCACTGACTGACACTTCAACGGGACTCACTGAATGACCCTTCAACGGGACTCACTGACTGACTGACCCTTCAACGGGACTCACTGACTGACTCCTCAACGGGACTCACTGACTGACCCTTCAACGGGACTCACTGACTGACCCTTCAACGGGACTCACTGACTGACTGACCCTTCAACGGGACTCACTGACTGACTGACCCTTCAACGGGACTCAGACTGACTGACCCTTCAACGGGACTCACTGACTGACTCTTCAACAGGACAAAATGTCTGAACCATCGAAATAAAGTGTAGCCAAAATTAAAATGTTTCACTGTGCAATATTTCAGATTACTAAAGTAAAATGGATTGAAAATAGGTATTTTGATTGTTAAATGTAACCAATGTACTTATAATGAAAATGTTTATGTGCTTGTGTTCGGTCTAGAGTGTGTGTTTATGAGCTGATGTGTTCGGTCACCTCTTCGAAGGGTTTAACGGTGACGATGTTGTAGGATGCGGGGTCTCTCTCCACCAGACACGTCTCAGTGAGGCCCAAGATCCTCTTCACCGGCTCCTGACCACACACAATCACCAGTCAAATCATGAGAACGCAGGTGAAATCACAAGCTGGTGATTAAAGTTACTGTAAATCCGGCCTCAAGTTCATAAACGCCAGAGGAGAACTGGCCCCCGACTGAACCTGGGTTCTCTCAAGGTTTTTTTTTCTCTCCATTAGGTCACCTGATGGGAGTTTTAGGACACCAGTAGGTCACTTGATGGAGTTTTTCGGTTCCTTGCCACTGTTGCCTTTGGCTTGCTCAGTTGGGGATATTCAAATTAATTAACCAATCATTAATACCATTGATCAGCCCTACCAAACATGGATTTTTTTTCCACTAAGAAACAAACATTGTTATGTTATTCGATTGATACTGTGAAGCTGCTTTGATACAATTTGTTTTGTGAAAAGCGCTATATAAATATCCTTGACAAGCTTGAGTGTGTTCAGCGGCTCGTCTTACCCCATGCCGTGGTGTGAGCTTCTGCACGATGAACTCTGTGAGCGAGGTGATGCACTCGTCTGAGCTGTACTTCCCCAGGCGCTCATGCACGAAGCTCTCGAACACCAGCGGGTCCTTACGCAGGCGTAGCGTGAGGCCGATGAAGCTGCCGGCGTGTTCAATCGCACTGCGGATGATCTCATCTCGGTGCTCTGACGCAAACAAGTGCTGAGAGAGAGAGAGAGAGAGTCAGTGTGTGTGTTAGTGTGTGTGTGTGTGTGTGTGTGTGAGAGAGAGACACACCAGCCTGCCGAAGCCCCCGTAGAGCACACAGAATCCGCCCTGGTAGTCGGACACCTCGGCGAATCCCTCCACACACCGGTAGTCGTACGAGCACAACACGCGGTTCGTCTGCGGGTCGATCTGATCGATGCCGCCCGGAGTCACTTCCAGACACACACTCTTCCTCACGTCACTCCAGTGGTGCTTGAAGCAGTTGTAGCGCTGAGGACACACACAGAGATAGCATGAAAACTGCACAGTTTCACTTTAGAGGAGCTACAGAAGGTGAAGGACAACAGGGGTAAAGCTCTGGTGGACGCTGATGGTTTCTCATGTGAGTCTGTAGAGTTTTGTTACTTTTTATTTTATTTACCTTTAAATTACTAGATTGATCAATAAATAATAAATATATAGTAATTTAAACACATTCCTAACATTCATTCAACTAAAATTCAAAATAACTCATTAGCCGCGTTTCCACTGCCGGGCCAGGGCCGAGCCGCGCTAGTGCGTGCCAGGGCCAGTCGCGTTTCCACTGCCACTTCCGGGGCTTGATCGGGGCTTACTCGGGGCCAACGGCAAGGATTTCTGCCCCGTCAAATACCTTGGGCCAAAGCAGGCCACCTCGGGCTAGAGGCGTGGTCAAGGTTAAAGGCGGAGTTTAACGGTGTTAGGGAAAGATATGGTCTGCGGCAAGATGCACATTTCACTTTTTTATATCGCGCAAAATTATGGCTGCACGAATTGGATAATTGCCTGTACTGGTCTGTTGAAGATACCAAAGCTATTCTGAGCATTTGGGCAGAAGAAAGAGTACAACGTCAATTTGACGGCGTGTGCAGAAACGAGGATGTTATCAAGTACATCGTTGCTGAACTTGCTAAGCTAAGTATTCGCCGAACAACGCTCATCTTCCACCAAGCAAACACCAAAATAGCAAACAAACAGACGCTTCGGTCCTCTCATCTCGATCGTTGTCTCTTGCCAGAATGAACTTCATAATCCCCGCTGAAATGGGTGCGGTTGTATGACGTTCGATCCAGGAAGGCGTGTTAAGGGCGGGGTTTAGGGCAGCGCAGCGGGGCTAGTGACCCGGCAGTGGAAACGCAAGCCCGGTGCTTGAGGCCCGGGGCCATTGGCCCGGCTCGGCTCGCTGTTAGCCCTGGCCCGGCAGTGGAAACACGGCTATTGTATGCATAAACCTTTTAATTCAGCTAGAAATATCTTACATTGGGTGTCTTTGCTGACCTCTTGTGGAAAAAAATGAATATATCATGATATTTCATGAATCTAGATGGCCTTATAGCTCAATATGGAGCAAATGAGTTTTAGGTCAAAATGCCCAGAGGGAAGGATGAGTACATGGCAGCTCAGTGATAAACTCATGCATTCGGATGTTACGCTGTCAATCACCTGACTGTGAACTGAGCTGTAAACATGGTCATGTGCTTGGAAACAAATTAATAAATAGTTTTGGGATTGATCCCCTCTTATAAATTTGGATAGGAAATGCACAACCTTGGTGTGTGTAAAAAAAATTAAAAAAAACTGATCTGGCTGGGGATTTTGACGCAGGTGGAGGGAGAAAATCACTGTTTACATGTAAAGATGAAAAGGCATCATTTCACACAGTGTTTGCCGACAGGATCAGAGAGGGTTATACTCACTCTCCCGGTGATCTTTCCCTCGGAGAAGTCCGTTCTGAATCTCTGAGAAGCAGACAGAGACAACATCAGCAGAGTTTCAGGGTCAGTGTGAAGAAGAGAAGAGGAGTGATGAAGCGATGAAAAGGAGTGATGTAGAGTAGAGGAGTGATGAGGAGGAGTGATGAAGAGGAGTGATGAAGAGGAGTGATGAGGAGGAGTGATGAGGAGGAGTGATGAAGAGGAGTGATGAAGAGGAGTGATGTAGAGTGATGAGGAGGAGTGATGAAGAGTGATGAAGTGATGAAGAGGAGAGATGAAGTAATGAAGAGGAGTGATGAAGTGATGAAGAGTGATGTAGTGATGAAGAGGAGTGATGAAGTGATGAAGAGTGAGTGATGAAGAGGAGTGATGAGGAGGAGTGATGAGGAGTGATGAAGTGGAGAGATGAAGTAATGAAGAGGAGTGATGTAGTAATGAAGAGGAGTGATGTAGTGATGAAGAGGAGTGATGAAGTGATGAAGAGGAGTGATGAAGAGGAATGATGTAGAGGAGTGATGTAGAGGAGTGATGAAGAGTGATGAAGAGGAGTGATGAAGAGGAGTGATGAAGAGGAGTGATGAAGAGGAGTGATAAGGAGGAGTGATGAGGAGGAGTGATGAAGTGGAGAGATGAATGAAGAGGAGTGATGTAGTAATGAAGAGGAGTGATGTAGTAATGAAGAGGAGTGATGTAGTAATGAAGAGGAGTGATGTAGTAATGAAGAGTGATGTAGTGATGAAGAGGAGTGATGAAGTGATGAAGAGGAGTGATGAAGAGGAGTGATGAAGAGGAGTGATGAAGAGGAGTGATGAAGAGGAATGATGTAGAGGAGTGATGTAGAGGAGTGATGTAGAGGAGTGATGTAGAGGAGTGATGTAGAGGAGTGATGTAGAGGAGTGATGTAGAGGAGTGATGTGGAGGAGTGATGTAGAGGAGTGATGAGGAGGAGTGATGAGGAGGAGTGATGTGGAGGAGTGATGAGGAGGAGTGATGAGGAGGAGTGATTAGGAGGAGTGATGTAGAGGAGTGATTAGGAGGAGTGATTAAGAGGAGTGGGGAGTGATGTAGAGGAGTGATGAGGAGGAGTGATTAAGAGGAGTGGGGAGTGATGTAGAGGAGTGATGTAGAGGAGTGATGAGGAGGAGTGATGAAGAGGAGTGGGGAGTGATGAAGAGGAGTGATGAAGACGAGTGATGTAGAGGAGTGATGAGGAGGAGTGATGTGGAGGAGTGATTAGGAGGAGTGATTAGGAGGAGTGGGGAGTGATGTAGAGGAGTGATGAGGAGGAGTGATGTAGAGGAGTGATGTAGAGGAGTGATGTAGAGGAGTGATGAGGAGGAGTGATGAAGAGGAGTGGGGAGTGATGAGGAGGAGTGATGAAGACGAGTGATGTAGAGGAGTGATGAGGAGTGATGAAGATTGTTTGTGTTTGGAGCTCCTTCGATTTGATTCATAATCCGTGATATCTCTTTAAACTCACTTACAACGAACATTTTCTACTTTCCCTCACTGAGAAGCACTGCTGCTCAAACCTCATAATTACAACTCGGACTGTTGAGCAGACTCGTCTCAAGCCGATTTGTGACCCAACACCGGTCCGGTTACACCTGTGGGTCACGGCTGAGGGAGTCTTCTTTACACTCTCTTACAAACAAACATTTTCTCGTCTATCGTGCGTCTACATTACACCCGTACCACTAAAAAGTATTAATATTAATAGCATCACTGGTAGCATCGTTGCTAACTTACTGTTCATTTGTTAAAATGGCGAATATATCAGATGTATGTTATCTACCTTTTGGTGCAGATGAGAACAAATTCGAGCTGCTCGCGGTGCAGTCCGAGCTGGAAGCTGTAGAGAAGCAGATCCGTGACCTTTTAGAGAGACAAGCTGAGCTGAGAGACCTGCGTTTAGCTCTTGAAACATAACGCGCCGATGCACACAAATCAGTGATTAACGTTAGTAGCCCCGCTGACCCTGACCTCGTCTACTCCGTGCGTTTCTCAGCATTGGTCCCGAGCGCCCAGGTCACAATCAGCAATGGCTTCATTCACTACGGCTCCGACACACCACCACGAAGCCTGGGTGGTTACGCGAAAGACGCGAGCCAGAACCAGAGCAAGAATCTCTCTGCCCCTCCCGGTTTTCGAGATCTCCACCCAGGACCGCTTCTCCTCTCTTCGCGAAACTGAACACGATGCTGTGATCATCGGCGATTCCACCGTCCGACACGTCCACGCTACGTTAGGTAAAAGTAAGGTGCACAGTCACTGCTTTCCTGGTGCTCGTGTTTTTGATATCGCTGCGCGGGTACCTGAGATCCTGACCGGTGACGAGCGTGTCGGAGCTGTTGTGCTGCACGCAGGAGTGAAAAACATCAGGCTGCGGCAGACGGAGGTTCTAAAGAAAGACTTCAGGAGCCTGATCGAGACGGTACACAGCACAGCGCCTGAAACACCGATCATTGTGTCTGGACCGCTTCCCACGTACCGACAAGGGCATGAAAAGTTCAGTAGATTATTTGCGCTAAATGAATGGTTAATGTCATGGTGCAATGAGCAGAAAATGCTCTTTGTAAATAATTGGTATCTGTTTTGGGAGCGACCTCTCCAAGATGTTAAACACCGTTTGACTAGTAACCAAAAATCCAAATCACAGTCTCTGCTGCACCAATTTAATTGATATTAATACTAGTGTAGAACATTGCATAGAAAAAGAGTCTATTCCTCGTTTACTGAGATCAAATCATAAATCTACAGTGGGATCTAGAAAAAATCTAATTGTTATTAAAACAGAAAATCTCGCTATTAGTGAAAAAAAAACAATTTCTAAAGCTAGGTCTTCTAAACATTAGATCACTCACACCTAAGGCGGTTATTGTAAATTAAACAGTCACAGATAATAACATCGATGTACTTTGCCTTACTGAAACCTGGCTTACACCAAATGATTATTTCGGTCTAAATGAGTCTACCCCGCCAGGATACTGTTATAAGCATGAGCCCCGTCTGATAGGTCGTGGCGGCGGTGTTGCAACTATATACAGAGATATCCTTAATGTTACTCAGAAAATAGGTGACAAGTTTTATTGGTTTGAAATACTTGTGCTAAATGTTACGCTCTAAGATGTAAGAAAGAAATCCCTATTATCTCTAGCCTTGGCTACCGTATATAGACCTCCAGGGCCATACGCTGATTTCCTAAAAGAGTTTGCAGACTTTCTCTCAGATCTATCGGTCAACGTCGATAAAGCAATAATTGTTGGAGATTTAACATACACGTAGATAATTCAAATGATGCGTTAGGGGCTGCGTTTACAGATTTGCTAAACTCCTTTGGGGTCAAGCAAAACGTCAGTGGTCCCACTCATCGTCTTAATCATACACTAGATTTAATTATATCATATGGAACCAATCCAACTGATATAAAGATTATACTGCAAAGTGATGATGTCACTGACCATTACATGGTGTACAAAAGTGTACATGGCTGTAATATGTCATGCTGCGCCACGTTATCGACCAGGCAGAACAATCCTTCCATCCACCATAGATAATTTCTCAAATAGCTTATCTGATCTATCTCAGCTGCTGCCTGAACCCAAACAGATGAACTAGACGAACTAACTAGCACTATGAGCACCATTCTCTCTAGAACATTGGATATTGTTGCACCCATTAGATTAAAAAAGGTCAGAGAGAAAAGTAAAGCACCATGGTACAACAATACTACGCATGTTCTAAAGAGAGAAACCCGTAATTTAGAGCCTAAATGGAAACAACCAAATTTAGAGGTCTTTAGAATCGCGTGGAAAGACAGTATGTCACGTTATAAAAAGGCTCTAAAAGCAGCCAGGGCTGAGCATCTCAGCAAATTAATAGAAAACAACCAAAACAATCCAAGGTTTTTATTTAACACAGTGGCTAGACTAACAAATAAACAGACGTCATCTGAACAAAATACCTCGTTACAGTTTAGTAGTAATGATTTCATGAACTTCTTCACTGAGAAAATAGAAAGCATCAGAACCACAATTGTAAACGTTCAATCTTTGCTCGCGCTTTATAATTCAGCCTCAATTATCACCCCGCAAGAACAATTACAATGCTTTACAACTATAGAACAAAAAGAGTTAAATAAACGTATCACTTAATCTAAAACAACAACATGTTTATTAGATCCTATACCAACTAAACTACTGAAAGAAGTGTTACCTATAGTGGAAGAGCCTCTTCTCAATATTATTAACTCATCTTTATCTTAAGGTCATGTTCCAAGAACGTTCAAGCTGGCAGTTATAAAACCTCTTATTAAGAAACCGCAATTAGATCCAAACTAACCTAGCAAATTACAGACCCATTTTAAATCTTCAATTTATGTCTAAAATATTAGAAAAAGTTGTGTCCGCTCAACTGGGCTCTTTCTTGCAAGAAAATGATATCTATGAAAAGTTTCAGTCGGGATTCAGACCACATCATAGCACAGAAACTGCGCTCGTTAGAATCACAAATGATTTACTTTTAGCTTCAGAGCAAGACTGTCTCTCAATACTAGTTTTACATGATCTTAGTGCTGCGTTCGACACTATAGATCACACAATACTCTTAGATCGACTACAAAATTATACTGGTGTTCAAGGACAAGCATTAATTAAATGGAGAAAAATCGATCATAACTTTGGCAAACTATGGAGTGCCGCAGGGATCTGTGTTATATATGCTGCCACTTGGTAATATTATAAGGAAACATGGAATTAGTTTCCATTGTTATGCTGATGACACTCAAATATATATTTCATCACGGCCAGATGAATATAACCTGACTCTGCCAGATGGATTTGCTCCGCATATCCATCTGGAAACCTTCCGTTGAAGTAGTTTTGGTAAGGGGCGAAAATACTGGTTAGCTGATTGGCCTATGTTGGTGATAGAGGGGCCATATCAACCAATCAGATCAACGAAGCAAACTCTTGCCGAAACCAGTCGGGAGAAGAGCAAAAACATATTTTCCTCTGAGAAAAGCCTCCAGAGCAGTGTTTTGCTCTTCTTTCAGTGAAGAAATACTCTGTAATTCCGATAAAACTTGCTCGATAGCCACGCTGATGCTAGTTTCATCCGCTGAAGCTGCCATGTTCTTTAGACTGAACTGTCGCGCTTCTCGTTGCGTCACACCTCAACCCGCCTCAAAGCCAACGCTGATTGGACGTTCGTTTGGTGAACTGTTTCCAAAATTTCTTTAACGGAAAGTATCCAGACTGATCTGCGAGTGAAACCTTGACAGCTCGCGAGATCAGGATGGTCTCACGAGGCTAAGATGAATACGCTAAATTATCCAAATTGACAGATTGTGTTAAAGATATAAAAGATTGGATGACGCGTAATTTTCTTTTATTAAATCCAGACAAGACAGAGGTGCTACTTATCAGTTCTAAAAACCGTCCACAAAACCTCTCACAACACAACTTTAACATAGTAGGATGCCCTGTTACTTTATCCTCTACAGTAAAAGACCTGGGTGTTATACTAGACTGCAACCTGTCTTTTGAAAATCATATTTCATCTTACAAAAACAGCCTTTTTCCACCTTAGAAACATTGCTAAGCTGCGTAATATGCTATCTGTTTCTGATGCAGAAAAGTTAGTTCATGCATTCATGACCTCGAGACTAGATTACTGTAATGCTTTATTAGCTGGCTGTCCTGCATCCTCATTAAACAAGCTACAGTTAGTGCAAAATGCAGCCGCTAGAGTTCTTACTAGATCAAGAAAATATGATCATATAACACAGATTTTATCATCACTACATTGGTTACCTATAAAGTTCCGTATTAATTATAAGGTATTGCTACTGACTTATATAGCCCTAAATGGTTTAGCTCCAGTCTATTTAACGGATCTTCTATCACCCTATAATCCATCGCGCTCTTTAAGATCACTAAATTCGAGGCTTCTGGTCATTCCTAGGATATCCAGATCCACTAAAGGAAGGAGAGCATTTTCGCATTTAGCTCCAAAGCTCTGGAATAGCCTTCCTGATATTGTTCGTTGCTCAGACTCGCTCTCCCAGTTTAAAACTAGACTAAAGACGCATCTCTTCAGCCAGGCATTCATATACATTTTTTATCTTACAGTTACTGTAAATCCGGCCTCTAGTTCATAAACACCAGAGTAGAACTGGCCCCCGACTGAGCCTGGGTTCTCCCAAGGTTTTTCAGTAGGTCACCTGATGGAGTTTTAGGACACCAGTAGGTCACTTGGAGTTTTAAGACACCAGTAGGTCATCTGATGGAGTTTTAAGACACCAGTAGGTGTGATGAAGAGGAGTGATGTAGTGATGAAGAGGAGTGATGAAGTGCTGAAGATGAGTGAAGACAACGAGTGATGTAGTGATGAAGAGGACTGATGTAGTGATGAGTGATGTGGTGATGAAGGGGAGTGATGAAGAGGAGTGATGTAGTGATGAAGAGGAGTGATGTAGTGATGAATTGATGAAGAGGAGTGATGAAGAGGAGTGATGTAGTGATGAGTGATGAGTGATGTAGTGATGAAGTGATGAAGAGGAGTGATATAGTGATGAGTGATGAAGAGGAGTGATGTAGTGATGAGTGATGAAGAGGAGTGATGTAGTGATGAGTGATGTAGTGATGAAGAGGAGTGATGAAGAGGAGTGATGTAGTGATGTAGTGATGAAGAGGAGTGATGTAGTGATGAAGAGGAGTGATGTAGTGATGAAGAGGAGTGATGTAGTGCTGAAGATGAGTGATGAAGAGAAGTGATGTAGTGATGAGTGATGTAGTGATGAAGAGGAGTGATTTAGTGATGAGTGATGTGGTGATGAAGAGGAGTGATGAAGAGGAGTGATGTGGTGATGAAGAGGAGTGATGAAGAGGAGTGATGTAGGGATGAAGAGGAGTGATGTAGTGATGAATAGGAGTGATGTAGTGATGAAGTGATGAAGAGGAGTGATGAAGAGGAGTGATGTAGTGATGAGCGATGTAGTGATGAAGAGGTGATGTAGTGATGAAGAGGAGTGATGTAGTGATGAAGAGGAGTGATGTAGTGATGTGTGATGTAGTGATGAAGAGGAGTAATGAAGATGAAAATGATGATGAATAATGATGAAGAGGAGTGATGTAGTGAGGAGTGATGTAATGAGGAAGAGGAATGATGAAGAGGAGTGATGTAGTGATGAAGAGGAGTGATGTAGTGAGGAGTGAAATAATGTTGAAGAGGAATGATGTAGTGATGAGTGATGTAGTGATGAAGAGGAAAGATGTAGTGATGAAGAGGAGTGATGTAGTGATGAAGAGGAGTGATGTAGTGATGAGTGATGTAGTGATGAAGAGGAGTGATGTAGTGAGGAGTGATATAATGATGAAGAGGAATGATGTAGTGATGAGTGATGTAGGGATGAAGAGGAGTGATGTAGTGATGTAGTGATGAAGAGGAGTGATGTAGTGATGAAGAGGAGTGATGTAGTGAGGAGTGATATAATGATGAAGAGGAATGATGTAGTGATGAAGAGGAGTGATGTAGTGAGGAGTGATGTATGATGAAGAGGGGTGATGTAGTGAGGAGTGATGTAATGATGAAGAGGGGTGATGTAATGATGAAGAGGAGTGATGTAGTGAGGAGTAATGTAATGATGAAGAGGAGTGATGTAGTGAGGAGTGATGTAATGATGAAGAGGAGTGATGTAGTGATGAAGAGGAGTGATGTAGTGATGAAGAGGAGTGATGTAGTGAGGAGTGATGTAATGATGAAGAGGAGTGATGTAGTGATGAAGAGGAGTGATGTAGTGATGAAGTGATGAAGAGGAGTAATGAAGATGAAAAAAATGATGAATGATGAATAATGATGAAAATGAGTGATGTGGTGATGAAGAGGAGTGATGTAGTGAGGAGTGATGTAATGAGGAAGAGGAATGATGAAGAGGAGTGATGTAGCGATGAAGAGGAGTGATGTAGCGATGAAGAGGAGTGATGTAGCGAGGAGTGATGTAATGATGAAGAGGAATGATGTAGTGATGAAGAGGAGTGATGTAGTGAGGAATGATGTAGTGATGAAGAGGAGTGATGTAGTGAGGAGTGATGTAATGATGAAGAGGGGTGATGTAATGATGAAGAGGAGTGATGTAGTGAGGAGTGATGTAATGATGAAGAGGAGTGATGTAGTGAGGAGTGATGTAATGATGAAGAGGAGTGATTTAATGAAGAGGAGTGATGTAATGATGAAGAGGAGTGATGTAGTGATGAAGAGGAATGATGTAGTGATGAAGAGGAGTGATGTAATGATGAAGAGGGGTGATGTAATGATGAAGAGGAGTGATGTAGTGAGGAGTGATGTAATGATGAAGAGGAGTGATGTAGTGATGAAGAGGAGTGATGTAGTGATGAAGAGGAGTGATGTAGTGATGAAGAGCAGTGTAGTCTCACCAGGGCTTCGGTCAGGAGCTCGGTCCGGTGTTCGGTGGAAAACTTCAGCGTCTCCGACTTCTTCCCGCTGCCCTTCCGGAAGGTGAGATTAAACTCTGAGCCCTGACCTTTACCAGCCGGAGCGATGCCACAGATGTCCCCGTACGGCCACTGCACACGCACACACACACACCACAGAGATCACACACACACCACAGAGATCACGCACACACACAAATACACGTCACGCATGCACGCACACACACGACAGAGGTTTTGTTTGCATAATAATAATAATTGCTGATGAATATAATTCAGCAACAAATACTAATATTAATGATGATAATAAAGAAGAATTATCATTATCAGTATTATTATTAACACTAATACTATGAAAACAAGAAATATTATTGTATTTGTTACTGATGACAATACTAATAAAAAAACGAAATACATTATTATTAATTGGCTGATTTTTTAATAACTGTATTGTAATCACCAGTACCTGGTTTGTAACCTCTAAGGTGGTGGGATTGTATGTGGTGATGCCATGAGTCCCGACGGAGAACACACGCTTGTACCTGGAGAAACACACACACACACACACACACACACGTTACAAGCTTTTCTGCATCAAACTCCAGTGAAAACCATTGATGATCTCAAAGGAGAAGTGCTCACTAACACAGATCTAGACAGATTTGTGAACAATATTTGAGAGAAATAGGCCTTTTATGTACATAGAAAAAGTCTTGGATCTTTGAGTTCAGCTCATGAAAAATGGGGGCAAAAACAAAAGTGTTGCGTTTATAATTTTGTTCAGTTTGTTCTGTTTGTTTGTTTGTTTGTTTATTCTGCTGTATATAGATGACAGTATTCAATATATAGATGATATTCTGCTGTATAGATGATATTCTGCTGTATATAGATGACATTCTGCTGTATATAGATGATATTCTGCTGTATATAGATGACAGTATTCAATATATAGATGATATTCTGCTGTATATAGATGATATTCTGCTGTATATAGACGATATTCTGCTGTATATAGATGATATTCTGCTGTATATAGATGATATTCTGCTGTATATAGATGATATTCTGCTGTATATAGATGATATTCTGCTGTATATAGATGATATTCTGCTGTATATAGATGATATTCTGCTGTATATAGACGATATTCTGCTGTATATAGATGATATTCTGCTGTATAGAGATGATATTCTGCTGTATATAGATGACATTCTGCTGTATATAGATGATATTCTGCTGTATATAGATGACATTCTGCTGTATATAGATGATATTCTGCTGTATATAGATGACAGTATTCAATATATAGATGATATTCTGCTGTATATAGATGATATTCTGCTGTATAGATGATATTCTGCTGTATATAGACGATATTCTGCTGTATATAGATGATATTCTGCTGTGTAGATGATATTCTGCTGTATATAGATGATATTCTGCTGTATATAGATGATATTCTGCTGTGTATAGATGATATTCTGCTGTGTATAGATGATATTCTGCTGTGTATAGATGATATTCTGCTATATAGATGATATTCTGCTGTATATAGACGATATTCTGCTGTATATAGATGATATTCTGCTGTGTATAGATGATATTCTGCTGTGTATAGATGATATTCTGCTATATAGATGATATTCTGCTATATAGATGATATTCTGCTGTATAGATGATATTCTGCTGTATATAGATGATATTCTGCTGTATATAGACGATATTCTGCTGTATATAGATGATATTCTCTATTCTGCTGTATATAGACGATATTCTGCTGTATATAGATGATATTCTGCTGTATATAGATGATATTCTGCTGTATATAGACGATATTCTGCTGTATATAGATGATATTCTGCTGTATATAGATGATATTCTGCTGTATATAGATGATATTCTCAACACAAGGCCAGTTCCTTCGGTCTCTGTGAGCTTGCAGAAGAAAACAGGCTCGTCACAAGACTGGTTAATTATTCATTGTGTGGCTTTTAACATCTTCCCCTGAACGAGAACATCACACACACACACTCACACATTCATCACGACGACCCAACAAATGCTCCTGTCATCGGATTAAATAAACTTTCTTTATTTCCAGCTGCTGTATCTGCACTGAAGCTCAGGCTCAGAGACAGGTCATAAATGAGGAGAAAATCACTAAAATAACTTCATCTTGACGAATCTTCACTGACTTCACTCTTCGAAATTCACTCTTTATTTACATAAAGTTCAACATATTTCAGCTTTCGGCCTACAGTCACTGAAAATCGCCAGCTCTCCATTGAAATTAATAGAATATTGTTGCTGCGTATCATTACATATACACACACACTGTTTATTTAAAAAATAATGTACTTTTTGGTAATGGTATGACTGAACTCCAATTGCTGAATCAAACATGCAATATAATAAGGTCCTGTGACAATGTAGTTTCAAAACTTCAGTTTGAAATGTTTTTGCATGATAAACATGGTTTCACACTGTTAATAATAGTATCCTGCACTACGACAGTTTTCCATACTAGAGGTTTACATTAAGCCAAAGTACATGAAGACACTGAAATCAGGAACTGAAAGAAAGGGGTTTTCCCAGTCTTGGCCACAGTGTGTAACCAGTAAAGTCTGAGAAAGACAAAAGCCTGAAGTGTGAAACTGAGCAGCACTGAGATTTCAGAAGCTCAACCCTCAGATAACAGCAGATCTGAGATAATCTGAAGAACAGCTGGAAGATCATATAATCCCTGAAGAACAGCTGGAAGATCATATAATCCCTGAAGAACAGCTGGAAGATCATATAATCCCTGAAGAACAGCTGGAAGATCATATAATCCCTGAGGAACAGCTGGAAGATCATATAATCCATAAAGAACAGCTGGAAGATCATATAATCCCTGAAGAACAGCTGGAAGATCATATAATCCCTGAAGAACAGCTGGAAGATTATATAATCCCTGAAGAACAGCTGGAAGATTATATAATCCTGAAGAACAGCTGGAAGATTATATAATCCTGAAGAACAGCTGGAAGATTATATAATCCCTGAAGAACAGCTGGAAGATTATATAATCCCTGAAGAACAGCTGGAAGATTATATAATCCTGAAGAACAGCTGGAAGATCATAATCCCTGAAGAACAGCTGGAAGATCATATAATCCCTGAAGAACAGCTGGAATATTATATAATCCTGAAGAACAGCTGGAAGATCATAATCCCTGAAGAACAGCTGGAAGATCATATAATCCCTGAAGAACAGCTGGAAGATCATATAATCCATAAAGAACACCTGGAAGATCATATAATCCCTGAAGAACAGCTGGAAGATCATATAATCCCTGAAGAACAGCTGGAAGATTATATAATCCTGAAGAACAGCTGGAAGATTATATAATCCCTGAAGAACATTTGAAGATTATATAATCCTGAAGAACATTTGAAGATTATATAATCCTGAAGAACAGCTGGAAGATCATATAATCCTGAAGAACAGCTGGAAGATCATATAATCCCTGAAGAACAGCTGGAAGATCATATAATCCCTGAAGAACAGCTGAAAGATCATAAAATCCCTGAAGAACAGCTGGAAGATTATATAATCCCTGAAGAACAGCTGAAAGATTATATAATCCCTGAAGAACAGCTGGAAGATTATATAATCCTGAAGAACAGCTGGAAAATCATATAATCCTGATTTGCAGCTCATTTGCATTTAAAGGGACACACACAAAGAGTTTGTTTTTGAACAAGCGCTGTTATGTGTAGCGTAGAGACGTGTGTGTTCAAGTCATCCAGATATGAGCAGATTCTGTGCAATACGCCGTATTTAATATATCGTGATGATTCACGAGTATCTGCGCTGAATCTGCGCAGAATCAGATGTGTCATAGACAGACTTCCCCAGCAAAGTGAGTAAATATAATAACACGGCACATGGGCCAGAGATCTGACAGCGTGAGCCGCCGCTGCTGATTCCTGCCCGCATTAGCCGGTGTTCGATTCAAACCCTGGTCATGAACCTGTGTGAACCAGTCTGAACCTGTGTGAACCTGTCATGAACACCTAAAGAGGTCTCTGCCATTTATAACCACAATTACATTCCTATAACAGCTGATATTAAAACAGACTTAAACCGTGAATGGAATAGAATTATCTCATCTTTTATTTGGGGAAAACAAAAACCAAGGATTAGATTTCAAACATTACAACTGCCCAAGGACAATGGTGGTATGGCTCTAACGTGCTTGGAAGATTATTAGAGCAGCACAGTTACGTTCTCTGGTTTGTTGGTGTGACCCTGAGTGTGATGCCAAATGGAAGGACTTAAAGCAGAGTCAAATAAGCATACCTCTTCAATCTATACTGGGTGAAAAAACTCTCCTGAAGAAACATCTGAACAAACTAACTAATTGGATGACAGACCCTTTTAATGTCTGGCACAAACTACTTAAAAATAAGGAATTTGAAAGAAATACAAGAATATTACGTTGGGTGGAATATGATACAGAATTTGCACCAGCTAGTCTGGACAGTAGATTTAAGCAATGGACTAATTCAGGTATCACTTCGTACTGTATGATATCCTCTTCTGACGGTTTGGGTGCCTTTAAAAAACTCAGAGATACATACTATTTAGGGAAGGAAGATTTCTTCAGATACCTTCCATTGAGACACCACTTTGATAAACATATTAAAACTACTGGAGAAAAGGGAACAGACCTGATTAGGATATTCAGCGACGCATATAAGGGTAATACTAGCAGAAAACTGATTTCCAAGTTATATTCATATTTACAGTTGGACAGGGGACTCAATGTATGTAAAAATGAGGAGGGAAAAAGAAGATAGCATAAAGATAAGTGGGGATGACCGGTTGAAGATATGCAGAAAACAATCTACCACCTCTAGCTCAGGTCTGTGGAGGGAATTCACTTGGAAAAACACTTTAAGATTCTTTATAACCCCCAATATAAAAAAGTCACAGAGCAATAATATTGAACATGGTCAGTGTTGGAGAGTGAGTGGTAATATGTCGGCTGGTCATTATATCTTTTGGGAGTGTCCTATTATTTATTTGTATTGGGTAGAGGTGGTGACGGCAATTAGGTCAATAATTGGCTCAGAGCTTGAGTTTAATTTCAGCGTTATGTATTTAGAAAATCTATAGCAGGACTGAGAAAGGCAGATAGATATTTGTTACAAATACTTTTAGCAGGTAGCAAGAACACAATAACTAGGAAATGGCTAAGTAAAGAATCCCAGACAATTGCTGAATGGATAGAAATAGTTCTGGAAATTTATGTTATGGAGCATTTGACTTTCTCTCTGAGACATGCCAGGAATAAATGTGAAGCATATTGGGAAAAATGGATATCTTATCTGAATACAAAGTGAGATGTATATGTCTTGGGGTTTTTTTGTGTGTGGGGGGGGGGGGGGTTGTTGTTTTTTCTCTCCCTGTTTTACATGAGGTTGAGCATTTCTGTTAATTATGACGTATTTGCCTGATATTCCTTGGTCTGTCTGTCTGTTTTTTTTCTGTTTTTTTTTTGTCAAAAAACAAAAAAATAAAGTTGAACCTGTCATGAACCTGTGTGAACCAGTCTGAACCTGTGTGAACCAGTCATGAGCCTGTGTGAACCAGTCTGAACCTGTCATGAACCTGTGTGAACCAGTCTGAACCTGTGTGAACCTGTGTGAACCGGTCATGAACCTGTGTGAACCTGTCATGAACCTGTCATGAACCTGTGTGAACCTGTGTGAACCAGTCTGAACCTGTGTGAACCTGTCATGAACCTGTGTGAACCTGTCATGAACCTGTGTGAACCTGTCTGAACCAGTCTGAGCCTGTCTGAACCTGTGTGAACCTGTCATGAACACCTAAAGAGGTCTCTGCCATTTATAACCACAATTACATTCCTATAACAGCTGATATTAAAACAGACTTAAACCGTGAATGGAATAGAATTATCTCATCTTTTATTTGGGGAAAACAAAAACCAAGGATTAGATTTCAAACATTACAACTGCCCAAGGACAATGGTGGTATGGCTCTAACGTGCTTGGAAGATTATTAGAGCAGCACAGTTACGTTCTCTGGTTTGTTGGTGTGACCCTGAGTGTGATGCCAAATGGAAGGACTTAAAGCAGAGTCAAATAAGCATACCTCTTCAATCTATACTGGGTGAAAAAACTCTCCTGAAGAAACATCTGAACAAACTAACTAATTGGATGACAGACCCTTTTAATGTCTGGCACAAACTACTTAAAAATAAGGAATTTGAAAGAAATACAAGAATATTACGTTGGGTGGAATATGATACAGAATTTGCACCAGCTAGTCTGGACAGTAGATTTAAGCAATGGACTAATTCAGGTATCACTTCGTACTGTATGATATCCTCTTCTGACGGTTTGGGTGCCTTTAAAAAACTCAGAGATACATACTATTTAGGGAAGGAAGATTTCTTCAGATACCTTCCATTGAGACACCACTTTGATAAACATATTAAAACTACTGGAGAAAAGGGAACAGACCTGATTAGGATATTCAGCGACGCATATAAGGGTAATACTAGCAGAAAACTGATTTCCAAGTTATATTCATATTTACAGTTGGACAGGGGACTCAATGTATGTAAAAATGAGGAGGGAAAAAGAAGATAGCATAAAGATAAGTGGGGATGACCGGTTGAAGATATGCAGAAAACAATCTACCACCTCTAGCTCAGGTCTGTGGAGGGAATTCACTTGGAAAAACACTTTAAGATTCTTTATAACCCCCAATATAAAAAAGTCACAGAGCAATAATATTGAACATGGTCAGTGTTGGAGAGTGAGTGGTAATATGTCGGCTGGTCATTATATCTTTTGGGAGTGTCCTATTATTTATTTGTATTGGGTAGAGGTGGTGACGGCAATTAGGTCAATAATTGGCTCAGAGCTTGAGTTTAATTTCAGCGTTATGTATTTAGAAAATCTATAGCAGGACTGAGAAAGGCAGATAGATATTTGTTACAAATACTTTTAGCAGGTAGCAAGAACACAATAACTAGGAAATGGCTAAGTAAAGAATCCCAGACAATTGCTGAATGGATAGAAATAGTTCTGGAAATTTATGTTATGGAGCATTTGACTTTCTCTCTGAGACATGCCAGGAATAAATGTGAAGCATATTGGGAAAAATGGATATCTTATCTGAATACAAAGTGAGATGTATATGTCTTGGGGTTTTTTTGTGTGTGGGGGGGGGGGGGTTTTTTTTTTTTCTCTCCCTGTTTTACATGAGGTTGAGCATTTCTGTTAATTATGACGTATTTGCCTGATATTCCTTGGTCTGTCTGTCTGTTTTTTTTCTGTTTTTTTTTTGTCAAAAAACAAAAAAATAAAGTTGAACCTGTCATGAACCTGTGTGAACCAGTCTGAACCTGTGTGAACCAGTCATGAGCCTGTGTGAACCAGTCTGAACCTGTCATGAACCTGTGTGAACCAGTCTGAACCTGTGTGAACCTGTGTGAACCGGTCATGAACCTGTGTGAACCTGTCATGAACCTGTCATGAACCTGTGTGAACCTGCGTGAACCAGTCTGAACCTGTGTGAACCTGTCATGAACCTGTGTGAACCTGTCATGAACCTGTGTGAACCTGTCTGAACCAGTCTGAGCCTGTCATGAACCTGTGTGAACCTGTGTGAACCTGTCATGAACCTGTGTGAACCTGTCATGAACCTGTGTGAACCTGTCATGAACCTGTGTGAACCTGTCATGAACCTGTCATGAACCTGTCTGAACCTGTCTGAACCTGTCTGAACCTGTCTGAACCTGTCTGAACCTGTCGTGAACCTGTCATGAACCAGTGTGAACCTGTCATGAACCTGTGTGAACCTGTCTGAACCTGTGTGAACCTGTGTGAACCTGTGTGAACCTCTGAGAACGAAACGCAGAAAGCACTTACTTGCCCCTCCAGGAGTGTTTGGTTGTGTAGAAACAGGCCAAGTCTCTGTTGTCCTTGAGGACGTTCATCTTCAGACAGCGCCTATGAGAAGAAGAGGTTCACATCTGTAACTCTCATTTACTTCTGATCAAAGATGCCAGAGGCCAGGCTTATGATCACGAATATAAGCTGTCATGGGAAAATCTGCAAAGACATTTAGCAGTTTCTTGCAATGTGACAAGAGCATGACAGTGAAACTGTGGACTTATGCTAGACACCACTCGAGGCGCTCACAAATCAACTCTGAAGGGAGTCATTTTAAAAGTTACAGAGAGTTCACCCAAACACTCTGTCCTCATCTGATGATATAGCACACACATGCCGACAGCTTCCAAACACTCTACACTTCTGTTCATCTTCTTGTTCATCCAATGAATGACTTTTATCAGCATACAGAGGATGCAAATCTCTCAAACACTAATACAGACACACCCGAGGAGCACAGACTCGTACCGGTAAAACAGAATAAATATTTCTGTCACTCTGCTCAGGTCAAGCTCGCAGAAATAAGAACAGACTAATACTGTACTGAAACTTCACAGTTAGTGTGTGTGTGCTGTGCGTTTACTTTAGAAACAAAGCATGTGTGCACACAGATTAATTTAGAAATATAATTTAATTTAATTAACAGAATAATGCTGAATTACACAATCACCTTTGATGATTAGAGTAGATTCAGTGGAGATCTGCTACTGAAAACACTGAAGTAAAGACGCTCAATACATCCGCCAATATGGGCAAAAGCAAGATGGTGCCGCTATGTTTGGCCTGTCACTTGCTCCTCTGTTTTGTTATGTTTGTTTTTGCTACCGTCTCGCCGTTTATTGTTTATGATCGCACTACGCTGCTGGAATTGCGTTTTATAACTAATCGCCTCCTAAATACCCAGTCCTTTAAACAACCACCGCCACTATTGACACCAATTCCTCCTTTCCTGAGACGCCCTGTCTGTTTGCCACCAGGCGGTAAGCGCCGCAGAAGACGCGGTCGGAGAGGCAGGTAACACGTCAGGCTGAGGACTTACCTGGATTCTCCGTCGCCGAGGGGTGGAGATCAATCAGGGCTTGAAAGTGTTAGAAGATCGCGGGAATGCTATCGGTGGCTTCGGCCGGTTGGCTCTGACACTGGCATTCCATTTTAGTGTCCCCGCCGTGTAAATACATCCAGCCGGAGCTGCGTCCAAGAAAACCTCCGTCCAATTCCTCGTGTGACATCGCTGCCTGTCAACTCGACCACGTTCAGCATGGCACTTCGTAACACTAGATCGCTCAATAACAAAACATTTGTTCTCAATGATGTCATCTCCTCTTACAACCTAGATTTGTTTTTCCTTACCGAAACCTGGCTCCCACCAGGTGACGTCAGTGTAATCTATCGGCTGCCTAAATTATATAGGGATTTCTTAAATGAGTTGTCAGAGTTTCTGACAGAGTTTTTGGCAAAGTTTGACAGTATTTTAATCTGTGGTGACTTTAACATTCATGTTTGCTGCCCCTCTGATAAACCTGCTAACGATTTTAAGGCACTTTTAGATTCATTAGATCTGACTCAGTCCATATCCTGTCCCACTCATAGATTAGGTCACACTCTTGACCTTATCACTCACAGGGTGACAGTGTCAACCTGTAAGGTCCTGGATTTTCCCATCTCTGACCACTCTCTCATACGGTTTGACATCTGTGCTGTTCCTCCTGCTCCCACGTCCATGCCCCTCCATCGTCGTCGCATTATTACCTCATCTACAGTTGATGACTTTGTTGCTACTTTCTCTGTTTCCGATTTCGCCTCTACTACTGGATTGGCATCGCCTCTATGTCCTGACCTTTTCCTCTCCTCCTTCCACACCATCTCTTCCCAGATTATGGACTCTGTCGCGCCCTATAAGGTAAAGACGACCAAAGGTCCTATTGACCCCTGACTCAATGATACAACTTGTCGTCAGGAGAATCAGAATGCGGTGAAGGAAGCTAAAGGACAGTACCCTTCTAATCTCATCAATAGCAACAGCCACCGTCCTGGAATCCTGTTCAGCACTATTAATTCTGTTATAAATCCAGTGCCTGTTGCTTTGAATGATGTATCTGAAAACACATGCAATGCATTCAAACAATACTTGTTGGACAAGATTCTATCTGTCAGTCAAACCATCACACAAGCCCCTGCTGTTGCCATGTCCACCCGAGTGGCGCAATGTGTGCTGGAGAACTTTGAGGCAGTTTCTCTTGTGGACCTCAAAAAAGCTGTCCATGAGTTGAAGCTGACCACCTGCACTCTAGATGCTGTTCCTGCTAAGATTTTGAAGGAGGCTATTGACATCATAGGTCCCTTCCTTGTCTCCTTCATAAACACCTGTCTTAGTTTGGGCACTGTGCCCGCTGCTCTCAAACACACCATTGTCAGACCGCTGCTTAAGAAGCCCAACCTTGATCCCTCCATATTATCCAACTTCCGCCCAATATCTCACCTGTCATTTCTGTCCAAGTTGATGGAGAAGCTGGTTTTCTCCCAGCTTCAGTCTCATCTCCAACTACACGTCGTTGGTGATACATTTCCGTCCGGTTTCAAGTCTAGACATAGCACCGAATCGGCACTATTGAGGGTCCATAATGACATTCTAGAAGCCTTGGACTGTAAAAGGTCTGTGGTTTTGGTGTTACTGGATCTGACCGCTGCATTTGACACCGTGGATCATGCCATTCTCATCTCCCGTCTTTAACATGTTGTCGGTCTGCAGGGCGCGGTGCTCAGTTGGTTCTCTTCATATCTCACTAACAGAACTTTTTCAGTAATGCTTAATGACTTTTCTTCCTCAGCTGCCCCTCTGTCTTCCGGTGAGCCTCAAGGATCCATTCTCGGTCCGATTCGGTTTTCATTGTATATGCTGCCACTTGGCCAACTCATTTCCCAACACAACGTTCATTTCCATTTCTATGCTGATGACCTTCAGATCTACCTTCCTGTGATTCTGAGCAATTGTTCTGCGCTGGATCCTCTCCATAACTGCCTTCAGGACGTCAAACAATGGCTTTCCCAGAATCTGAATGAAGGAAAGACTGAGTACATCCTTTTCAACCCAGACTCACCCAATAGGTCTCTCAGTTTTGGTCCTCTAACACCTCAGTTTGCACCCAATGTGCGTAACCTGGGTGTTATTTTTGACAAAAGTATGCAGTACGATAAACAGATTAGTGCAGTTGTGAAGGCAAGCTTTTACCAGTTAAGGCTCCTGAGTAAGGTCAAACCATTTTTGTCCACAGCTGACCTTGAAAAAGCCATTCATGCCTTCATCAGCTCGAGGATAGACTACTGCAATGCCCTCTATATTAGACTTAATCAATCACTCCTTAATAGGCTTCAACTGGTACAAAACGCAGCAGCACATCTACTCTGCAATGCCACCCTCTGCTCGCTCCACTAGGTCCCGGTGCGGTTTAGGGTGGAGTATAAGGTCCTGCTGTTCTACCAACCAGCCAGAACCCTGCGCTCCTCTGAACACACCTCTCTGGTGATTCCAAAGTTCAAATATAAAAAGTTTGGAGGTCGGTCATTTGCCGTCCAGGGTCCAAAGCTGTGGAATGCACTTCAACCTCACCTACGAAAAATCACCATGTTGAGTGTTTTTAAATCACAGTTGAAAACACATCTATTTAGACAAGCTTTTAACACGTAGTCCCGACCTAACTCGATTGCTATTTTTATGTACACTTACGTTTTTATTAGGGGTGTAACGGTTCACAAAATTCACGGTTCGGTTCGATACGATACACTTGTGTCACGGTTCGGTCCGGTACGGTTCGGTACGTTTTCAATACAGAAAAAAGAAATGCCAGTCAATTTCCTTTATTTAATTTTTTATATATATATTTTTATTAAAACTAACATCATAAAGAATGATTTTTTTTTACTTTGAGCAATGATGGAGCTATACTTGACTTTTCTTAGGAGCATATAAAACAAAACAGCTGCTTGGACAAAATTAAATGTAATATTGTAGTAGTTATAAACAAAGGTTTATTTTAGTTCAGATTAACATTTGAGGGCAGCATTTGTATTCATAATCCGTACTCGGTTTCGTTACACCCCTAGTTTTTATATACTGTTGTTTACTGATGTTTTTAATGGAAACCACCTTGTGCACCTTTTGGCTGTTGTAAAGCGCTCTACAAATAAAACTTGATTGATTGAATAATATGCTAATTTTTTATGTTATCGTTACCGGCCCAATAAAAAAAATTGGTCAATATATTAAAGCTGATAAATAATGTATTATTTCTTTCGACCGAGAGAACTTGCACTGTTCATCATGATGGTACAGTGAAGCGCAACAGTTAATGTCATATCGGCTACATAACATTATAATGAGAACATTATAATTGTGTGTTTGGGACATGGATTTGAAGCTCTGAAGCTCTGAAGCTCTGAAACACTGAAACACTGAAGCTCTGAAACACTGAAGCTCTGAAACACTGAAGCTCTGAAACACTGAAGCTCTGAAACACTGAAGCTCTGAAACACTGAAGCACTGAAACACTGAAGCTCTGAAACACTGAAGCTCTGAAACACTGAAGCTCTGAAACACTGAAGCACTGAAGCACTGAAGCACTGAAGCACTGAAGCTCTAAAACACTGAAGCTCTAAAACACTGAAGCTCTGAAACACTGAAGCTCTGAAACACTGAATCACTGAAGCACTGAATCACTGAAGCACTGAAGCAGTGAAACACTGAAACACTGAAGCTCTGAAACACTGAAGCTCTGAAACACTGAAGCTCTGAAACACTGAAGCTCTGAAACACTGAAGCTCTGAAACACTGAAGCTCTGAAACACTGAAGCTCTGAAACACTGAAGCTCTGAAACACTGAAGCTCTGAAACACTGAAGCTCTGAAACACTGAAGCTCTGAAACACTGAAGCTCTGAAACACTGAAGCTCTGAAACACTGAAGCTCTGAAACACTGAAGCTCTGAAACACTGAAGCTCTGAAACACTGAAGCACTGAAACACTGAAGCACTGAAGCACTGAAACACTGAAACACTGAAGCACTGAAACACTGAAGCACTGAAGCAGTGAAACACTGAAGCAGTGAAACACTGAAGCAGTGAAACACTGAAGCACTGAAGCTCTGAAGCACTGAAGCACTGAAGCACTGAAGCACTGAAGCTCTGAAGCACTGAAGCACTGAAGCACTGAAACACTGAAGCACTGAAGCAGTGAAACACTGAAGCACTGAAGCACTGAAACACTGAAGCTCTGAAACACTGAAGCACTGAAGCTCTGAAGCACTGAAGCACTGAAGCACTGAAGCACTGAAGCACTGAAGCACTGAAACACTGAAGCACTGAAGCACTGAAGCACTGAAGCACTGAAACACTGAAGCACTGAAACACTGAAGCACTGAAACACTGAAGCACTGAAACACTGAAACACTGAAGCACTGAAGCACTGAAACACTGAAGCACTGAAGCACTGAAACACTGAAACACTGAAACACTGAAGCACTGAAGCACTGAAGCACTGAAGCTCTAAAACACTGAAGCTCTGAAGCACTGAAGCTCTGAAACACTGAAGCACTGAAGCACTGAAACACGATACAGACAGCTTTTCTAAATATATGTGTTATCTTTCATGTCAAATTCTTTCATTTGATCAAATTCAGTTTTAATAAAAAGGGCTGCTATCAATCAAATTCATTAATTTACACTGCACAGTTACAACTGTAATAAATAATTGAATGAGATTAAAGTTAAAACAAATAATAAAATAAAAATAAAATCAATGATACCTTTAAACAATAAATCATTAGGTGGCGGAAAGTGACCGTCTTAATAAATAAATCATTGAGTCATTCATTAAAATTATACGTTCAAAATAATGAATCATTCAATAACAAAACACAGCACTTATTGTTGCTTTTCTTTTGTAACTATTTTCGTCGTTGAAATAGAACAAAGCCAGTCAATATTGCGTCTAAAATGTAAGTTACTACATATAAACTAGGCTATTTGTTTATTAAACTTTACATTCAATGTAACATTTGCAATCTTGATATTATAGAACAGCTCCCTTAGTCGTATTGTTAGTTAACTATATCGTATATTATAAATAAAAAACTCAACATTTTTACCTCAGTATATTTCTTGTGTGAGTTTTTTGTGTGAGTTTTTTTAATTTCTTCACTATTAAAGTCTCTCTCACAAATAGACAGGCAGCGCAGCGACCAGAAATACACGATCCGTTACCAATCGCTGTTTACACTGACTGTATAATATCAGAATCATTCTCGTGTTTCGATCGGTCGGTCAAGTAAAACTCTCTATCACTTGAAACTTTTAAAAAATCCACTTTACCCAGACAAGCAGACAAGTGTTAATGTGGTGCCCTGTGTTCATTCTCGATGTTTCAATCTCAGATGTAAAATGAACATTTTAGGAGTTTTGGTCATGGAAATCACTTTGTGCTATCCATAAAAGTAGGTTATGAGTTTCCCTCCGGATTTAAATATAATGCAAACAACATTTATATTGTATTCGGAAAAAAAAGCACATGTAAACATGCGGTGTGAGGAAAGGGAAGCAAGGGTCATATTCCCCGAGTGCCACAGCGCACACTAACCAGACCAGGACAGGAAAGAGCTGCTGATCTGTGAACCATGATGAACATGAATGTCTCTGTCAGCAGGAAAACTCCTGACTTCATCCTTCCTCTCCTCAGTCCTGCACCCTTAAAGGAGCCCAGAAACCCCTGACTTCATCCTTCCTCTCCTCAGTCCTGCACCCTTACAGGAGCCCAGAAACCCCTGACTCATTCCTCTCCTCAGTTCTGCACCCTTACAGGAGCCCAGAAACCCCTGACTCCTTCCTCTCCTCAGTCCTGCACCCTTACAGGAGCCCAGAAACCTCTGAGCCTTTCCTCTCCTCAGTCCTGCACCCTTACAGGAGCCCAGAAACCCCTGACTCATTCCTCTCCTCAGTCCTGCACCCTTACAGGAGCCCAGAAACCCCTGAGCCTTTCCTCTCCTCAGTCCTGCACCCTTACAGGAGCACAGAAACCCCTGACTCATTCTTCTCCTCAGTCCTGCACCCTTACAGGAGCCCAGAAACCCCTGACTCCTTCCTCTCCTCAGTCCTGCACAGGAGCCCAGAAACCCCTGACTCATTCCTCTCCTCAGTCCTGCACCCTTAAAGGAGCCCAGAAACCCCTGACTCCTTCCTCTCCTCAGTCCTGCACAGGAGCCCAGAAACCCCTGACTCATTCCTCTCCTCAGTCCTGCACCCTTACAGGAGCCCAGAAACCCCTGAGCCTTTCCTCTCCTCAGTCCTGCACCCTTACAGGAGCCCAGAAACCCCTGACTCCTTCCTCTCCTCAGTCCTGCACCCTTACAAGAGCCCAGAAACCCCTGACTCCTTCCTCTCCTCAGTCCTGCACTCTTACAGGAGCCCAGAAACCCCTGACTCCTTCCTCTCCTCAGTCCTGCACTCTTACAGGAGCCCAGAAACCCCTGACTCCTTCCTCTCCTCAGTCCTGCACAGGAGCCCAGAAACCCCTGACTCATTCCTCTCCTCAGTAATGCACCCTTACAGGAGCCCAGAAACCCCTGACTCCTTCCTCTCCTCAGTCCTGCACCCTTACAAGAGCCCAGAAACCCCTGACTCCTTCCTCTCCTCAGTCCTGCACTCTTACAGGAGCCCAGAAACCCCTGACTCTTTCCTCTCCTCAGTCCTGCACTCTTACAGGAGCCCAGAAACCCCTGACTCCTTCCTCTCCTCAGTCCTGCACCCTTACAGGAGCCCAGAAACCCCTGACTCCTTCTCCTCAGTCTTGCACCCTTACAGGAGCCCAGAAACCCCTGACTCCTCCTCAGTCCTGCACCCTTACAGGAGCCCAGAAACTCCTCGCAGTATACATATCAGCTAAAGCGAATCATTCATCACAGTTCCCCGCCGCTCCCAACACCGAGAATAACTGCGGCTTTACACTTGAACTACTAACCCAGGGTCAGATCTAAGCTTGGGTTAATCTTATCCTGGGTTATCTTGTTCCATTGTCTTCATACTGTTATTCTTGACTTATTATTGGGTAGTCAGATTTTGAGATTGTACACAGGTAAACTTTAAGATAAGGTTCTAATTTGCATATTTGGTACATAAACTCAATTGGAAAAGTATCGCCATTTAAATGTACTCTGTCTTAAAATTGTAAAAAAAAAATATATATATATATATTTGTTTATATATATATATAATGTTTTCACCATTCCAGTGAGTGAACGTATTCTGATCTAGAGATATGAACGCAACAGTAACATCTTCCCAAAATGACCTAAGTGTAAATGTCTAAATTAATTAACAAGACAAATGGATTTTGAGAAATGGCATATAAAAATATATATTTTTCAATGCAATAAAAAAATATTTAAAATGTTTTTTCATTGCCAGTCTCCTCGATTCATTGAGAAATAAATTGTGCGGAATTAAAGGAAGCGCTGGAGGAAGATACAGCAATCTCAGTCTACGCAACAGGACAACTAAACTAAAGCATGCCAACTAAAATGAAAGTAGTTAATGATAAACCCGGCCATCAGTGGCACAGAGTGTAATCTGTAATCCTGTTGGTGTTCTGAGTCTAATGGAATTACGGCACTCGGATGCAATAAATTAATAGCTTAAGTATGTTAAAAATCCAGCGCCAGTTCCAGGACGAGGTCACATGATCGATCTCAGCAGCTCTCAGCGAGGATCAATACCAGCGGTTCAAAACTGCAGAAACACACAATCTTTAAGTGGCGTCCTTCATTCTGCACTGAAGCCTCACAGTGAGTATCTCTTTTGCACAGCGTTTGTCCTGTACGGTGGAGAATTTTTGCAAAACTGTTGAAACTGATCCTTTCCCATATAAAGCAGGTTTGAAGGGTTTTATGAATGCAAAGATCATATGTAATGCTGCCACTGAAAGCAATAAAGGTTGTGATGAATCTGTAGCTATGGTCTCTGCAGGCTTCAATAAAACACGATGACAGTCATGAATGTGTTGCATGACATTTACACAAGCATTGCAAAACTGCTCACGGGCTGGAGGGCTTATTGCCCATCAGTTATTACACAATCCTAGACACACTCACACTCTCTCTCACACACACACACACACACACACACACACACACAGGTAAGTTTGTTTATATCCTTCTAAGTTTATAAATTGTTGTAGTACTTTTGCACAATTTCAGTTTCATACACAACATGATCAAGTGTTTTTTGTTTTCACTTCTGCAATAATCTGTCTTCTTTTAAAAGAGACCAACCTACCAACCAAAAGAGTAGACGTGTTTAACGGGTTAAAGGGTTGTTTCAACCCCCTGAGACTTTCTTTCATCTTCGGAACACAAATTAAGATATTTTTGATGAGATCTGAGAGCTGGCTCACTTCTCCATAGGCTGCTAGGTAATTCGTAGGCTCACTATTGGCCAGCATCACACACATGACCCGTGTCGGCCAATAGTGAGCCTATGTGTGACTTACGACCAAGAAGCGCTGCGCTGTTACACTACGTGACTCACTCAGAGGCCCACAAAGAAGAAGATTAATAGTTTAAAGTCATTATTTTTTTGCGCACAAAAATAATTATCATCGCTTGATAAACTTAAGGTTGAGTTTACTGACTTTTCTAGACCGGCAGAATGAAATTGCCTTGTAGCCTATAAAGAAGTGAGCCAGCTCTCAGATCTCATAAAAAATATCTTAATTTTGCTCCGAAGATGAACGAAAGTCTTGCGGGGTTGGAACAACATGAGGGTGAGAAGACCTACTTAAGAGTAGACAGTAGGGAATGGGTTAAGAGTAGACAGTAGCAAACGGGTTAAGAGTAGACAGTAGCAAACGGGTTAAGAGTAGACCGTAGGGAACGGGTTAAGAGTAGACCGTAGGGAACGGGTTAAGAGTAGACAGTAGCGAACGGGTTAAGAGCAGGGCTGGGTACCGAGTTCGGTACTTTTTAGGTACCGACCGAATTGCCTCGATACTACCGAGTATCGAAACATGTCTTGGTTTTCGGTACCAAATTTCGGTACCTAAGTAGTTAATCTCGTCAACGTCAGTGAAACAATAAGCATGCAGCATGAGTGGCTGAAAAACAGTAATTTACGCGGCTGCCCAGAGACGTGGCTCGTCGCACATGAGGCTGTAGAGTGTGTGTGTGTGTGTGTGTGTGTGTGTGTGTGTGTGTGTGTGTGTGTGTGTAAGCGTCCCAACCCAGCTAGATAAAAAATATGTGGAAATGATCCAAAGTGTACCTATGTGCCAGACTCGATGCCAGAAGCACGCAACGCAATATTTTCGACATAATCGCTGCCAAGACCAGTAACATGGTAAATCTGATAAGGCACTTAGAAGCACACCGAATACACTTAAGAGTAATGGTGTGTTCACACCGAATGCAAATAGAGCGTCAAATACGCGTCTATCGCGTCTAGTTAGACGCTTGAATCTTCCGCTCGAGGTTAAATTTTTCAACTTGCGCAGAAGACGTTCGCGGCAAACGCGTCGCCCAATTCGCGTCATTCGCGACGCCCGGCGTGAATGATGTGTCTATTCGCGTCTTTGCATTGACTTTGTATGTATTCTACTCGCGCAAATAATTAAATTCGCATTGGTTGTAAACACACCATTAGTAAACACTTGTTCATTAATAAACAATTAAAATATCTCCTTGCTATTGTTTCACAACACATTCATAATCATTAGGCTACTTTTGCCGGTGCTTTGCGGCGAGCTTCATGTGTGCTGAGCGCGAGGCATATATCCTGCCCCCCAGTAGCCTATATTTAATTTAATTCACATTTATTTGTATTGCATTTTTCACAATCCATATTGTTTCAAAGCAGCTTTACAGAAAATGCATGTGTCTAAATTACAATTTAGAGTGATCTGTTATCAGAGGTGACAGTGTAATGCATTTCAATTAATTTTCATTCAGTTTCACTGTTAAACAATGCATTAAGTTAAGGCAGAAACAATGAGCTCATTGCAGTAAATAATACATGATGTCAAATGACTAGGAAACATAGAAAACTTTAGCATTGGTGCTTTTTTACATACTCAAAATATCAGTGTAAAAAAGTCAACAAACTGAAAAAATAAAAATTAGGTAATGTTATGTTAAATCTGGTTACATAAAATTGGTATCGGAAAAAGTATCGTTCAGGAACCGGTATCGAAGTCAAGGTATTGGTATCGGTATCGGTTTCCAATTTTGTTACGATACCCATACCCAGTCAGAGTAGACAGTAGCGAACGGGTTAAGAGTAGACAGTAGCGAACAGGTTAAGAGTAGACAGTAGAGAAGGGGTTAAGAGTAGACAGTAGAGAAGGGGTTAAGAGTAGACAGTAGCGAACGGGTTAAGAGTAGACAGTAGCGAACGGGTTAAGAGTAGACAGAATGGGTTAAGAGTAGACAGTAGCGAACGGGTTAAGAGTAGACAGAACGGGTTAAGAGTAGACAGTAGGGAACGGGTTAAGAGTAGACAGTAGGGAAAGGGTTAAGAGTAGACAGTAGCGAACGGGGTTAAGAGTAGACAGTAGTGAACGGGTTAAGAGTAGACAGAACGGGTTAAGAGTAGACAGTAGCGAACGGGTTAAGAGTAGACAGTAGGGAAAGGGTTAAGAGTAGACAGTAGCGAACGGGGTTAAGAGTAGACAGTAGGGAACGGGTTAAGAGTAGACAGTAGGGAAAGGGTTAAGAGTAGACAGTAGCGAACGGGGTTAAGAGTAGACAGTAGCGAACGGGTTAAGAGTAGACAGAACGGGTTAAGAGTAGACAGTAGCGAACGGGTTAAGAGTAGACAGTAGCGAACGGGTTAAGAGTAGACAGTAGGGAAAGGGTTAAGAGTAGACAGTAGCGAACGGGGTTAAGAGTAGACAGTAGCGAACGGGTTAAGAGTAGACAGAACGGGTTAAGAGTAGACAGTAGCGAACGGGTTAAGAGTAGACAGAACGGGTTAAGAGTAGACAGAACGGGTTAAGAGTAGACAGAACGGGTTAAGAGTAGACAGTAGCGAACGGGTTAAGAGTAGACAGTAGAGAAGGGGTTAAGAGTAGACAGTAGCGAACGGGTTAAGAGTAGACAGTAGCGAACGGGTTAAGAGTAGACAGTAGCGAACGGGTTAAGAGTAGACAGTAGGGAACGGGTTAAGAGTAGACAGTAGCGAACGGGTTAAGAGCATAGTTTCCTACTCATTAGACATTCATCAACACAGAAAAGACAGACAGATAATAAAAGCGCGTTATATTCTGTAGGGTTTGGTGATGTTTTACTGTGGTATTTACAGTAAACGCTCGCTGTCTGTCAGGCGTCACTGGCCTGATCGCGCGATGAATGCAGTGCCAGAGAATGAGGAGAATGAGTGTGATTTACCCGGATCTGTGGTGTCAGAAGCGGCTCGGTTCGGTGCCTCGGCCCCTGCCCTCCTCTATGCGAGTCTGCTTTAACTCAATGATCCAGCACCGAAGCCCAAACTGGCCAAACGCGCTTCACTCAGTGAGAAACCCAGGACGCTGCCATCTTCCTTCTGCCACCAGCAGGGCACTGCGCATGTGCACGACGGCACTCTCACGCGTGTGTCAGCTGACGGGCTCGACAGGAAGTAGAGACTATAAAGACCTCTTTTACTGTCTATGATAAAAACACATTTAATCTGAGAAAAATGAACATACTACTATACAAGTGTAAAGTGTAAAACTATTTAGAATATATACAAATATTATATACATTTTTTAAATATTTAGTTTTTAAGCAAGATGTATTTTATTCAATTATTTTTTTTAAATGATTTCTTATTATTTATTTATTTAAATCATATTTCAAATATGTTAATACATTTTCATTTTTATAATTTTTTAATTACTTGATTTTTTAGTTACTTTTACTTCGTTGCTTTTATAAAATTAATGTTATTTATTTAAATCCACTAGTATTTGTTTTTAATCATTTTTATTTATTCATTAAAAAATCTTTTAAAATAATTTTTATTTCTTTAGTTATTAATTGTTTATTAAAATGTATTTATTTTAATTAATTTTGTAATTGCAATCACATTAAGTTAGTTTAGCCCCGGGCCCGAGAGAAACACTGCTCTGAGATCAGTTCACGAGTCTGACAAGAACACATTATCCAGTTTTACTTCGCTCACATGAAGAGGACATTGTAAGAAAAGTGTGTATTTGGACAACAGTAATTCAAGCGAGTAACAGCGACTCAAAACCTTACTTTGTTCATTTTCATTTTTCATTTGCATGTTTTATGTTAATGTCTTGCTGATGTCATTCTCCACTCATAACGGGATTCAACATTAATTACAATAAATTAGAGTTGAACAAACTCCGGGTTACAGGATTAGTTTTGAGTTGACTAAACCAAAGCCCGTCTACGGAGAGCCTGGCCACTCCCTATTAAGTGCTATTGTACCGAATGTTGGTTGTAATTCTACCAGAGCTCCACTGGGGGCGATCTCCGAGTGCTAAATGAATGGGAGTCTATGGAGCTCGACGGCTAAATGTGTCTCTTTCACCCGATTGCCGTTAAGAAATCTCAGATTTTAATGTAGGTTTTGCAAGTTCAACATGGGTTATAGGTCGA
>CM060639.1:27425961-27468461 GCA_030578275.1 Meda fulgida
GCTTAAGCTTTAGAAACGGATGTTTCTCTGAACATGAGACTGCTTTTAGCCACATCTCTGTTACAGCAGCACAGACACACAGATCTAACATATAACATATCACAGATCTAACATATCACACGTCTTAACATGACAGTATAGAGTTTTACTTGTATGATTTTGCAAATGACTATAGTTTGTTTACATTTAAAATCTAATGAAATTGCCCAGTATGAAAAATAAAGGATTCAGTGAATAAATCAGCAAACAGAAAGTCTGTCTATTTCAAATATATAAACAACTAAAATTGTCACTACACAAAAAAAGCGTGTTACTTGCTTAGAAAATCATCAGCCATCAAAACCAAGACATGTGATAGTAATTATTTTTTTAAATGTAACATATGTAATCACAAATGGTCAAATCTTCTATTCTACATCATTCTCACAGGCCTGTGTTGTTTCAAATCCTCGAGAACGTCCGGTTGATCACTCAGATCATCAGTCATTGTAAGAAGAAGGCAGCGATCATTAGATCATGTGATGGTCTGATATTTCTCCTCAGATCCATGAGTGTATGTAGTAAACCTGAGGAACTCACCGAGACTGAAGGTAGAGAGGAAACATGATGTCGTCTGCATCGCCTCCACATAGCAGTGATGGACCGTACAGAGCATCTGATCTCGAGCATGTGCTGCCCGTTACACTAATGCAGTTAGTGACCCACCGACACACAAAACACACATTCACACACTCTCAGCCTCTCCTGACGGATGTGGAGCACTGTGAACTTTATCAGCTTCACATGGAGTCAGTGTAGAGTACAGTAGAGTACAGTAGAGTAGAGTACAGTAGAAAAGAGCAGAGCTGTAGAGTACAGTATAATTGTAGAGTGCAGTAAAGTACAGTAGAGTAAAGTAGAGTACAGTTGAGCTGTAGAGTAAAGTAGAGAACAGTAGAGGTAGAGTACAGTAGAGTAAAGTAGAGTACAGTAGAGCTGTAGAGTACAGTAGAGGTAGTAGAGTACAGTAGAGTACAGTAGAGCTGTAGAGTACAGTAGAGGTAGAGTACAGTAGAGTAAAGTAGAGTACAGTAGAGTAAAGTAGAGTACAGTAGAGTAGCATTCAGTACAGTAGAGTACAGTAGAGCTGTAGAGTACAGTAGAGTATAGTACAGTAAAGTAGAGCTGTAGGGTATAGTAGAGTATAGTACAGTAGAGTACAGCTGTAGAGTATAGTAGAGTTGAGTAGAGTGCAGTAGAGTACAGTAGAGCTGTAGAGTACAGTAGAGCTGTAGAGTACAGTAGAGGTAGTAGAGTACAGTAGAGTACAGTAGAGCTATAGAGTACAGTAGAGGTAGAGTACAGTAGAGTAAAGTAGAGTACAGTAAAGTAGAGTACAGTAGAGTAGCATTCAGTACAGTAGAGTACAGTAGAGCTGTAGAGTACAGTAGAGTATAGTACAGTAAAGTAGAGCTGTAGGGTATAGTAGAGTATAGTACAGTAGAGTACAGCTGTAGAGTATAGTAGAGTTGAGTAGAGTGCAGTAGAGTACAGTAGAGCTGTAGAGTACAGTAGAGTAGAGTATAGTACAGTAAAGTAGAGCTGTAGGGTATAGTAGAGTACAGTACAGTAGATTAGAGCTGTAGAGTATAGTAGAGTACAGTACAGTATAGTTGAGTAGAGCTGTAGAGTATAGTAGAGTACAGTACAGTAGAGCTGTAGAGTATAGAAGAGTACAGTGCAGTAGAGTATTGTTGAGTAGAGCTGTAGAGTATAGAAGAGTACAGTGCAGCACAGTACAGTAGAGCTGTAGAATATAGAAGAGTACAGTGCAGCACAGTATTGTTGAGTAGAGCTGTAGAGTATAGAAGAGTACAGTAAAGTAGAGCTGTAGAGTATAGAAGAGTACAGTAAAATAGAGCTGTAGAGTATAGTACAGTACAGTATAGTTGAGTAGAGTTGTAGAGTATAGTAGAGTACAGTATAGTTGAGTAGAGCTGTAGAGTATAGAAGAGTACAGTGCAGCACAGTACAGTAGAGCTGTAGAGTATAGAAGAGTACAGTGCAGCACAGTACAGTAGAGCTGTAGAGTATAGAAGAGTACAGTAGATTAGAGCTGTAGAGTATAGTAGAGTATAGTTGAGTAGAGCTGTAGAGTATAGTAAAGTACAGTACAGTAGAGCTGTAGAGTATAGTAGAGTACAGTGCTGTAGAGCTGTAAAGCAGTGGCGTCATGCCCATTCAGATTTTTCCTCCCTGAAACTGTTTTTGTCACAACTTTATTCCTATTATGCTCCATAATTACCAGAGCCTATAACGACTCAAATGTATTCTTCTGGATGTGTAATAAATCGGTCTGCATTAGCCCGCCACTTTTTCCTAATATGGTGTCTGTGTATATCAAATCTAGAGCACTACACGTTTAGCGCTCTAGAATCTTTGCTGTGTATGTTCAAGCAAATCACTCGTCTCGCACGTTGAGCTGACAATGTTTTACAGATGGTCTTGAAGGTGTGCATGGGCAAAGCAACAAATCGGCATTGAATTAGTTATCGGATGATATTAAAAGGTAGTGGGATTATTTGTGGTTGACCTGGAAATTTTAACTTGATCAAAAAGTTATGGATTTGATATTAGCTGCGAATTCGGAGCATTAACTTAAGTTGTGTCAGTGTAACGTTATCGATAGCTAGCCTAGTCTAACCGTAAACTAGTTGGCTAACATTACTGCCTGCCATTCAAAGCCAATAAGCCATAGTAACGTTATCTGATCGGTTTAGAAACATCTGTTCTGTTTTGTCTTGTGTCAAAGTCTCCAGCTGGTTCAATTGTTTTCAGTTTCATAGAAACGAGGGTGTTAAATTTGTTGTAGGCTAACAGCAAAATCCAACCTAACGTTATCAAAGCATCGACTTGATGTTTCTCTTCATCACATATTAATATTAAAATAACTTAATTTCAGAGCACCACAAAGTCAGACCTCAGCACCTTTATGTACCTTTAATGTAAGATCGTTCTTAGGTCACATACCAATTTAAAATCATAACATAAAAACTACAATGGTACTGTTTTTAAAATCACGTGTAGTAGGACTAAGTGTACGGTAAGTGTGTGTGTGTAAACATGCTTTAATGAAGTAGACTTCAAAAGCTTTTGAATTTGAGCTTACAGTTCTTTCATCAACCTGTCTTTTACATAAACTTACAAAATAGATACTTTAACTTAGTCCTCAGATAGAGGAAGGTTGCTGCTAGCTCCGTTAAGGTATTTCTGTCCCTCCCAAACTGCATTGAAATGTTATGTTTAGCAGCCAGAATTAAAAAATTTTCAGGGGGAGAAACTCCCTGACCCCTCCAAATATGATCCATATCACCGTCAGAAAACAATTGCAACGTCTCAGATTGTGCCCCCCCAGAATTTTGGCTTGCATGACGCCCCTGCTGTAGAGTATAGAAGAGTACAGTAAAGTAGAACTGTAGACTACAGTAGATTACAGTACAGTATAGTTGAGTAGAGCTGTAAAGTAGAGTACTGTAGAGTATAGTAGAGTACAGTAGAGTACAGCAGAGTTGAGTAGAGTACAGTAGAGCTGTAGATTAGAGTATAGTAGAGTACAGTACAGTAGAGCTGTAGAGTATAGTAGAGTACAGTATAGTACAGTAGACCTGTATAGTAGAATACAGTAGAGCAGTAGAGTATAGTAGAGCACAGTACAGTAGAGTCCAGTAGAGCTGTAGAGTATAGTAGAGTACAGTAGAGTAGAGTACAGTAGAGCTGTAGAGTATAGCAGAGTACAGTAGAGTACAGTAGAGCTGTAGAGTATAATAAAAGTAGAGTACAGTAGAGCTGTAGAGTATAGTAGGGTACAGTAGAGTAGAGTACAGTAGAGCTGTAGAATATAGTAGAGTACAGTAGAGCTGTAGAGTATAATAAAAGTGGAGTAGAGTACAGTAGAGCTGTAGAGTATAGTAGAGTACGGTAGAGTATAGTAGAGTATTCAATTCAAGACCTTTATTTGTCCCCAAGGGGCGATTAATTTTGCTGCAGTATCAAGGAAATTAACATACAGTACATGACAACAAGGGCGACAACATCAACATCAACTAAAATACAGGGTCAGACAAATGGAAATGAAAACCACAACATTTAAAATATAAATTCAAGTATGCCAAATATGCAGACGTTACCTATTATTTACGGAGTTTAGCAGAGAGATCGCAGAGGGTACAAAAGAGAATTTAAATCTATTTGTTTTGGCTGGTGGCTGGCTGAAGCAGCATCTTAAATTCTGCAACACCCTTCTGCAAGGGTGAGAATTATCAGACATGATAGATTCTGCCTATTTAAGTACATGTCTATTGTACAGTTCAGGTTGTTTTATTTGCTGAATCCCAATGATTTTGCTGCTAACTTTATTTACCATTGCTAATGTGTTTTTCCGTTTTAAACTAAGAGAAGCATACCAGTAAATACATGAAAAAGTAAAGATGGACTAACTTTCTCAGACTGAAAAGACGTTGCTGACCTTTCTTACTTAGCATGTCTGTGTTTTGTTCAAAGGTCAACTTGTTATCAATAATGATTCCAGGATACTTGTACGACTCAACAATTTCGTACATAATGTATAAAAGAGGAGAGAGAACACAGCCTTGAGGGTAGAGAGTAGAGCTGTAAAGTATAATACAGCAGAGTATAGTAGAGTACAGTACAGTAGAGTACAGTAGAGCTGTAGAGTATAGTAGAGTAGAGCTGTAGAGTACAGTATAGTAGAGTGTAGCTGTGGAGTATAGTAGAGTACATTAGAGTAAAGTAGAGCTGTAGAGTATAGTAGAGTACATTAGAGCTTTAGAGTATAGTAGAGTAGAGCTGTAGAGAACAGTAGAGTGTAGCTGTGGAGTATAGTAGAGGACAGTACAGAAGAGTACAGTAGAGCTGTAGAGTATAGTAGAGTACAGTACAGTAGAGAACAGCAGAGCTGTAGAGTATAGTAGAGTAGAGCTGTAGAGTACAGTAGAGTACATTAGAGTAGAGTAGAGCTTTAGAGTATAGTAGAGTACAGAACAGTAGAGTACAGTAAAGCTGTAGAGTATAGTAGAGTACAGTAGAGCTGTAGAGTATAGAAGAGTATAGTACAGTAGAGTACAGTAGAGCTGTAGAGTACAGTACAGTACAGTAGAGCTGTAGAGTATAGTAGAGTACAGTAGAGTGCAGTAGAGCTGTAGAGTATAGGAGAGTACAGTAGAGCTGTAGCGTATAGTACAGTACAGTAGAGCTGTGGAGTACACTAGAGTACAGTAGAGCTGTAGAGTACATTATAGTGCAGTAGAATAGAGTACAGTAGAGCTGTAGAGAACATTACAGTAGAGTACAGTAGAGCTGTAGAGTACAGTAGAGTAGAGCTGTAGAGTACAGTAGAGTACAGTAGAGTACAGCAGAGCTGTAGAGTACAGTAGAGTAGAGCTGTAGAGTACAGTAGAGTACAGCAGAGCTGTAGAGTACAGTAGAGTACAGTAGAGCTGTAGAGTACATTAGAGTGTAGTAGAATAGAGTACAGTAGAGTAGAGTACAGTAAAGCTGTAGAGTACAGTACAGTACAGTAGAGCTGTAGAGTACAGTACAGTAGAACTGTAGTGTACATTAGAGTACAGTAGAGCGGTAGAGTACAGTAGAGTACAGTAGAGCTGTAGAGTACAGTAGAGCTGTAGAGTACATTAGAGTACAGTAGAGCTGTAGAGTACAGTAGAGTACAGTAGAGCTGTAGAGTACATTAGAGTACAGTAGAGTTGTAGAGTACAGTGGAGTACAGTGTACCTGTAGAGTACAGTAGAGTACAGTAGAGCTGTAGAGTACAGTAGAGCTTTAGAGTACAATAGAGTACAGTAGAGCTGTAGAGTACAGTAGAGCTGTAGAGTACATTCGAGTACAGTAGAGCTGTAGAGTACAGTATACCTGTAGAGTACAGTAGAGCTGTAGAGTACAGTAGAGCTTTAGAGTACATTAGAGTACAGTAGAGCTGTAGAGTACACTAGAGTACAGTAGAGCTGTAGAGTACATTAGAGTACAGTAGAGCTGTAGAGTACAATAGAGTACAGCATACCTGTAGAGTACAGTAGAGTACAATAGAGCTGTAGAGTACAGTAGAGCTGTAGAGTACATTAGAGTACAGTAGAGCTGTAGAGTACAGTACAGTACAGTAGAGCTGTAGAGTACAGTAGAGCTGTAGAGTACATTAGAGTACAGTAGAGCTGTAGAGTACAGTACAGTACAGTAGAGCTGTAGAGTACATTAGAGTACAGTAAAGCTGTAGAGTACAGTAGAGTACAGTAGAGCTGTAGAGTACAGTAGAGTACAGTAGAGTTGTAGAGTGCATTAGAGTACAGTAGAGCTGTAGAGTACATTTAAGTGTAGTAGAACAGACTACAGTAGAGTACAATAAAATAGATTAGATTAGAGTACAGTAGAGTAGAGCTATCACAAAGCACACTGAATTAACATTCAATTAGTTTGAGAAGCAGTGTAAAGAGAAACTCCTTTTTAAAGACATTCCTCTCCTGTTTATAAAGAGACCATCATCATCGTCATCATCATCATCATCATCGTCAGCCTCATTCATTCATCCAGATTAATGAACATCTGTCAGTAACCATAGAAACACTGCAGACTTCATACTGTAAGACTGACTTCAGATAAATACATGATTTCAATATTCTCAGTCAATACTGTCACACTAAGGATTTTACTGTATAAAAGTTATAAAACACTAATGAAAAAACAGCTGCAATTATTCCCATTAATAAGTAGCTAAATATTGAAATGAGAATTGAGAATACAAAGACACAATACAAAACTAATGAAGTTGTAAAGGTTCTGGAAGGAAGGAGCCAATCATTCCTCTTTAAACTTGAACACGAGTGAAAGAACAACATGATCCTCAAACCACACACAGCGTGACATGAAGAAACTAAAGTTGGTTAAGAACCAACATCTGAAAAGATATTAAGATAGCTTTACCGCAAAACATAAAGTGCTTTTTCCCATGTTGAACTGTCACTGTTGGCATATAATGGGACAAAGATTACTAAAGTCGACAGATTTGACTAATAGATCTGCCAATATCTGTGTAAAAATAAAATAATGATTCTGCCATCTTTCTAAAGTCATTTTTATCCAAATGTAATTTGGCTCCAAATCTCCCAAACCCTTCTCTACAAAACAGTGGATTAGTAAATTTTTAGTAAACATTTAATATTTAAAGTGAAATATATCCATGGTTTAGCATATGTATGATTAATAAGTTATGGCTTGGTCATGTTGCGTTGAGTCAGGAAATGTGCTGATGGCGCCCTCTTGTGCATATACAAAATGTAAAATATTAACAATTTCTCTTGTAATCTAAGTTTGTCCTCTTACAGACTAAAACTAGACTCATTATTTAAACTTATGAGACTGTGTTAAGTGACTTCTGAACAAGTTTTTTTTATTCAACTTCACAAGGCTAAAAGTGCCCCTAGTTGAAGAAACGCCTATAAATAGAATTAATGTTATATTCTTTTCCTTAGAAATGGTTTTAGAATGCTTTACTTCATTGATAATATAATGGACATAAATATTGTACATAACCAACAAGTAGGCTATACACAGGCTGATCTAGATGAAATGTGATATCAGTTCCGGCAGGCACTGTGCCTTTAACACAGACGAGCTGTAGTGCACTCCTCTCGCGCCCTCATCAGGCCACAGAGAACACCACTCATGACTCATAACCTCCAGCGCAATACACTGAGCTGTGCAACACTGCCATATTTCATCACTGGTGTCCGTCACAGTCGCTCCTGGATGATTTTCTGTAAAGTCGATTTAAAACAATGAAAGCGTCAAATAAACATGAACTGGAAAAAGTGGTGTTGGGTTGATTTGTTGTGAGAGGAATTACCCAAATCAGAGGAAATACATGATGGAAACTTCACCGAAACACAAAGAAACAGAAACAGTTGTCAAGAGAATAAATCCCCAGAGAGAGAGACGAGGGGAATGTGATAATACACACGGGTGATGACGAGTAAAGGGTTATCGCCAAGGAGACCAGCCTTCATCATCATCTTCATCTCTCTGTGCTTCTCTTGATCTTCTCTTCTCTTCCCAGACAACTTTACCAGATCCAAACTATTTTATTGCCATTTTTCTCGTAATAAAAGAAGGTTTATTGCTGGACCTCATGTAGGAATAAACCTGTTCGACTTTATGGGTTGATTGTCATGTAATATTTCCTTGCCTGAAGGGTTACTCCTTTAAACAGGATTCCTCTTACAAACATTACAAACAGCTTTTACTGTATCTCTTATCTTTGATAGGAGTATTTGTTATTGATTTTTGTTTTTAATTATTATTTTCAGATTTCAAATGTTGGTATCTATCTAACATAAAAAGTAACATGTGAAAAGGGAATGGGACTTAATAGGTTGATTTTAAATTTATTGTATTTAATAAATTCCAATGCCGTCACATAATGTTTTGAAAAGACAAAGAACAAGAACAAGCGCACCATAAACAATTTATTGTGTGTGTGTATGTGTGTGAGTGTGTTTGTGTGTGTGCGTTATTCCAGGTTCTCTGCGTGTGAATCTGTCTGTTGTCGCTGTCGGAAGTCTCAGCGGATCTGGAGGGTCTGATGACACTGAAAGATGTTACAGCGACTCAGAATCAGAATCACAGTATACAATTATATCTTGCTATGAAGAGACACAAGTGAGTGTGACCGCTCACACACATTATTACCCTTCAGAAGCAGTCCATATGATCAAAGCTTTAAGATCAGACAACAACTAACGACAAATTTTACATTTGATTCTTAAATCCACTAAAGATGAGTCCAATGCGATCAGCTTGGTGTTTCCTAGAGGCTCCTCGGCACCAGGAACGATATCGATATGGTTCAGTTTAGGCGTCTGCTGCTTTAAATACTGGAGCTCTTCAGAGCAGGGTGGATTCTGATTGGCTGTCAGTGTTTTATCGTTCAGGTACTCTGGGAAATATTTCAGTGATATCGTTCGTTATCGTTATAGTTGTGCTGTAGACTAATTTAGAACGATTTGTACAACTATATCAACGGGTCTAAGCGTTCAAATGCTTATTTTGCGCTATGTTTTCAGAGATTTAAGGAACATCTATAGCATTTTCTCTCATCAGGTGCATTAATATTCAACGTTATTTACTGTAGAGATGGGGATATGTTTTGTCTAAATGGTTGTTAATCATTAAATAGTAAGTAGTAGTACTTGTGTTTTCTAGACAGGTAAAGTTTAACTAAATACTAGTCACTTATGAAATTTGGAGTACATTTATATTTAGGTACTAATTTGTAATGGTTAAGTACTATTGAACAGACTAGTCACTACTGTAAAAAGTACTAGTAACTTTTGAACATACAAGCAACAAAAATAATGAGTAACAAATATAAAAAAAGGCTTGTCATACAGTGTGATTCTAAATGACCAAGTAAAGTGTTTTATACCACATGATTGTCATTTGCTGATCACAGGTGAAGCGTTATACATCATCTTTATTGTATGATGAACTATCAAAGTCAGAGATCAAGGCCACTGAGACGAAACCGAGATCAAGCCCTCCAGTGGGAAGAAGAGCATGATAGGCGTGTGGACACGCATACAGTGCAGATATTAGGGGTTTTGCCAAGCAAAAAATACAAAAACATTCTATGAACCTTTTGTATTTTGTTTCATGCTAAGTGAAATGATGAAATGCTTGCTTCTTAATGAGTCTATGTAATTTGCCATTCTTTAAAACATTATTTCAGCCCAGAAAACCTTGTCCATAATAATAAATCATTTCTAAATCATTCTGTCATTTGGGGAAAACAATCTCATCGATCATTCAATATCTGATTACAGCAAAACTCTGTTGTGGAAATGGACTGTTGATTTTTCACCCAATAATCAAATTCTTCAACCATTGGGACTTACATGATGTGACAATGGGAGCAAAGCATTATTTCTACTGTATGTAGATGGTGATGATGATCCATATGCTGATCTTTTGCTGTTGTATGATACTTCACAAGTCTTATACAACAGGAAACACAGTGTTAAATATAAAGGATACTAATGTGAATATCTGTCTTTACTATCACTTTTGAAAGTTTTAGATTGGTAAGAATTTTTAATGAAGCCTTTTCTGCTCACCATTTATTTTATCCAAAATACAGCAAAAACAGTAATATTGTGAAATATTTTTTACAATATATATCTTTTTTTTTTTTTTTGACAATATATTCACAGAAAACTTTGGAAGCTTGTTTCCTCAACAAAATAAAAGATTTAAGAAGATTATTGGAACTTTTTATCTCACCATTGCGAGATATAAAGTCAGAATGGCATAATATAAAGTCGCAATTGCGTGTTATAAAGTCAGAATTGAAAGATATAAACATGCAATTCTGACTTTTTATTTCTCGCGATTGCAAATTTATACACAATTGCGACTTTATATCACGCAATTCTGACTTTATAACTCGCAATTACGACTTTATATCTCGCAATTCTGAGATAAAAAGTCGCAATTACCTTTTTTATTTTTTGTTCTGTGTTGGAAACTCCATAGACCGTAGATTAGGGTGAGCTCACACGAGGCGATCTGGACCGTGGCCGTTTGACTAGTGTGATCGCTAGCCACTGCTATTACTGTTGTGTGCGCTACTGTCATCATCACTACAGCAAACATCTTCTATTACAACCTACCAGGACAGAACACTTTCCAATTAATTTAATTAAATCAAGTATATTTAGGTTTATAACGGGTCTGATTCTCTCCTAATTGATGAACAGGAATTGTAGGCTGCAAGTAAAGCTGCAAATTCCTCCATCAAAGTCAGCTGCCTTCGTAATACTCTTCTGATACGTGCAGGGTTATTAACGAAAGTGCTTTTCTTCCTGTTTACTTTAAAATAAAAGTACACCCTTAGCTTGCAATTATATTTCACAATACAACTCTTTTTACTGTATAAATGCAGTCTTGGTGAGCAGTAGAGACTTCTTTTAAAAACATCTTACCGATCTAAAACTTTTGAACGGTATCCTGAAGGCATTGTATTAAAAAATTACATATGTTAGATTAGACATGGTGCAGACTGACATTCAATTCTTGTGCCTAGGCCTATTTCTTTCATTTTCACTTTTACTTGGTTTGCAACCCAAATTTGTGGAAAAATACAACACAAATATCAAACAGACAAGAGATTTAGGACAACAGCTGGCCAGCAGCTAATTAGTCAGTGAACCTTTGATACCCGAGCTGCCTCATCAGGAACCCACAGGTGTGCTCTATGAGTCTGATGTCTCTCCTTGGCAGGTTTCGCCTCCATATGTTGATGTTGGCTGGTGATATGTCCCCCTCATACATCAAGTTATACAAGTTTGTGGAGGTGGTGAACATGAGCTGATTCAGGGCCGAGGGAGATACAGGGACTCCGAGGAAGGAGTGTATCTTCTCGGCTGTGTCCTGAGGATAATCTACAACATCCTCAAACCGGACCTGAAGAAAGGACTCTTCGGATAAGGTGGACGTGACTCTGAGTACGGCGGCCGTGTGGGCGAGCCACAGGTGGGCCAGCAACAGCACAGGATCGGTCTCTGAACGAGATATGAGGAGCCACAGCGTTCTGAACTCAGCTGCGAATGCGGTCGGACACCCGTCGCTAACCGTATCTTCTTTGAAAAGGAGGGCTAGATGCTGAGGAATGTTCTTGAGCGAGTAAAGGCTAGGTTTGCTATTATACAGCATCAGATAAACCCACGCACGAGGGTCCCTGATGACGTAGATGGCCCTCAGAGATGGGCCAAGGACTCCTTGGAGAAAGGGCAGCTTTAGAGCCCAGCTGCCGCTGCACAGGTTGAGGACGACACGGGCATTAGGGTAGTCCACCGTGTGTCTCCTCAACTCCCTCACATACTCCACATCCCTGTCCACTCGCACACGACCTTTCATTTCAGCCCTGGACTCTCGTCTCCTCAGTCTCTTCCTCTTGTCCTGGGAGAGACTGACTCTTTGGGCCGGTTTCATGTGGCTAGTGTCATGGAGTGGGATATTTTGCAGGAATAAGTGCGTGTTGTGGACCAGTGAATGTAGCCAGCCCTGAATCATTTTAAAATGCCCATACTGTGCTTCTGAGTGTGTCCATTCACAAGCATCTACTAAAGAGTCAAACTCAAACTCTGTTTCAGGTATATCCAAATGTTCTGTGGGGATGCGTAGGTAGACGAAATCTGTGTTGTTGTAGAAAAGGTGCTTAAGGATGTCGGACCCGGAGCCAGGCAGCGACGTTATCACTACAGTGGGGAGAGGGAGTTGATGCTGGTCATAAAGTGTCATTTGTTTGCTGAGCTCCGGGTCTGTGGCGGATCCGTGCCACTTTACTCCACATAGGAGCTGATCGCAGCTGTTGGAGACGAACAGGAGCTCGCTTATCCACAGCATTAAGACAAAAAGCAAAGCATAACGCATCAGTCTGCTAAAGCAAGCGTAAAACTTGCGCTGCAGGGTCAGGAAAACAATCGCTACACACAGTATTACACCAGCTGCAACATTCACAGTAACTCCAAAGTCGAACAGACGATTGTGTAACTTGGTCTGTTTGGGGACGAGCTGTGTCCCCAAGCCAAACCGGACTGTCTGATGTCTGTCTTCCACCTTAGCGTAACCCCCAAACCCCAGATAGCTTGAACGTGCCCCAATGTCTTTGTGATTGGTTACTATTGAAACTATTTTCTCAGTATTGTTGATGGTGAGAGAAAGTTTGAGCCCATTCTTACTGCTTTCAATGAACCTACAGTCGGAAACTTTCACGTAAGGGCCGTGCATCACGTACGCCATTCTACTGACTGAATCAGTGAAAGGAAAGGAGACATTGATAAACTGTGTCCACCTCTTTTTAAACTCTGCTTCCTGCTCAGCCTCCTGTATTTGAGTATCAGGACTGTGTCCCTGACTGTCAAACCAGAACATCTTGTAATGAGCATCCCAGACGTCCATCAGCGCCCCATTGTACCTGTCTGAGAAACTATGGGGCACATACTTAAAGTCGATATCCAGGTTGTGAAAGAACGCACTGGCCACGTTCACTGGCGAATCGTGTCTTTTCTCAACATGGTCGACCACCAGGAGAGTCTGTGAGTTGAGGAGCACCAGGGCTCGGTACACACTCTTCAGTCTCATGGCTGAGGAATATGCAGCGGCCGCTTCGCCGCTCACGAACATGGTGTCTCCGTGGGCAGAAGCGGCGACCAGCTCTCCTGCCGAGTCTCCGACTCTATCGTCGGTCCAGCGCAGCCACTTCGCACATTCGCCAAGCTGACCTTCCCAAGGCATGTTACACTGGCTTGTCGGGGAAGGGCTGAACACTAACACGTTGTTTAGGAAGCTGTATTTGGGGCCGTATAAAGCCTCGGAAACAAACACTTGTCCATTAGGGGCGAAAGTGAATGAGTTTTGGTCGGGGTGCTCGTGACCAGGGTTAAAGCTGTTCCACCCGCTCACCCATGAGTAAGGCTTAGCATGGACGATGTCAAACACTGCCCGGCCACCCAGCTTTCCAGATTTAAATGAGACAAAGGTGTTGCCCTGAGCCACAGATAAACCCGCGCCGTACGTCACCACGCCCCAGTTAGAGAATATGTGCATCTTGGCCTTACTGTGATCGTAAGGGGGCTGTGGCGTGAGGTCGGCATTATACCAGATAAACTCTGTGTGAAGCGTCGTCCAGCGCTGGGCCAAGGACTGACCCATGGGACCGTCTCTAGGCCTGTGCTTCCTAATCTGCTTTGCCAGCCAATTCCCAGACCCGTTTTTGATCACAAAAGTATCTAAAAAGACTAACTGGCTCTCTGGTCCGTAGAACCAGTTATAGTTGGAGTCCCCTATACCAACCGTTCTTTGGAACCCGGGAAGCAACGTGGCGTAATAAAACCAGAAATGAGTGCGCAGCCAGTTGTTCTGTGTGTTGTCAATGTTGAAGTGGCGCTGCGCTAGGAAAACATACTGCGTAATGGACTTAGCTGTGTAGCTCCCGTACGCAACTCCCTCGTCCAGAGAGCCGTCTACAACATGATTTAACAGAAACATTGTCTTCTCCATGTAATTTACAGAAACCTGTTTCCAAACCATGGACTCAGTGACGTCATGTGCGCCCACGACTATTGCTCCGGTCAGAATAGCCAGGATATTTGTGGTTTGGTGGTTCTGAAGGAACTGTTTCCCCCAGCCCCGGTGCTTCGATGCCTCGTACAGCTCTCTGGTTTCAGCACAAATCTTCTTTAAGTACAGGTCTCGGCGCTGCTGGTCTAGGAATGAGTAGATGAAGTCAAAAGCAGTAGCAAATCCAGTGAGCGAATGGGCCATTGGCACTTCATCATTGGGTGCACTGGTTACTCTCCAGTCCGGATATTCCGACATTCGGTCCATGAACTTCATCAGGAAGAGCAGGGCAGAAGAGTCCTCGGGATACAGTAAACAGTACAGGGCCAGCGCTGGTAGGTTATTTCCATAAATCTCATTCCATTTGCTGGTGAACTCCTCATGCTTTGTGGGTGGCATGTAGAGCGGGCCGGTCGAGAGCATGGTCATCACAGCGGTCCGGATAACTTTAAAAATCTGGCTATGAGTTGTAGTTGACCTTTGTCTCAACAGTGGAATATCATCTTGGTTAAAGTACAAGTTAGGGTGAAGATTAGAGGCTTGGAGTTTCCGTAGCTCCGCTGGGCCTTTCTCATTCAACTGGAACTCTCCAAACTCACTAAAAATATCTTTTTCTGAGGCATTAAAGACTCCGGAGAATGTAGGTCCCACTGCTAGAAATAGGAACGCTACAAATGTAGGCCACACTATGGACCTCAGAACCACCGTCCACAGCATGTTTCTGTTCGTCCTGTTTTGCTGGCTAAAGCACTTCTGGTTTGATCTGGGAAGCCTCTGCCCACTTTACCTCCTCTTTCAGAGGGAGTTTCTTCATGGCATACATTCAGTTGTTATTGACTGCGTTTTCTTTGGCCTCCACAGCCTGATACGCTGTTGAAAAATAGAAACAAAATATGAGTGAAATTCTTGCAATTCAACAATATTAAAAATCAATGTGATGTTAAAGGGGTTATGACAGGGGAGGGTGATATGACCAAAATCCTATATTGTATATTTTATTTTACTTTAACAATATGATTTTTTATTTATTTGCTGGAATAATTATACCATGTTAGATACCAGTTTAATTTCACAATTTTCCACACCAACTTCGACATTACAGCAAAAACGACACTAGACTAACAAATGTAGGTAAAAAGTAAACTAAATAGTCAGTAATAAAACAACAGAAGCAGATGAATAAATTCAACAGAACAAAAAAAAATACACATGCAAAATAAATGAACAGTGCTTTAGTATTTCGCTCTAACAGTTGCATTGAGGTAAGAAATTCTACAGAAATTGATAAAAGCTGCATTATTTTCTCTGTACGAATACAGTGAATTATTTCTCTGCTCCTGAAAATGGAAACCCATGTCTCTACATCAGAGGGATCAATATTAAGAAAGATCTGAGGGTTATTATAACGAAGCACCTGATCACAGTGTGGGATTGTGTTTGTTCAGCACATATCAGCACACTGTTTATGAACCATGAAGAAGGCTTTGCAAATAACCTGTCATTGAATGATAACTGATCCTGGACTGACAGCAAACCGCTGCTTTCATTCTAATGTTTCATTCTGATCTGCTGATGTAATATTTATGGCTTTTGAGTCAGAATGTGCTGACTTTCAGTGTTATTGGTGTTTGTTTTGGGTGTATAATGCTTCAGCAGACTGTAGTATTGTACTTTAGAGATGATCAAGGTCAGTTTATTTATGGCTGTATTTGAGCAGTAGCAATTCACCATGGTTGGGTTAAAAATGAACATAGACATTTGTTTTCTCGTTACAGCTCCCTCTTTCTTACCAAATTAACCATTTTGAGTTCCTAAAGTCACAAAAGTGCTGATGTTAAAACATGGGAGGTTTGCTGATTGCCAGCCTAATGACTACATAAAATTATAAAGATAACATCATTATAATTGTGTGTTTGGGACATGGCTTTCAATAAGGAGACTTTTATTTTTGTAATCAGGCTCTCAAAAATTATATAAAAATTTGGATTTAGTTTTATCGGCCAATATATCTGTTATCGGTTTTCAAATATAAAGAATCATTGGTTATCATCGTTGCATCCCTATGTGTGAGAGTGCGTGTGTGTGTTTAAACATAAAACAATAGACCTTGATCACAATCAGCACCTTTCAGAATATAGAAACTAAAATTACCGTCTTTTTTTCTTTAATGAAGTGCATCATGGGTATCTGAAGTGCACTCAGTGTGAACACACTAATCACACTATTTATACTACAGAGCAGCACAGAATAGTGCATAAGTATGCAAACTGGGACACAATTTAGTTTAACTAATTGTTAACATAATGCTATCTATTGCATTAGAATAGTCAAATTCTAGATATGCTCAAAATGCTTATTCCGTTGTTGATATTAGTAGCCAGTGGCTGTAACAGACAAGAAATGTACAGGGGTTTTGTTTTTACACTATTATACTATTCATTTCTTCTTGATTTCATCATTTCTACATGAAGCACTACATGAGGAAGGGTTTGAAACACCTCCACGTCATGATCCTTCATTTCCCATGCAGAGACTGCAGCCAATCAGAACACTGGCTGTTTACACTGAAGTGCAGCTCGAAACAGAGAGAAAATGGTCATGTATTACTAAATAAATGTTACAAATTCCTGTCATGACCCCTTTAACACCAGTCTGTGAACTTACATGTGTGAACGAGCTCAGGAAATGTCCAGTCTGAGATCAGCAGAGAAAGAGATGAAGAGGAATGATGTGCAATAATGAGGTGCGACTCGGTAATCCATTCATCTGTCAGAAAAATCCGACCTAGTTGTCAGTAATCCATTAAACTGAGCTGTCAGGTGATGTGTGAGCGTGTGCACGAGCATCTGCCCATCATCTTCATCATCGATCCTCCATCAATCACTGACCTCTGATCAGAACACACACACACACACACAAATGAACCATGATGCATCACTCAGGATCGGATCTGTGTTCCTGAGGAGTGAAAACATGTCGGGCGCCTGTTATCCGGCCGCGGGCGCGCGCATTCGCGTGCACTGCAGACAGATGTAGAGAAACAGCGCAAATTGATGGAAAGTTCGAGTAGAAATGGAGAAACGGCACAATCCACGGCATCTTCAATCACGGATATTCCAGTGTCCGCCTAATAATCCTCAGAGATTAGAGTTCTGGTCTGTGTGTGTCTGTTAACGCGGGAACTCATCGAGCCTGATGTTCTTCTGCCATTAGTGTCTGCGGCTCCGTCTGGCGTTACCATAGCGACCGCTGACAGTAGAGGGCGCTCTCACACAAACTCTCTCTCTCTCTCTCTCTCTCTCTCTCTCTCTCTCACACACACACACACACACACACACGCACACACGACAATGATAAAATTCGTACACAATTGTCCTTTATATGACACAATATGAATACAAACAAGAAACAACAATCAAAAAACGTCCTTCTATAAAAATGCAAGTCCAATTGTGGCCAACAAGAATACAAAGGTAAAGATGAATATACCATTTGCTGCTCATTTTCACTGGTTAAACTCTTATAGTCATCATGAAATCAAAATGGTGTTTATTGTAAATTATTTATTTGAGCACATTATTGTGTTAATAATGTTGAGTGAGAATAAGTTCCTCCTGCAGCATCTCTTCTCTTCTCTGATGACGAGGGCGGGGCTATAACCTGTCACTCACATGAGATCAGCCAATAGCAAGCCACAACCATCCAATCAATTCCCCACAAGCACAATCAAGCCCCGCCCAAAACAGTTGAGAATGGGAAGTTCGGTCTGGACTTGATCCGTTGTCAAGCAAGTATTCCCGAACCAATCACATTGTCAGGGCGGGCTTTATACGATGATGGACAGATGATCGACAGTAATCAGTCATCCACGTCACCAAAGAGCGCTTGGGTTGAGTTCATTTACATCAGAGAATGTCTCCGCTGGAGAATGTAGATGTCGATTCAGCCATTGCATCTGTTATAGGAGATGCAGACAGCGCATTCATTTTAAAATAGGAACAGAGAACCGAGATAAAGGCATTTGTCGATCCAATTGAGTGCAGAGGCATTTTCTTTCCTGCTTTGGTTGAAACGCCCCATAATCACAGCCCAGCGCAGTATCAGACTCACAACCAGCGCAGTATCAGACTCACACTCAGCGCAGTATCAGACTCACGCTCAGTGCAGTATCAGACTCACACTCAGCGCAGTATCAGACTCAAGCGCAACGCAGTATCAGACTCACACTCAGCGCAGCTTATCACACTCAGCACAGTATCAGACTCACACTCAGTGCAGTATCAGACTCACACTCAGCGCAGCTTATCACACTCAGCACAGTATCAGACTCACACGCAGTGCAGTATCAGACTCACACTCAGCGCAGTATCAGACTCACACTCAGCACAATATCAGACTCACACTCAGCGCAGTATCAGACTCACACCCAGCACAGTATCAGACTCACACTCAGCGCAGTATCAGACTCACACTCAATGCAGTATCAGACTCACACCCAGCGCAGTATCAGACTCACACTCAGCGCAGTATCAGACTCACACTCAGCGCAGTATCAGACTCAAACCCAGCGCAGTATCAGACTCACACTCAGTGCAGTATCAGACTCACACTCAGCGCAGTATCAGACTCAAACCCAGCGCAGTATCAGACTCACACTCAGCGCAGTATCAGACTCACACTCAGCGCAGTATAAGACTCACACCCAGCGCAGTATAAGACTCACACCCAGCGCAGTATCAGACTCACACCCAGCGCAGTATCAGACTCACACCCAGCGCAGTATCAGACTCACACCCAGCGCAGTATCAGACTCACACCCAGCGCAGTATCAGACTCAAACCCAGCGCAGTATCAGACTCACACTCAGCGCAGTATAAGACTCACACCCAGCGCAGTATAAGACTCACACCCAGCGCAGTATCAGACTCACACCCAGCGCAGTATCAGACTCACACCCAGCGCAGTATAAGACTCACACCCAGCGCAGTATCAGACTCACACTCAGCGCAGTATCAGACTCACACTCAGCGCAGTATCAGACTCACACTCAGTGAAGTATCAGACTCACACTCAGTGCAGTATCAGACTCACACTCAGTTAAGTATCAGACTCACACTCAGTGCAGTATCACTCAGCGCAGTATCACACTCACATTCAGCGCAGTATCAGACTCACACTCAGCGCAGTATCAGACTCACACTCAGCGAAGTATCAGACTCAGACTCAGTGCAGTATCAGACTCACACTCAGCGCAGTATCAGACTCACACTCAGCGAAGTATCAGACTCAGACTCAGTGCAGTATCAGACTCACACTCAGCGCGGTATCAGACTCACACTTACACTCAGCGCAGTATCAGACTCACACTTACACTCAGCGCAGTATCAGACTCACACTCAGTGCAGTATCAGACTCACACCCAGAGCAGTATCAGACTCACACTCAGCGCAGTATCAGACTCACACTCAGCGCAGTATCAGACTCACACTCAGCGCAGTATCAGACTCACACTCAGCGCAGTATCAGACTCACACTCAGCGCAGTATCAGACTCTCACTCAGCGCAGTATCAGACTCACACACAGCGCAGTATAAGACTCACACCCAGCGCAGTATCAGACTCACACTCAGCGCAGTATCAGACTCACACTCAGCGAAGTATCAGACTCAGACTCAGTGCAGTATCAGACTCACACTCAGCGAAGTATCAGACTCAGACTCAGTGCAGTATCAGACTCACACTCAGCGCGGTATCAGACTCACACTTACACTCAGCGCAGTATCAGACTCACACTTACACTCAGCGCAGTATCAGACTCACACTCAGCGCAGTATCAGACTCACACCCAGCGCAGTATCAGACTCACACTCAGCGCAGTATCAGACTCACACCCAGCGCAGTATCAGACTCACACTCAGTGCAGTATCACTCAGCGCAGTATCAGACTCACACTCAGCGCAGTATCAGACTCACACCCAGCGCTGTATCAGACTCACACTCAGCGCAGTATCAGACTCACACTCAGCGAAGTATCAGACTCAGACTCAGTGCAGTATCAGACTCACACTCAGCGCGGTATCAGACTCACACTTACACTCAGCGCAGTATCAGACTCACACTTACACTCAGCGCAGTATCAGACTCACACTCAGTGCAGTATCAGACTCACACCCAGAGCAGTATCAGACTCACACTCAGCGCAGTATCAGACTCACACCCAGCACAGTATCAGACTCACACTCAGTGCAGTATCACTCAGCGCAGGATCAGACTCACACTCAGCGCAGTATCAGACTCACATTAGCGCAGTATCAGACTCACACTCAGCGAAGTATCAGACTCAGACTCAGTGCAGTATCAGACTCACACTCAGCGCGGTATCAGACTCACACTTACACTCAGCGCAGTATCAGACTCACACTTACACTCAGCGCAGTATCAGACTCACACTCAGTGCAGTATCAGACTCACACCCAGAGCAGTATCAGACTCACACTCAGCGCAGTATCAGACTCACACCCAGCACAGTATCAGACTCACACTCAGTGCAGTATCACTCAGCGCAGGATCAGACTCACACTCAGCACAGTATCAGACTCACATTAGCGCAGTATCAGACTCACACTCAGCGCAGTATCAGACTCACACCCAGCGCAGTATCAGACTCACACCCAGCGCAGTATCAGACTCACACTCAGCGCAGTATCAGACTCACACTCAGCGCAGTATCAGACTCACACTCAGCGCAGTATCAGACTCACACTCAGAGCAGTATCAGACTCACACTCAGCGCAGTATCAGACTCACACCCAGCGCAGTATCAGACTCACACCCAGCGCAGCGCAGTATCAGACTCACACCCAGCGCAGTATCAGACTCACACCCAGCGCAGTATCAGACTCACACTCAATGTAGTATCACTAAGCGCAGTATCAGACTCACACTCAGCGCAGTATCAGACTCACACTCAGCGCGGTATCAGACTCACGCTCAGCGCAGTATCAGACTCAAGCGCAACTTAGTATCAGACTCACACTCAGCGCAGTATCAGACTCACACTCAGCGCAGTATCAGACTCACACTCAGTGAAGTATCAGACTCACACTCAGTGCAGTATCAGACTCACACTCAGTGAAGTATCAGACTCACACTCAGTGCAGTATCACTCAGCGCAGTATCAAACTCACATTCAGCGCAGTATCAGACTCACACTCAGCGCAGTATCAGACTCACACTCAGCGAAGTATCAGACTCAGACTCAGTGCAGTATCAGACTCACACTCAGCGCAGTATCAGACTCACACTCAGCGAAGTATCAGACTCAGACTCAGTGCAGTATCAGACTCACACTCAGCGCGGTATCAGACTCACACTTACACTCAGCGCAGTATCAGACTCACACTTACACTCAGCGCAGTATCAGACTCACACTCAGTGCAGTATCAGACTCACACCCAGAGCAGTATCAGACTCACACTCAGCGCAGTATCAGACTCACACTCAGCGCAGTATCAGACTCACACTCAGCGCAGTATCAGACTCACACTCAGCGCAGTATCAGACTCACACTCAGCGCAGTATCAGACTCACACTCAGCGCAGTATCAGACTCACACTCAGCGCAGTATCAGACTCACACCCAGCGCAGTATCAGACTCACACTCAGCGCAGTATCAGACTCACACTCAGCGAAGTATCAGACTCAGACTCAGTGCAGTATCAGACTCACACTCAGCGAAGTATCAGACTCAGACTCAGTGCAGTATCAGACTCACACTCAGCGCGGTATCAGACTCACACTTACACTCAGCGCAGTATCAGACTCACACTTACACTCAGCGCAGTATCAGACTCACACTCAGTGCAGTATCAGACTCACACCCAGAGCAGTATCAGACTCACACTCAGCGCAGTATCAGACTCACACCCAGCACAGTATCAGACTCACACTCAGTGCAGTATCACTCAGCGCAGTATCAGACTCACACTCAGCGCAGTATCAGACTCACACTCAGCGAAGTATCAGACTCACACTCAGCGCAGTATCAGACTCACACTCAGCGAAGTATCAGACTCAGACTCAGTGCAGTATCAGACTCACACTCAGCGCGGTATCAGACTCACACTTACACTCAGCGCAGTATCAGACTCACACTTACACTCAGCGCAGTATCAGACTCACACTCAGTGCAGTATCAGACTCACACCCAGAGCAGTATCAGACTCACACTCAGCGCAGTATCAGACTCACACCCAGCACAGTATCAGACTCACACTCAGTGCAGTATCACTCAGCGCAGGATCAGACTCACACTCAGCGCAGTATCAGACTCACATTAGCGCAGTATCAGACTCACACTCAGCGAAGTATCAGACTCAGACTCAGTGCAGTATCAGACTCACACTCAGCGCGGTATCAGACTCACACTTACACTCAGCGCAGTATCAGACTCACACTTACACTCAGCGCAGTATCAGACTCACACTCAGTGCAGTATCAGACTCACACCCAGAGCAGTATCAGACTCACACTCAGCGCAGTATCAGACTCACACCCAGCACAGTATCAGACTCACACTCAGTGCAGTATCACTCAGCGCAGGATCAGACTCACACTCAGCACAGTATCAGACTCACATTAGCGCAGTATCAGACTCACACTCAGCGCAGTATCAGACTCACACCCAGCGCAGTATCAGACTCACACCCAGCGCAGTATCAGACTCACACTCAGCGCAGTATCAGACTCACACTCAGCGCAGTATCAGACTCACACTCAGCGCAGTATCAGACTCACACTCAGCGCAGTATCAGACTCACACTCAGCGCAGTATCAGACTCACACCCAGCGCAGTATCAGACTCACACCCAGCGCAGCGCAGTATCAGACTCACACCCAGCGCAGTATCAGACTCACACCCAGCGCAGTATCAGACTCACACTCAATGTAGTATCACTAAGCGCAGTATCAGACTCACACTCAGCGCAGTATCAGACTCACACTCAGCGCGGTATCAGACTCACGCTCAGCGCAGTATCAGACTCAAGCGCAACTTAGTATCAGACTCACACTCAGCGCAGCTTATCACACTCAGCACAGTATCAGACTCACACTCAGTGCAGTATCAGACTCACACTCAGCGCAGCTTATCACACTCAGCACAGTATAAGACTCACACCCAGCGCAGTATAAGACTCACACCCAGCGCAGTATCAGACTCACACCCAGCGCAGTATCAGACTCACACCCAGCGCAGTATCAGACTCACACCCAGCGCAGTATCAGACTCACACCCAGCGCAGTATCAGACTCACACCCAGCGCAGTATCAGACTCACACCCAGCGCAGTATCAGACTCAAACCCAGCGCAGTATCAGACTCACACTCAGCGCAGTATAAGACTCACACCCAGCGCAGTATAAGACTCACACCCAGCGCAGTATCAGACTCACACCCAGCGCAGTATCAGACTCACACCCAGCGCAGTATAAGACTCACACCCAGCGCAGTATCAGACTCACACTCAGCGCAGTATCAGACTCACACTCAGCGCAGTATCAGACTCACACTCAGTGAAGTATCAGACTCACACTCAGTGCAGTATCAGACTCACACTCAGTGAAGTATCAGACTCACACTCAGTGCAGTATCACTCAGCGCAGTATCAAACTCACATTCAGCGCAGTATCAGACTCACACCCAGCGCAGTATCAGACTCACACCCAGCGCAGTATAAGACTCACACTCAGCGCAGTATCAGACTCACACTCAGCGCAGTATCAGACTCACACCCAGCGCAGTATCAGACTCACACTCAGTGCAGTATCACTCAGCGCAGTATCAGACTCACCCTCAGTGCAGTATCAGACTCACACCCAGCGCTGTATCAGACTCACACTCAGCGCAGTATCACTAAGCGCAGTATCAGACTCACACTCAGTGCAGTATCAGACTCACACTCAGTGCAGTATCAGACTCACACTCAGTGCAGTATCAGACTCACACTCAGCGCAGTATCAGACTCACACCCAGCGCAGTATCAGACTCAAACTCAGTGCAGTATCACTAAGCGCAGTATCAGACTCACACTCAGCGAAGTATCAGACTCACACTCAGCGCAGTATCAGACTCACACTCAGCGCAGTATCAGACTCACACCCAGCACAGTATCAGACTCAAGCGCAGCGCAGTATCAGACTCACACTCAGCGCAGTATCAGATTCACACTCAGCGCAGTATCAGACTCATACTCAGCGCAGTATCAGACTCACACTCAGCGCAGTATCAGACTCACACTCAGTGCAGTATCAGACTCACACCCAACAGTATCAGACTCACACCCAACAGTATCAGACTCACACTCAGCACAGTATCAGACTCACACTCAGCACAGTATCAGACTCACACTCAGCGCAGTATCAGACTCACACTCAGCGCAGTATCAGACTCACACCCAACATTATCAGACTCACACCCAACAGTATCAGACTCACACTCAGCGCAGTATCAGATTCACACTCAGCGCAGTATCAGACTCACACTCAGCGCAGTATCAGACTCACACTCAGCGCAGTATCAGACTCACACTCAAACCCAGCGCAGTATCAGACTCACACCCAGTGCAGTATCAGACTCACACTCAGTGCAGGGCAGTATCAGACTCACACCCAGCGCAGTATCAGACTCACACCCAGCGCAGTATCAGACTCACACCCAGCGCAGTATCAGACTCACACCCAGCGCAGTATCAGACTCACACCCAGCGCAGTATCAGACTCACACTCTTTATGATGGCGTCAGGCACTCGATATACGACACAATAGAGGAGAAAAGACCAGCGCTGCTTCCCTTTCATGCCGAGTTTAAAGAGCTGTCACATGTTATTGCTGCTTTCTCTGGCTGTGTGTGCGTAACAGCATGTGCTGATATTAAGCCAACATCATGTCAGATATACTGTACACACACACACCATCTGACTGACATCATGTGTCGTTCTGTTTGTGTGTTGATGAGTCGGCTGTGTAATAATGGCCAAACATATTGACCATCAACACAACAGACATCATGCATGATTATTACAAACATCACCAGGGCTCTTATGATCTGATCTCTGATCCGGTTCTCCTGTTCCTCCGGCTCAGGAATCCTCCGTGTTGTCCGGACTCCTGCACTAGCACATCGTCTCCTTCTCCAGCACATCGTCTCCTTCTCATCATGCCTGAACTCTCCAGAACCGAGCCGGGTAAACACACTCCCAGTCTTATTGCTCAGATTTCACTCTTTCAAACCTCAAGAATCTGAACCCAAAACTGTAAACTGTGACCATTTAACATCAAATGTGCTCTTTCATCATATTTCATGGCTTGTTTTGTTTGTTCCATGGATTGCTCAGCTAAGCAGGACTGTGTTTCCCGAAACCATCGTTCAACATCCGCATCGCAGAATTGTGTGTGTGCGTGTGACAGAGAGTGTGTGTGTGTGTGTGTGTGTGTGAGTGAGTGAGTGAGACAGCTCTCGGCCGGTCAGAAAAGTTTCAGGCGATGCACTACAACACAGGGAGCCTTCTAGTCACAAAGAGTGAAGTGAAATATCGTTTTAAAAATGTTTTTACATTGGACATCAATATTAAAATTGGATATAATTTTAACACTTGGAAGAGTAAACGGGCGTGTTGTAAATGTCATCTTAATTGAAAGCTGGTTTTGCTGTGATTACATAAGTATGTTTGGAGGAAATGTTTATTAGTGTGGGATATGAAATAAGGCCCTGTTTTTGACAGAACATTTTTGTGCTTAAATCTAAAATAATCTGTGCAGATTCTGTCATGCCTTCACATTTGTGAATAAAACCCCTGAATCAGAGGCTGATTGAGTGAACTGCCACTGTTACCATGATATCTAGACGTGGCAAAAAAGTGTTTTATTTTAGTGTCCTTGTTATATTTAGTCACTATAGTAATAATTATAAATGATGCTTCATTTCATGCAACTAAACCAAAGCTCTATTCCAAACACTACAGTAAGTACATGTTGCTCATTAATATTACTCAGTACTCAAATACAAAATTACACTATAACAAGAACATTAAAATAAAGTGTAAGCCAAAACTTTTGCTAGATTAAAGAGCCAACACATCTTACCCGACTCTGCCCCCCCAACCATATCTATCAAATAACACATTTGTGACCGCATATTAAATCAAAAACAGCAGTCTATTATTATATTTCATTACATTATCAAACACAATTCTCACATTCAGCTAATTATAATTGCATGAAAAAAGTCTTTATCATGATATAGGTGGAAGAACACAGGAGATATAGAGACAAAGAAACATTTAATGAACAGATCACAAACAGTAAGACGATTGATATGTCAAAATATGAGAAGCATTAAGAGGCATTGAAGGGAATGAAGGCGAAGCTAGCAGAGACAACATTACTTCATCATTACTGACGGAAGCAGCATCCCCACCAGAGAACGCTCTCGTGCAACGACAGCTCTGGCTCAAACTGCAAACAACACCTTGTAATAGTGTGTGTGTGAGAGACCAGCGGCCTTACACACTCACACACACACTTACTCTCTCACACACACACACACACACTCTCTCTCCCTCTCACTCACACTCTATCTCTCTCAGACACACTCTCACTCACACACACACACACACACTCTCTCTCTCTCTCTCTCACACACACACACTCTCTCACACACACTCTCTCTCTCTCTCTCTCTCTCTCTCACACACACACACACACTCTCTCTCACACACACACACACTCTTACTCACACTCCCTCACTCACACACACTCTCTCTCTCACTCACACACACACACACACACACACACACACACACACACACACACACACACACACACACACCTTGTAACAGCAGCTCTGCTCCATCCGTCTCCTTGCACTGTATGTTGTGTCACAGACACACACACACACACACACACACACACTTTCACAACGGTCAGAAGATCTGCTGAAGTTTTGGGAATCAGAAAAAAGTCTTCGCTTTAATTTTTCATGAATGCAATAAAGTTTCTGAGTAAATGTTGGTAATCTGACATATAAAGCCTTCTCTACCTATGCTATGAAACACAAACGGACACTGCTTGCTATAATGCAGGATAGCACCTTACAGAGGGAAAGCCACGATTGCTCATCTTCATGCGTTCAGATGATCGACTGAGGAATAAACTCTCACCAAGTCCATCGCCATTAGACTATTCACAAGTTTAAAACCTTCCACATTCAGTCCGATGAGCTCAGAAGCACTGATGTGTGGTTATTATTTCTGAAAATGCCAATTAATCTCATGTAAGACAATCCTCTGTAGATAAAGTCTTTGATACAACAATAACTGCACTTTCTCATTAAAAAAAAAAAACAACAACAAAAAGTGTTTCCATTCAGATATCAATAGTTTTTGCATGTTTCAACCGTTTGAGGATTTACAGTGACTGCAGATCATGGATCATAAGGGCACATTACAATAATGATTATTAATAAGCAGAAAGGACTACTGTCACTTAACTTTAAAAACAATGTTTGTTTCGGTCCATGTGTGTTTTGTGAAGCATACGTGGAGCTCCGTTGCTCGTCTCGAAGCTGTCGCAGTCAAATCTTTCAATTTGATGAACAATTAGGGAAATTATGAAAATAAAGAAATGGGATAATGAAAATAATCCCATGGAAACCTGTGAGGAACTCTAGGCCATGGTTTCTTCTTCTGAGGCGTTCGCTCTCTCCGCTCATTTCTCCACCTTCGTTAATCAACCTTTTTTTCACTTGGATTCTTGTGTTGAACTTGTTCTCCGTGGTCTTCTGTGTCTGGTGTTCCCTCAGTGAGTCTCTGCTCCTCCTCCTCCTCCTCCTCCTCCTCTTCATCAGTGAGGGCTTCTCTCTTCATGTCCTCGGACCCGTCGTCAGACTCGGCTGTACAGATGCCGTAACACATCAGGCTGATGACACCCAGAGGGAGACCGAAGAGAAAGCAGCCGAGCAGCGGAGAACTGCGGAACACAGACTGAGCAGAGAGAGACACTTTTAATGGTCTATTTATTAAAAAAAATAAAAACATCAAATTTGCACATTAATGTTGTTTCCAGGAGAAGAAAAAAAAGGGAAAGAATCCATTACATAGTTACACTTAAATATACATTTCCAAACAGCCATCAATAAACATCACAAATGCATTGATTTATTCCAAATTTTGAATTTAAACATTTCCATATTATGACCAGTTTATAGAAAGTAAATTCTATTTTAATACAAGATTTTAGTAAACCCTTTAAAACGGACACCACATCAGTTGAGAGAGAGAGAGAGAAATATGTGAGAAATCATGCTCCACTCGAGCTCTTAAAAAATTTAAATAAATTCACCTCTAGAGAGAACCAAACTCGACAAAACCTACATTAAATTGAAGATAAAAACGTCTCGGTTACTTACATAACATCGGTTCCCAACATAACCTCGGTTCCCAGAGATAACTGGAACAATTATTGCGTCTTTGCGAGACTCTATGGGGAAAACTCTTTTCTCCGAATTCTGAAGCCTTATATTCCACAGCCATTACAGAGGCGATCTGAGCGCGCTCATTGGCTGCTCAGTGGGAACTGCACAAACCAATGGCGAGGCAGCGTGTCTGCATGAACCAATCGTGGCAGATCCAGCGAGTGAGCGCAGAGCCCGCCGAAATGGGCTGTAAAGCAGCTCATTTCACCAGTCGTGAAGCGCCGTAGCACGGCCGTTATCTCAGGGAACCGAGGTTATGTAAGAAACCGACGCATGAGGAACTGTGCCTGCAGATTGTAAAATCTGGCGAAGGTGCACAGATGTCATCCATAGACACGCCACTGGACCACGCCTCAGGTGGAGTGAGCTCTGACGACGATGGGGCATTGAAGACCCACCGAAGCGTGAGCCAATGGGATAATCTGCCTTGCCGAAGCTGGGGTGGAGGGACCATTCCCCTGGGAACACATTGTCCCGGGACAGCATGTCTGCTCCCTGGCTCAGTCTGCCCATTGTGCCCATAATAGAAGGCGTCGGTCTAGTCTGTACTGTATCCACCATGGTGGTTTATGTTGGACACTACCGCCATGTTGTCTGATCGAACTAAGACGTGGTGTCCTATTAGGTCTGGTAGGAAGGTTTTGAGGCCCAGATAAACCGCCATTATTTCCGGGCAGTTGATATGCAGCCGCTTTTCCGTGCTCGAACAGGAGCCGTAAGGTACAGAGCTCCCCAACCTGTGTTTGAGGCGTTCCTGGAGACCACCTTCCTCCTCCAGACCAACCCCATGCTAACTCCAATCTGGTAGTGATTGGGGTCCTTCCAAGGGGCCAGGGCTCTGATGCAGACGGGGCGGCGACCTGAACGCCATGAGTGAGCTGGGGCCTGGGGTCAGCCAGAACTGTGGGTTTGTAGCAGGCCCAGCAGAAGTACTGGCGATGCAGAGGCCACAAGGCCATGTCTGAATGGTAGGACCGTATACTGGTATGCCACCATTTCGAACGGGAATCTCAGTTGTCAGTTGTCTCGGTTCAGATGTCTGAGGAGTGGGATGGGCCTGGGGTCGTCATTCTTCTTGGGAACGAGGAAGAAGAGGCTGTAGAAGCCTGACTCGCTGTGGGGAGGAGGAACGGTCACGCCAGGAGAATCATTACTTCTGCGCGGAGGACGTGTGCTACATTGCTCCTGACCGAAGTGTGGACTATGCCTCTGAAGCGGGGTGGTCTGTGAGTGAACTGAAGCGAGTAACCTCATATCACCCTGTTTAGCACCCATTCTGACAGGCCGAGGTTTTCTAGGGCTTGGCCCGGGTGGAGAGGGCCTGAATCAGTTCAGACAGCAGCTGGCGTTCGTAGAAGTAGATTTTTTCACTACATTTGGAATATAAGCAACTTAGGAGCAGCAGCACTGAGCATCACGGAGGACAGCAGAACCACACAGAAGAAATCATCCCAAAACTTCAATCGATAAACAGGCAAGACAAAGTCACCACCTTAACACTAGGATAGAATAATAAAAGACAAAGACGAGTCTTCTGTGATCTGCTCACACTCATCACAGAATAATGCACTTGTTGCAGAAGTTCATGTCTGAATAAAACACCTAAGCAGCAGCTGGTATTCTCTAGTGAGTGTCAAGCATGATCCAATAAATCAGTCAAGCTAGAGTCTTCACTTCGTAACAACTGTAGAGCTCAGACTCCGCATTAGTTTCAACCTTTAGTTCTAGTGAAAAGTTAAACCGCGATCACGATGATTATTTAATTAAAGTCAGGTACAAGATTTCAATCAGTAACATCAACTTCTTCAACGGTCATTCAGCGTAAAGAATATAAATCATATTTTAATTAACAGTTAAATAAAACTTCTCCATGAATTAAGTTAGTTTCTTAACCTCGACTCACCATTATTGTGGATCGGGCATCAAACGCCACACGCTTGATCCTCTGGAATATTCCATCTCCTCCATAAGCCTGTTGGGAACATGATGCAGGATGATAATCATTTGGAATTGGATGAATTTAACTTGTCTCATTTAATTAACACTTTGCAACAGGGTCATTCCGTGTCAACTCAACCAGAGGTCCCCAGCTCAATTTTTTTTTATTGTTAATATTTTTCTGTAGAAAGACAACCATAAATAGTAAGGAAAGCCAAAATATTAAATGTCACAGATGGATATTTACTAAGAAATCCACTACTTTGTAGAGGAGGGTCAAAATGACAATTTTCACCTGAGACTTGGAACCAACTTACAGGAGGGTAAAAATTACTTTATGGTAGGGGTGTAAATATTAATCGATTCGGATCGATGCATCGATTATACAGCCGACGATTCAATGCATCGATGAGTCCGCTAGAGAATCGATTAATGTGTTTATTTTGCCGCTTGTCTGTTCGCCTGTCTATTTTCAGCATCCGCGCCGACATTTGCGTGCAACCTACTCCTAAGCTGCAGGTGGCGCTAAGCTAACCTCATTATTGTTCTACTTCACACGTGTTACTTACGTTTCACAGTTTATCTTCACACACATTGTTGAGTCTGACTTTCAAGAGCGATGGAACAGTCACAGCGAGCTGGCGATGAAACTGAAATGTTACACACTCCAGTCGGCGTCAAGTCATGGGTGTGGAAGTATTTTGGCTTCAGGAAAACAGATGGAGCAGTGGTAAGAGATGTTGCCGTTTGCAAAGAGAAAGGCTGTCAGACTGAGATAAGATACTGTGGCAATACGTCAAATCTATCCGCACACCTGACAGCCTTAACAGTGAATAGGCTAATTGGCCTTAATTATTTTTATTTTGTTCATATTACAATTTATCTGACTGCACTTTATTGTAACTGTAGATGCAGTCACTGTTACATTTGCTGTTCTATTTGCAGTGCTTTGAGCACAACATACACATTGTGAATAGAATACTGCTTCTGTATTCTCAATAAAAGGCAAATTATAATTTTTGATTTATTTGAAACTTAATCTATATCATGTAAAAATATCTAGTATCAAATCGTAACGCAGGGAATTCTGAAGTATCGAAAATAATCCAATGGTTGGCTTAAAGAAATCAGTATCGTATCGAATCGTCATGAATGCCCCGATTTACACCCCTACTTTATGGCAGCATCATTATCTATCAGCGGATCCATCTATGAGTGGATATATTAGAGATCAGCTGATAGACGCCGCTGTCAAACGCTCCTGTGCGCTCGGTGAAGATCGTCAAAGGTGTCATTTTTTATCATTGTAGCCAATCACAGACATATACAGTATGTTGTGCGCGTGAACAATGGCCAATCAGAGGCATTTAAACATCCAGCGCTCAAAATGCTAGAGGGAAATAGTGGTATCATCCCATTTTTTTTATTTAAGTAGCGACTTTTAGCGAAATCAGTATTTTTGACAACACTAATCAGCTGTATAACAGGGATGCAAACTTGAGGCAAAAAAACACAAGAAGTGCCTTTTCCATTTTTTGAACACTCATCGTTTGCATATAATGATACAGAGATTGCTAAAGTAAATGAACAAACACAACAAACACAATAAATCAACAAACACCCTGAACCGAGGATCTGAACCGAGGCCCTTAACCGAGGATCTGAACCGAGGCCCTGAACCGAGGCCCTGAACCGAGGCCCTGAACCGAGGATATTAACCGAAGATCTTAACCGAAGATCTGAACCGAGGATCTTAACCGAAGATCTTAACCGAAGATCTGAACCGAGGCCCTTAACCGAGGCCCTTAACCGAGGCCCTTAACCGAGGATCTGAACCGAGGCCCTGAACCGAGGCCCTGAACCGAGGCCCTGAACCGAGGCCCTGAACCGAGGCCCTGAACCGAGGCCCTGAACCGAGGCCCTGAACCGAGGCCCTGAACCGAGGATCTGAACCGAGGCCCTGAACCGAGGATCTGAACCGAGGCCCTGAATCAACTGTATTGATCCGAGTTGATGTTAGCTGCGAGTGAGAATGAGCTGTTCACCGGAGCGCTGCCATCCAGAACACTGGTGAAGAACATCAGCATCTGCTCAAGACTCTCCACCGGCTCCTCCGGCACGAAGTACTGCTCGTTCGAGGTGTTGAGGATGAGGAGGCTGGGCACTGGCACCTCACTGTAGACACACGAGATGAAGAGCGTGGGTGTTGTGATTACAGTATACGGTTTATAATCACATGCAAAATATGTTATCTGTCACATAACCATCTTCCCCTCACACTTGTGCACCTTCAGTAAATCAGGAAGATTTGAATCTGTGCCGTCATCTGATCCAGACACTCACCTCATTATCAGACTGTTGATGTAGTCGTTACCGTCCATGTGGCCAAACTGGAAATCCCTAGAACGCAAAAAAAAAAGACATCATGAGAAAATAATATGGTGAAACTTTGAAAATGTGCAGTATTTGTGCTACACATGTGGAAAATCATGTGTTTTTCTGTCAGGGGTTGTTTTGTCATCAGATTGACAGTAACATGTTATCTCAATGGAGGCCCTGAACCGAGGATCTGAACCGAGGCCCTGAACCGAGGCCCTGAACCGAGGCCCTGAACCGAGGCCCTGAACCGAGGCCCTGAACCGAGGCCCTGAACCGAGGCCCTGAACCGAGGCCCTGAACCGAGGCCCTGAACCGAGGATCTGAACCGAACCGAGGATCTGAACCGAGGCCCTGAACCGAGGATCTGAACCGAGGCCCTTAACCGAGGCCCTGAACCGAGGATCTGAACCGAGGCCCTTAACCGAGGCCCTTAACCGAGGATCTGAACCGAGGCCCTGAACCAAGGCCCTGAACCGAGGCCCTGAACCGAGGCCCTGAACCGAGGCCCTGAACCGAGGCCCTGAACCGAGGCCCTGAACCGAGGCCCTGAACCGAGGCCCTGAACCGAGGCCCTGAACCGAGGCCCTGAACCGAGGCCCTGAACCGAGGCCCTGAACCGAGGCCCTGAACCGAGGCCCTGAACCGAGGCCCTGAACCGAGGATCTTAACCGAGGATCTTAACCGAGGCCCTTAACCGAGGCCCTTAACCGAGGCCCTTAACCGAGGATCTGAACCAAGGATCTGAACCGAGGCCCTGAACCGAGGCCCTGAACCGAGGCCCTGAACCGAGGCCCTGAACCGAGGCCCTGAACCGAGGCCCTGAACCGAGGCCCTGAACCGAGGCCCTGAACCGAGGCCCTGAACCGAGGCCCTGAACCGAGGCCCTGAACCGAGGCCCTGAACCGAAGATCTTAACCGAAGATCTGAACCGAGGATCTGAACCGAGGATCTGAACCGAAGATCTGAACCGAAGATCTGAACCGAGGCCCTGAACCGAGGCCCTGAACCGAGGCCCTGAACCGAGGCCCTGAACCGAGGCCCTGAACCGAGGCCCTGAATAGAGGCCCTGAACAGAGGATCTGCAGCTGAACTCGAGGGCTGGTGTTGGTCAAACAGAGAGTTTGAGTCTTTTACCTGTTGAACTGATCCCTGTGCTCCGCAGCCACTCTCTGGATCAGACCTTTTAACCTGAAATACAGGGAACCAATTCTATAGTCAATTCTTCAAGCACTAAAGAAAAGATCAGACATCGCTTCAGTCCGGGCCTGTCTGTACCTGATGCTTTTCTCTGTCGGATCCTTCTCGTCAGTAACGGCAATTGCCACCAATTTACCTGTCGAACAGAAAGAAGGGAAACCAATAGACATATTTTCTTGACCAAAACGGCTCTTCTTTACCAACTTTCACTAATTTACATTCATCAAAGGGATAAAGAAACGCACTCTAAGCTGTTATATGCATGTGATGTGATCAGTGCTCAAGACTATAACAGAAACCAGTTCATAACAACAATCATTTCCAAAGGATGTTTACACATAAGGTTATTCTAAAAGCGAGCTTTCTATCCAACATATGCTTTTCAAGACTTGAGTTGAAGCTCATGTGTGTCACTCACCGGTTTCTCCCAGCTCGTACAGCGTGAAGCCATCAATCGGCAGATAACTCTGGAAACGCTCGCGATTTACCCAGGATGACAAGCTGCCATCTTCATACTCTGAAACACAACATGAATCTGCTGTTATTATGCTGAAACGACACTAAAGGCCAGTTCACACCAAGAACGACAACTATAAAGATAAACATATTAGCGTCCACACCAACGGACGATTTCGTTCTGTTTATTCTAAGCGCGTGCTTGTCTGCCTCTTTAAAGGCTCGAGCTCGTTAGCTCGGATGGATTCTGATTGGCTGTCAATGTTTTTATCGTTCATCAACTGGATAACATCGTTCTGAAAATTATTCCAATGAAATCGTTTCTCTGTGTCGTTATCGTTATAGCTGTGGCTCTGCTATTTTTTAATATTGAGAATGATTTTTAGAACTATATCTTTATTGTTATCTTTATAGTTATCGTTCTTGGTGTGAACGGGCCTTTTCAATTTCAGTTTGTTTAACAAATACGTTTGAGAAACAATTACACAAAACACAATGTTAGAGATCTTTTATATATTTATGATGTGAAGTTTAAAAATATTGAGCTTCAATATTTAACTGTGGTGGGCCAGTAGAGCCCAGAAATAATTACTGGGAAACTAACCAGTAGTAAATAAAGAGGAAGAGATGAACGGTTCACGAGCCGCTACAGCGATTGATCAGTCATCACACATTAAAGACTTGCATTAACAAAAACTAGACGATGGTTTAGTTTTCTACACCTACCATCATACGTGAAATAGTTTCCATCTTTGAAGACGACCACTGAAGGCAATTCAGGCAGAGTCACAGACTGCAGTAAAAGAAAATATTTATAGAGTTTTCATATGACGAGTGTTTAAACAAACAGACATGGATATATGAATTATGAAAGTACGAGCAGCAGTATCTGAAAAGGATTCGCTTCACCTCTGTTAAGGCGTCTTCAGATGCAGAGAAGAAATATGTGTAGACAATGAGCTCAGCCGCCACCTCAATGTATTTCTCCTGAAAACACAACAGCAACACTAACGTGATTAAAGAGTTAAAGGTGTGTGTGTGTGTGTGTATGTGTTAGTGAGTGAGTGTGAGTGTGAGTGAGAGTGAGTGAGTGAGTGAGCGAGTGAGTAGTGTGTGTGAGTCAGTGTGATTGTGTGAGTGATTGTGTGGGTGTGAGTGTGTGTGTGAGTGAGTGAGTGTGAGTGAGTGTGAGTGAGCGAGTGAGTGTGTGAGTGAGTGTGAGTGAGTGTGAGTGAGTGAGTGAGTGTGAGTGAGTGAGTGTGAGTGAGTGAGAGTGAGTGTGTGAGTGAGTGTGTGAGTGATTGAGTGAGAGTGAGTGAGAGTGAGTGAGAGAGTGTGAGTGAGTGTGTGTGAGTGAGCGTGAGTGAGCGTGAGTGAGTGAGTGTGTGAGTGTGTGAGTGAGAGAGTGAGTGTGTGAGTGAGAGTGTGTGAGTGAGTGAGTGTGTGAGTGTGTGAGTGAGTGAGTGAGAGAGTGTGTGAGTGAGTGAGTGAGTGAGAGAGTGTGTGTGTGTGAGTGAGTGTGTGAGTGAGTGATTGAGTGTGTGAGTCTGTGTGTGAGTGAGTGAGTGTGTGTGTCTGTGTGTGAGTGAGTGAGTGTGTGAGTGAGTGAGTGTGTGTGTCTGTGTGTGAGTGAGTGAGTGAGTGAGTGAGTGTGTGTGAGTGAGTGTGTGAGTGAGTGAGTGTGTGAGTGAGTGAGTGTGAGTGAGTGAGTGTGTGCGTGAGTGTGAGTGAGTGAGTGAGTGTGTGGGTGTGAGTGTGAGTGAGTGTGTGAGTGAGTGTGTGAGTGTGTGTGTGAGTGAGTGAGTGAGTGTGAGTGAGTGTGAGTGAGCGAGTGAGTGTGTGAGTGAGTGTGTGAGTGAGCGAGTGAGTGTGTGAGTGAGTGAGTGTGTGAGCAAGTGAGAGTGAGTGAGTGAGTGTGAGTGTGTGAATGTGAGTGTGTGGGTGTGAGTGAGTGTGTGAGTGAGTGTGTGATTGAGTGTGTGAGTGAGTGAGTGAGAGTGTGTGTGAGTGAGTGAGTGAGAGTGAGTGAGAGAGTGTGTGAGTGAGTGTGTGTGTGAGTGAGTGTGAGTGAGTGTGAGTGAGTGTGAGTGAGTGTGTGAGTGTGTGAGTGAGAGAGTGAGTGTGAGTGTGTGAGTGAGAGTGAGTGTGTGAGTGAGAGAGTGAGTGTGAGTGTGTGAGTGAGAGTGTGTGAGTGAGTGAGTGTGTGAGTGAGCAAGTGAGAGTGAGTGAGTGAGTGTGAGCAAGTGAGAGTGAGTGAGTGAGTGTGAGTGAGTGAATGTGAGTGAGTGAGTGTGAGTGAGTGAATGTGAGTGTGTGGGTGTGAGTGAGTGTGAGTGAGTGAGTGAGAGTGTGTGTGAGTGAGTGAGTGAGAGTGAGTGAGAGAGTGTGTGATTGAGTGAGAGAGTGAGTGTGTGAGTGAGTGTGAGTGAGTGTGAGTGAGTGTGAGTGTGAGAGTGAGTGAGTGTGTGAGTGAGAGAGTGAGTGTGAGTGTGTGAGTGACAGTGTGTGAGTGAGTGAGTGTGTGAGTGAGCAAGTGAGAGTGAGTGAGTGAGTGTGAGTGAGTGAGAGTGAGTGTGTGAGTGAGTGTCTGAGTGAGTGAGTGAGAGTGAGTGAGTGTGTGAGTGAGTGAGTGAGTGTGAGTGAGAGTGAGTGAGTGAGTGTGTGAGTGAGAGAGTGAGTGTGAGTGTGTGAGTGTGTGAGTGAGTGTGAGTGAGTGAGTGTGTGAGTGAGTGATTGATTGAATGTGTGAGTGAGTGATTGAGTGTGTGAGTGAGTGATTGAGTGTGTGAGTGAGTGATTGAGTGTGTGAGTGAGTGATTGAGTGTGTGAGTCTGTGTGTGAGTGAGTGTGAGAGTGAGTGAGTGTGTGAGTGTGTGAGTGAGTGTGTGAGTGAGAGAGTGAGTGTGTGAGTGAGAGTGTGTGAGTGAGTGAGTGTGTGAGTGAGCAAGTGAAAGTGAGTGAGTGAGTGTGAGTGAGTGAGAGTGAGTGTGTGAGTGAGTGTGTGAGTGAGTGAGTGAGAGTGAGTGAGTGTGTGAGTGTGTGAGTGAGTGTGAGTGAGTGTGAGTGAGTGAGTATGTGAGTGTGTGAGTGAGAGAGTGAGTGTGAGTGTGTGAGTGTGAGTGTGTGAGTGAGTGAGTGTGAGTGATTGAGTGTGTGAGTGAGTGATTGAGTGTGTGAGTGAGTGATTGAGTGTGTGAGTGAGTGATTGAGTGTGTGAGTGAGTGATTGAGTGTGTGAGTCTGTGTGTGAGTGAGTGAGTGTGTGAGTCTGTGTGTGAGTGAGTGAGTGTGTGTGTATGTCTGTGTGTGAGTGAGTGAGTGAGTGAGTGAGTGTGTGAGTGAGTGAGTGTGTGAGTGAGTGAGTGAGTGTGAGTGAGAGAGTGTGTGAGTGAGTGAGTGAGTGTGTGCGTGAGTGTGAATGAGTGAGTGAGTGTGTGGGTGTGAGTGAGTGAGTGAGTGTGTGGGTGTGAGTGAGTGTGTGAGTGAGTGTGTGAGTGTGTGTGTGAGTGTGAGTGAGCGAGTGAGTGTGTGAGTGAGTGAGTGTGTGAGCAAGTGAGAGTGAGTGAGTGAGTGTGAGTGTGAGTGAGTGAATGTGAGTGTGTGGGTGTGAGTGAGTGTGTGAGTGAGTGTGTGAGAGTGAGTGAGAGAGTGTGTGAGTGAGTGAGAGAGTGAGTGTGTGTGTGAGTGAGTGTGAGTGAGTGTGAGTGAGTGTGAGTGAGTGTGAGAGTGAGTGAGTGTGTGAGTGTGTGAGTGAGTGTGAGTGTGTGAGTGAGTGAGTGTGTGAGTGTGTGTGAGTGAGTGAGTGAGTGAGTGAGAGAGTGTGTGAGTGAGTGAGTGAGTGAGAGAGTGTGTGTGTGTGAGTGAGTGTGAGTGTGTGAGTGAGTGATTGAGTGTGTGAGTCTGTGTGTGAGTGAGTGTGTGAGTCTGTGTGTGAGTGAGTGAGTGTGTGAGTCTGTGTGTGAGTGAGTGAGTGTGTGTGTGAGTGAGTGAGTGTGTGTGTGTGTGTGTGAGTGAGTGAGTGAGTGTGAGTGAGTGAGTGTGAGTGAAAGAGTGTGTGAGTGAGTGGGAGAGTGTGTGAGTGAGTGAGCGAGTGAGTGTGAGTGAGCGAGTGAGTGTGAGTGTGTGAGTGAGTGTGTGAGTGTGAGTGAGAGTGTGTGAGAGTGAGTGAATGAGTGAGTGAGTGAGTGAATGAATGAGAGAGGGAGAGAGAGTGAGAGAGAGAGAGAGAGATTCAACCCATTTATATTTGACCAGGAACATCACTATTAAAGGATTAGTTCACTTTTAAAAAAAACTTTTGCTGATAATTTACTCACCCCCATGTCATCCAAGATGTCAATGTCTTTCTTTCTTCAGTCGAAAAGAAATTAAGGTTTTTGATGAAAGCATTCCAGGATTTTTCAGTGCAGCTTCAAAGGGCTTTAAACGCCACCAGACGATGAATAAGGGTCTTATCTAGCGAAACCATCGGTCATTTAAAAAATAAATTAAAAAGTTTATACGCAATTACGTTGAAAAGGTCACGCTTGACGCATCGCATCAGTGTTTACAAGTTGAATGTGCAAACAAAGTAAAACGCCGTTTATAAATAAAGGAAGTTAAAGGTAAAACAACGATGTCGGACGATTTTGAGCTTAGAGGAGAAGATGAGATGGAGTTTTTCGCCTTTCTGAACCGGAATACACAGAGAATAAACGTAATTGCGTATTACGTGATGTCACGAACGCGCATCACAGAACAGAGCAAAGCGAGCATTTGTGCTTATAAAACGTAAACTTTTTTATTTATTTTTGAAATGACGGCTCACTTCGCTAGATAAGACCCTTATTCATCGTCTGGTGGCGTTTAAAGCCCTTTGAAGCTGCACTGAAACGCTCATTTGGACCTTGAACCGTTTGGGTCCCATTGAAGTCCATTATATGGTGAAAAATCCTGGAATGTTTTCATCAAAAACCTTAATTTCTTTTCGACTGAAGAAAGACATGGACATCTTGGATAACATGGGGGTGAGTAAATTATCAGCAAAGTTTTTTTTAAAAGTGAACCAATCCTTTAATTACAATTCTACAGTTTATGTTGCCAAAAAATGCTTTATATATTTTAGGGATGCACCGAATCCAGATTTGTGGGATTCTGCCGAATCCTAACCATTCACACACAAACCGAACCCCATTAAAAAGCCCAATATTTGGCCGAATCCTGGATTAGGTGCATCCCTAATTTTTCCCAGCTGAATTATAGCCGCCTCAGTTCAAGCTCAATCTCTTCCTCTTTACTACTAGTTACAGCACCAAAAACCATGAATGAACATCAGAAGGAATGTTGATCGGTCTCCACCTTATTCCTGACGAGTTTACTGCGTTTTGAATTATGGGTGGCACTTCCGGTTTGGGGAACTTCCATTCAAAAAGACTGAAACGAATAATTTCAAATCATAAGGTTTCCCTACAAATAAATGTCAATTTCCCTTCATGATTTATTTTCAGACATCATGAGAATAACTTTATAATTGGTATTTTCACGTCATGTTATAACAAGAGAATAGTCCTACGTAGCGAGAGCTCTTTTCAGTCGCTGCATTCTTTTCCTCATGATTTTCTTTTTTCCCTTTGCAATCCGCTGTAAAAGTATGAAAAAGGACAATATATACTGCACATTTGTGGCAAGTTCTCCCAAATTTAATTTACGATATATTTCATTTATAATTCACTGGAATACACGAAGAATCTCGTTAATTCTCCTCAAATCCTCACGTCTCTTTCCAGGTTTGTTTTCACAGGTAAATGCAATTTAAATCTGTCAAAAGGACGGAAATCACTTTGAAATAGTATCACGTAATGCTGAAGTTATGAATATTTTTGATTAAGGCAACATAAGTTAAAAGCCTACAGATATTAGCCTACTACAGTGGGGCTTTTGTGGTTATTTGGTCCGTTGAAAGTACCTTGTTGATGCTTTTACACTTTTAAATGTCCTTTTAATGTTCGATTGTTGAAGGGTGAGTAGATTAATGTCATCTCATTGTGACTTTAACGTATTGCGTTCATAGAGCGATCCTTTCACTGATTGTTTACAGCTTAACGGAAGTTACACCCATAATTCGTGCAAAGCGCCATGGGGCGCAGGAATAAGGTGGATAGATTGAGATGAAACTAATGCAACTGTTCATTTACTGTGTATTTTTTTACTTTTCTGACTGTATATTTGTCTCAGTGAAGTAATTGTCTTCACTCTTTAGCCTGTATAAACACTCTGTCAGTCACGCTCTTCATTTCAATATTTCCTGCTTTGTCCATTTATTGTGCCAATTGTTAATATTACTGTTGCTGTTCTTATAAAGATAGAAAACGTGCTGTTTTATTGCGGTGTCTTGGCTATGTTCAGTGTAGATGTGAAGATCAGCTCACTTTGAGAGGAGATTCCCCTCCGACATACACAAACAGAACACTGTGCCTCTTCAAGACGTGCTCGAACATCTGCCTACTCGGGAGCGATCGCACTGCGGGTCTGAAAGACACACACACACGAGAACATGACTAGCAAATTAGCTCAAAAGGGGAATATGAATAATGAATCATAACTTGTTATAAACATTTGGATCAGTTAATTTAATTAACTTGATGTAGCTGAACTAATGTTACAATCAATTAATCTGTTTGTCCGTATTAATCATCTCTTAACTCTCAAAAAGGATATTTTTCATGGCCACAGAAACAACTCTTTCTTAGCATGTAGCTGTGATCATAATCGTTAAATTGATGTTGATTCAGAAGCAGTGACCAGAATCAGCAAGCATGAATGTACACAAAGTTTTATTTAACTAAATAACAAATACATAACTAATCTAAACAAACATACACACAGACACGCTTACATAGGTAAAATGTAACGTTTCAGTGAATGGAAACGGAAACAGGGAATAAAGCCATGGAAAGAGTCTGCAACCAAAGCTTCAGTCAGGAGTCGGCGAGCGCTTATAATACACCTCGTCTCGGCAGTTAATCATACAATACTGGTGTTGCCTTCGATGTTGAAAAAGCTTCCGGAAGCAGTTTCAGAAGAAAGTCTTGATGGTTCTGTGGGTCGATGGTGTTGAAGATGAAATAAGTTTCTTCTGCGTTGAATGAAGAAATTATGAACTTATGCTTTTAGTCTGGCTCTGTTTAAACATAAGCTGCGTTTACATGGACCCCAAATATCTGATTGTAATCGGACTAGTAACACAATCAGAAAAAAAAGTCACATGTAACCACATCAATCGGACTGAATTGGCCAGATCTGATTAAAATTTCATTCAGATTGTAAGGGCTGGTTTGTTCCTTTTGTTATCCGACTGAGAGGACAAACACTTGAACGGCTTCAAAAATAAACAGGAGTATTGCATAGTGAGTGATGACGTATGCCTCGTGAAACGAGCAGTTCTTTCTTTTAAATAAAGTGTCATAAATGAGTTTCCTATCATTCTGAAATGCTCTTCAAAGACTGAGCGGAAGATGTGCACGACAGCGTCCCGCCAGTCCTGGTTTCAGGCTACCAGGACCCGCTGAGCCAGTCACTGAGCTTTCAGAGGGAGCGTTTACGACTGTCTTCGAGCATGGTCATTTGCATATGTAACTGGATTAGGCATTGATGCAGAAACTATTAAAGACTCTTGAAATACTGAAATGGTGCATTGGTATCAACATATAATACACACGATCATTTAGATCATCAAAATACAAATTCGTAAATACCAAACATGGTATAGGTGAAGATACATTAATGGCTGGTTTTATCATAAAGCATGCATAAAACTGTATACAACACAAAAGACACTAC
>CM060639.1:27483461-27710421 GCA_030578275.1 Meda fulgida
TAGTAACGCTGAAGAGCTTGATCAGCTTGTTCATGTGTCTCTGATGGGTCTGAGCTCTGCCAGCCCTTCACAGCGGGACATGGGTTTATGCAGGTCTGCACCGCATCTGGAACATCAGGCCGGTCCGAGAACTCAACATTCAACTTCTCGTGCAGGACCTCGTCATTTATGGGCTGCAATGCTCTTCTGGCTGGACTTACAACCTTTACATATCATCCAGAAATCAGCAACACTACTGGTCTTCAACGAGTCCAAGAGAGCCAAGTCACACCGCTGTGTGTGTGTGTGTATTAGATGTATTAACCCTCCACTGTCATGCAAATGATGCAATGCATCCTAAGATATCGCTCCAGCAACTGTTGTGCATTCAACACCCATAAAGGAATGTTTTCTATGGTTACAGAAGTACACAAGACTATTCCCGTAATCTCCAGAGAGCATGAAGTCACTGACAACATCCCAGTCCTTCTCTCTGCTCACTGTCAGCGTCTCACACACTCAACAACACAAGACACTGACAGATCTGTGCTTTATATGAACCCAAACAGTTTAGCTGCTAGATGGAGGTTTATGATTGACAGATATAAAAAAAAAGAAACCCCAGGGTGCCAATAAAAGCAATAATATAACAAATGAAATGAATAAATAAATATAATGATAAAAATGTACTTTGACACCGTTTTCTTGGGGGAGAGATTTTGTCCTTCATTAAGCAAATCATTAGCCTCACAGGGAGTTTCATCAACACCTGCCTCCCCTGATCCCAGAATCCCACGGGAATGAGCTTCACTCCGACTCCATAAAGAGAAACACAGATACCAGCTTGACCATTTAATGGCAGTGAAAGTCACCAGCTTCAAGCTTTAACAATAAACAATATTAGTACAACTGATGGAATGATGCTAATATGACTTCATCTAACAAACAGTGATTTATAAATAAACAATTAACGGCAGCAAAGGTGTAGACAGTGTGCAGTGTAGGGATTATGTATACTGTGTTACATAATACTATGTTATACATACACTGTGTGCAGTGTAGACAGTGTCAGTGATTATAATCTGAACACACACTGTGTACTGTATCAGTGTAGACAGCGTCAGTGATTGTAATCTGAACAGACACTGTGTACTGTATCAGTGTAGACAGCGTCAGTGATTGTAATCTGAACAGACACTGTGTACTGTAACAGTGTAGACAGCGTCAGTGATTATAATCTGAACACACACTGTGTACTGTATCAGTGTAGACAGTGTCAGTGATTATAATCTGAACACACACTGTGTACTGTATCAGTGTAGACAGCGTCAGTGATTGTAATCTGAACAGACACTGTGTACTGTAACAGTGTAGACAGCGTCAGTGATTATAATCTGAACACACACTGTGTACTGTATCAGTGTAGACAGTGTCAGTGATTATAATCTGAACACACACTGTGTACTGTATCAGTGTAGACAGCGTCAGTGATTGTAATCTGAACAGACACTGTGTACTGTAACAGTGTAGACAGCGTCAGTGATTATAATCTGAACACACACTGTGTACTGTATCAGTGTAGACAGCGTCAGTCATTATAATCTGAACACACACTGTGTACTGTATCAGTGTAGACAGCGTCAGTGATTATAATCTGAACACATACTGTGTACTGTATCAGTGTAGACAGCGTCAGTGATTATAATCTGAACACACACTGTGTACTGTATCAGTGTAGACAGCGTCAGTGATTATAATCTGAACACACACTGTGTACTGTATCAGTGTAGACAACGTAAGTGATTATAATCTGAACACACACTGTGTACTGTATCAGTGTAGACAGCGTCAGTGATTATAATCTGAACACACACTGTGTACTGTATCAGTGTAGACAGCGTCAGTCATTATAATCTGAACACACATCTGTATACTGTATCAGCGTCAGTCATTATAATCTGAACACACACTGTGTACTGCATCAGTGTAGACAGCGTCAGTGATTATAATCTGAACACACAATGTGTACTGTATCAGTGTAGACAGCGTCAGTGATTATAATCTGAACACACACTGTGTACTGTATCAGTTTAGACAGCGTCAGTCATTATAATCTGAACACACACTGTGTACTGCATCAGTGTAGACAGTGTCAGTGATTATAATCTGAACACACTGTATACTGTATCAGTGTAGACAGCGTCAGTCATTATAATCTGAAGGCACACTGTGTACTGCATCAGTGTAGACAGCGTCAGTCATTATAATCTGTGAAGGCAAATGTCACCAATAACATGAATGAACGCCAGTGGGCGGAGCCTATTGTCTGATGTATAACTATTGGTTGATGTCTCACACTGGAGGCGGGCATATGCAAATATATTTGCCTGTACGACATCACAGATATCGCAATATCAAAACAAGCTGTTTTTGGAGATTGAATAAATAAATGCTTTGTTTATAATGAGGAGGATGTTTTAAGGTATGAAACTTGCAGGATGTTTTAATGGTACAAAGGCCTCTTATATGTCTAAAGATGTCATGATCCTTTTAAGATCAATTAGCTGCCAAACTCTTCAACTTTGAACACAGAGATTTTAAAATGTTAATAATGTTGGGGACAGACTCACAGTTTAATGGTGGGATATCCTCGCACGCCAAACTCTGACGCCATTCCTGCATCAACACATCAACAGACACAGCGATAACTGTTATTAACATGTAAACAGCACCTGTCAACATTTCATTGGGATTTTCATATGATCTGTGTTCTCCTCTTATGAGTTCTGCTGCCTGTGAGATCCATATTGAGTTAAAAACATGCAGTTACATCTAAGTGAATGTAAACTGTTGGTGAAAAGAGGATTCAACAGTATTCAGATCCCTTCGATTTCACATTGTGTTATGATGCAGCTTTATGCTGAAATGTTTTCTCTTCAATCTCCCTCCACAATAATGAGTGTTTCTTTAGATCTGTAGAGCAGTCACAGACCCTGAAGTTAGGGTTAGTTCATTAGGACCTCTCTTCTGTTGTATTCATATGTCCTAATGCTTCTTGTTCTTCGGTTCTTGTTTTATTATGAACTGTTAAATTGTTTTTAGAAACAGAATGAGAACCACTTCCTTTTATTTATTTCTGCTGATATATCGCCATTGAAAATTGTAAAAATGTCAACTCTAAACCTATTCCTTTTATTGTCAACCACTTTCTAACTAAAACAAAGCTGATCTCCAGGTATTCCTGACCTTGAGCTTTCTGTGACAGCAGGACTGAGTCTGTGTGACAGAGTCGGAGCTACGCAAGAAAAACTACCTTTCACTCACAGTTTTGTGTGGACACTCGTCTGGACACCACTAATGAAGACACAAAAGTATCTCTCCAGGGAGTGTGTGTACAGGAGACTCAGTGTGTGTGTGTGTGTGTGTGATCGACCACCTGAGTATGCAGTGGCGTCCATCTTCCCGACTCGCACGGGCGACCCGGAGTGTGTGAGTTCTGCTCCGACCTCCTGCCAGACCGGCTCCAGCTTCTTACAGTATCCACACCACGGGGCATAGAACTACACACACACACACAGACACAGACACACACACACACACACACACACACACACACACACACACAAAACGGTGCATAAAACTACAGCACAACACACAGCTCAGCAACACAAACTACAGTAACATCATCTGCAGGAAGGGCCACTCACATCCACCAGCCAGACGTCATCCATTCGGTTCTCCTTAAACCTACGGGAAACACACAAGATCTGCTTTTACTAAAGACACTAACAGCAGTCGAACTGTAACGCTTCGTTTTCTGCTGTTCAACACACTGAAGTACACACACACACACACTGAAGTAAACACACACACTGAAGTACACACACACACACTGAAGGAACACACTGAGGAGCACACTGAAGGAGCACACTGAAGGAGCACACTGAAGGAGCACACTGAAGGAGCACACTGAAGGATTACAATGAAGAGCACACTGAAGAGCACACTGAAGGAGCACACTGAAGGAGCACACTGAAGGAGCACACTGAAGGAGCACACTGAAGGACACACTGAAGGATTACAATGAAGAGCACACTGAAGGAGCACATGGAAAGGAGCACATGGAAAGGAGCACATGGAAAGGAGCACATGGAAAGGAGCACACTGAAGGGCACACTGAAGGGCACACTGAAGAGCACACTGAAGGGCACACTGAAGGGCACACTGAAGAGCACACTGAAGGACACACTGAAGGGCACACTGAAGAGCACACTGAAGAGCACACTGAGGGAGCACACTGAGGGAGCACACTGAGGGAGCACACTGAGGGAGCACACTGAGGGAGCACACTGAGGGAGCACACTGAGGGAGCACACTGAGGGAGCACACTGAGGGAGCACACTGAAGGAGCACACTGAAGAGCACACTGAAGGAGCACACTGAAGGAGCACACTGAAGAGCACACTGAAGAGCACACTGAAGAGCACACTGAAGGGACACACTGAAGGACACACTGAAGGACACACTGAAGGACACACTGAAGGACACACTGAAGGGCACACTGAAGGGCACACTGAAGGACACACTGAAGGGCACTGAAGGGCACACTGAAGGAGCACACTGAAGGAGCACACTGAAGAGCACACTGAAGAGCACACTGAAGAGCACACTGAAGGAGCACACTGAAGAGCACACTGACGAGCACACTGACGAGCACACTGAGGAGCACACTGAAGGAACACACAGAAAGAACACACAGAAAGAACACACAGAAAGAACACACAGAAGGAACACACTGAAGGACACACTGAAGGAGCACACTGAAGGAGCACACTGAAGGAGCACACAGAAGGAACACACAGAAAGAACACACAGAAGGAACACACAGAAGGAACACACTGAAGGAACACACTGAAGGAACACACTGAAGGACACACTGAGGAGCACACTGAAGGAGCACACTGAAGGAGCACACTGAAGGAGCACACTGAAGAGCACACTGAAGAGCACACTGAAGGAGCACACTGAAGGAGCACACTGAAGGAGCACACTGAAGGAGCACACTGAAGGAGCACACTGAAGGAGCACACTGAAGGACAAACTGAAGGAGCACACTGAAGGAGCACACTGAAGGAGCACACTGAAGGAGCACACTGAAGGAGCACACTGAAGGAGCACACTGAAGGAGCACACTGAAGAGCACACTGAAGAGCACACTGAAGGAGCACACTGAAGAGCACACTGAGGGAGCACACTGAGGGAGCACACTGAGGGAGCACACTGAGGGAGCACACTGAGGGAGCACACTGAGGGAGCACACTGAGGGAGCACACTGAGGGAGCACACTGAGGGAGCACACTGAGTGAGCACACTGAGGGAGCACACTGAGGGAGCACACTGAAGAGCACACTGAAGAGCACACTGAAGGACACAGTGAAGGACACAGTGAAGGGCACACTGAAGAGCACACTGAAGAGCACACTGAAGGAGCACACTGAAGAGCACACTGAAGAGCACACTGAAGAGCACACTGAAGAGCACACTGAAGGAGCACACTGAAGAGCACACTGAAGAGCACACTGAAGGAGCACACTGAAGGAGCACACTGAAGGAGCACACTGAAGGAGCACACTGAAGGAGCACACTGAAGGAGCACACTGAAGGAGCACACTGAAGAGCACACTGAAGAGCACACTGAAGAGCACACAGAAGGAGCAGACAGAAGTAGCACACTGAAGGAGCACACTGAAGCGGACACACTGAAGGACACACTGAAGGACACACTGAAGGAGCACACTGAAGGACACACTGAAGGAGCACACTGAAGGACACACTGAAGGAACACACTGAAGGACACACTGAAGGACACACTGAAGGAGCACACTGAGGAGCACACTGAAGGCGCACACTGAAGGACACACTGAAGGAACACACTGAAGGAGCACATTGAGGAGCACACTGAAGGCGCACACTGAAGGAGCACACTGAAGGAGCAGACAGAAGGAGCACACTGAAGGAGCACACTGAAGGAGCACACTGAAGGAGCACACTGAAGCGGACACACTGAAGGACACACTGAAGGAGCACACTGAAGGAGCACACTGAAGGAGCACACTGAAGGAGCACACTGAAGGAGCACACTGAAGGAGCACACTGAAGGAGCACACTGAAGGAGCACACTGAAGGGCACACTGAAGAGCACACTGAAGAGCACACTGAAGAGCACACTGAAGGAGCACACTAAAGGAGCACACTGAAGGAGCACACTGAAGGAGCACACTGAAGGAGCACACTGAAGGGCACACTGAAGGGCACACTGAAGGGCACACTGAAGGGCAAACTGAAGAGCACACTGAAGAACACACTGAAGAGCACAATGAAGGAGCACACTGAAGAGCACACTGAAGGAGCACACTGAAGAGCACACTGAAGAGCACACTGAAGAGCACACTGAAGGAGCACACTGAAGGATCACACTGAAGAGCACACTGAAGGAGCACACTGAAGAGCACACTGAAGGAGCACACTGAAGAGCACACTGAAGGAGCACACTGAAGAGCACACTGAAGAGCACACTTAAGAGCACACTTAAGAGCACACTTAAGAGCACACTTAAGAGCACACTTAAGAGCACACTGAAGAGCACACTGAAGAGCACACTGAAGAGCACACTGAAGGAGCACACTGAAGGAGCACACTGAAGAACACACTGAAGAACACACTGAAGGAGCACACTGAAGGAGCACACTGAAGGAGCACACTGAAGGAGCACACTGAAGGAGCACACTGAAGCTTCTGTTCACCATATCGGAGTCGCTGATCGATGTTTCTATGTGAATAACAGCCTGAATTAAACCTGTTCATCATATAAAGCGATCAAGTCTCTTCAGAATAATTGAATTTAATGCACCATTAATGGATTTATTTGACCATCTCTTTATTATCGTTTGGAAGCGTCAAGAGTTTATATGAATATGTTTGTGTCTGTCTTTAAGAGAACATTAGAGTAATGGATGACAGATTTTCATTTTTGGCTGATTTGTCCTTTACACGATGAGCATCTCATTCAGCGTGTGGAGAATCTCATCCTTAGACTTTCTTTTACCGCCAGCTTTCAAACTTATTTTCAAAAGACAACATGTCAGTACAGAAAAGAAAACTACTTGTCAAGCAATTTGACGAGTTTCATTTTAAACAATGCAAACTGTAATCATGAGCTTTGTGGCTGAATTACGCATTAAGCACAATCCAAATTCTTAAAGCAAGATATAACCAGAAACACAAGATAAAATCCATACAGCCATATATATATTTATCAAATACAGACATGAATCATGCATCTGTCATGTGAATGCATCAGATGATCATACACACCTTAACTTTTCAACACTTTCATTCAAATTGCAATAAACTCAGACTGTTTCAAGTAAGCCTTACATTTGTCCACATTTCTCATAAATATTGTTCACCTCATGAAAATTAATTTGAAAAAAAAAAAAAAAAATAGCAAACGAAACGGACTATCTTACATGTCATCGAGATCCTGCACATGAGCCACGACCAGCGGACTGAGGAGAAGACAGGAGAAAACTGCAAACACACACGATCACACCATCACCTCATGATAATGATATCTCAGATATGATCATGAGTTATGAATAAAGCATCTGTACCTGCAGTGAGCAGCGCCATGACTGCGTGCGAGAAGAAGAAGAAAAAGAAGAAGAGCATCAACAGGAAGTGCAGACAGTAGTGGAGCTCGCGCATGCGCACAGACCCAGGGGAGCTGACGCTGACGTCATGCTGCTGACGTCACGCTGTCTGCACTCAATCCGTCACGTGAGCTTCCTTCATAGTGGACGACACATACACTACATAGAGAATGTGCTTTCTTATTGAAACCAGACAAATGTGCAAATAAACAGGCATCAGAGAAACAAATACTAACAAAAGAAAGATCTTGAACATAACCATATATTGCATGTGGCTGCATAAATGTGTAAATAAAAAGGTAACACTAAATAAGTAACTAAATGTATACAAGGACACGTGGAGCTTCAGAGCATTGAAATCATTGGTTATTAACTTTGCTTGCAGGCTGTTTATGTTTCATATGTCTCACCTTTAGAGTTTAGCATGAAGAGTTTTCAAGAGTAATGACAGACGTGTGTCAGCCAGTGCATGTTTCAGGACTGTGTGTGATTCAGAGATCTCTCTGTGTGTGTGTGTGTGTGTGTGTGGTGCAACAGTGTAGTGTGTAAACAGTTTAGTGTGTGAACACTGTAGTGTGTGAACAGTGAAGTGTGTGAACACTGTTAGTGTGTGAACAGTGTGAACAGTGTAGTGTGTGAACAGTGTAGTGTAGTGTGTAAACAGTGTAGTGTAGTGTATTGTGTGAACAGTGTGAACAGTTTAGTGTGTGAACACTGTAGTGTGTGAACAGTGAAGTGTGTGAACACTGTTAGTGTGTGAACAGTGTGAACAGTGTAGTGTGTGAACAGTGTAGTGTAGTGTGTAAACAGTGTAGTGTAGTGTGTAAACAGTGTAGTATAGTGTGTGAACAGTGTAGTGTGTAAACAGTGTAGTGTAGTATGTGAACAGTGTGTAAACAGTGTAGTGTAGTGTGTGAACACTGTAGTGTGTGAACAGTGTGAACAGTGTAGTGTGTAAACAGTGTAGTGTAGTGTGTAAACAGTGTAGTGTAGTGTGTGAACAGTGTAGTGTGTAAGCAGTGTAGTGTAGTGTTTGAACAGTGTAGTGTGTGAACAGTGTAGTGTAGTGTGTAAACAGTGTAGTGTAGTGTGTGAACAGTGTGAACAGTGTAGTGTGTAAACAGTGTAGTGTAGTGTGTAAACAGTGTAGTGTAGTGTGTGAACAGTGTGAACAGTGTAGTGTGTAAACAGTGTAGTGTAGTGTGTAAACAGTGTAGTGTAGTGTGTAAACAGTGTAGTGTAGTGTAGTGTGTAAACAGTGTAGTGTGTAAACAGTGTAGTGTAGTGTGTGAACAGTGTAGTGTGTAAGCAGTGTAGTGTAGTGTTTGAACAGTGTAGTGTGTAAGCAGTGTAGTGTAGTGTGTAAACGGTGTAGTGTAGTGTGTAAACAGTGTAGTGTAGTGTGTGAACAGTGTGAACAGTGTAGTGTGTAAACAGTGTAGTGTAGTGTGTAAACAGTGTAGTGTGTAAACAGTGTAGTGTAGTGTAGTGTGTAAACAGTGTAGTGTAGTGTGTGAACAGTGTAGTGTAGTGTGTGAACAGTGTAGTGTGTAAACAGTGTAGTGTAGTGTGTGAACAGTGTAGTGTGTAAACAGTGTAGTGTATTGTGTGAACAGTGTGAACAGTGTAGTGTGTGAACAGTGTGAACAGTGTAGTGTAGAGTGTGAACAGTGTAGTGTAGTAGTGTGTAAACAGTGTAGTGTAGTGTGTGAACAGTGTAGTGTAGTGTGTAAACAGTGTAGTGTAGTGTGTGAACAGTGTAGTGTGTAAACAGTGTAGTGTAGTGTGTGAACAGTGTAGTGTGTGAACATTGATACACAGGCCCTAGAGGGCAGCATAGTTATTATAATGAGAGAGGAACATCTATATTGTTCAGCACATCTGCCGGCCACACTCTCGCGCTGAGGAAAGAGGACACACACACTGCAGGTTACTGTTCATATGAAACAAATTCTGAATTCAAATTCTGTCAATTTTATTACGAAATTCAAACAATTAATAGCGTTTTGGCGCTTGTAAATGTGACGTGTAGATCTCCGCTCAGGCACGCGAACGGATCATCGACTCTTTACTAGTTAATAGTGTAACACGAATGTATGTTGAAAGAGATAGTAGGCTACAACTTACCGAAATATATTTGCCTCATACATAATATCGATCAATCAATGTATTAAACCGCGGAAAGAGGTCAATAAAACAGCTTGAGAATAATGTAACAGACAGTTATATTTACCTCAGGAAACTCATTTAATGACCATACTGCACGTTAGTTGGCTAGAAAATTAGTATTTTGCTAAATATATGCACTATATTCCCTATTATATTTTTACTTAAAATATATATATTTTTTATTAAATTAAAACCCCATTATATTTAATTGAGTTGTTTTAACCTTTATTAATAATAATAATACCAGCTGACATGGCTCTCTGTATGTTTGCAGCATTAGGTGAGATTTTCTTTTCCTTTAACATGCATCTACTGTACCTAATACTTATCCAAATGAATCGATATTGAATCAAGATCGGAATCAAATCACAAGAATTGAAATCTGTGTCAAGCTATAATAAAACAGTAGCATACCAGTCATTGAACCATGTAAACATTGTAACTTGTCACTAAACTTAATACAATTCTGTTTAGTTACCAAATGTTTTGACAATCACAATACATATATTGTGATGCAACTTTTTTTTTTACAAACTCAAAAGTTGGCAGCCCTGCCTTCACTTCATACTTTCAGGTCATTAACTCTGAAAGAGCGGTTTATTGTTTTATTTCTTTAATCTTTTATTGCTTCTTGTCTTTTTTGTAATAACTAATTTGTATTTTTTGTCTTGCTGAGCCCAGTCTGAGACTATGAGAATTATACGAGAGACAAAAGCAGGACTGGATTGTAAACCATCATAAGACTTTATTTCACCAGCAAGGAGAGCAGCATCTTACCCTCATTATAGAAATGATATTTCCCTCATCTAATATTTCCCTTATCTAAATGTGTTCCTCATGTCTGTAAACAAAGGGATAATCATATGTTCTCTTTGCCTCAAAAAACACTCTTGAATCATTTACATTTTTCTCTGAATTGTTATAGAAGAATCCGAAACTGTGCTCAGAGAACAAGCCCTCTTCAGCGATGAAACAGTGAGTGTTTATGGCAGCGTGTTTCTTCATATTAACTTAAACCAGGTGAAAATAACATGAGATTTAATTTCATTTAACTGCAGAACTGCATTTTTCATCTGTCCCCATCTAGTTATACACCCTTGTGGGCAAAATTATTGTTTTTTTATCATTATTTTAGGACACCACAGATTTTATGATTTTACAGTGGAAACAATAAGCTTGTGAATTGGATTGATTACATTAAATGTGGTCTGATCTTAATTATAGACAAACTCAATCTGACTAAACGAATACCACACAAACAGTTGTACTTTTCACATTTCCGAGACTCCAGGCCCCAGACCCCAAATCCCAGACTCCAGACCCCAAATCCTAGACTCCAGACCCCAAATCCCAGAATCCAGACCCCAAATCCCAGACCCCAGACTCCAGGCCCCAGACCCCAAATCCCAGACTCCAGGCCCCAGACCCCAAATCCCAGACTCCAGACCCAAGACTCCAGGCCCCAGACTACAGACCCCAGACAACAGAACCCAGACCCCAAATCACAGACTCCAAACTCCAGACCCCAAATCCCAGGCTCCAGACCCCAAATCCCAGACTCCAGACCCAAAATCCCAGATTGCAGACCGCAAATCCCAGACTCCAGACCCAGACCCCAAATCCCCAGGGTCCAGGGTGTGTGTGATGTTTAGGGTGTGTGTGATGTTTAGGGTGTGTGTGAGGTTGAGGGTGTGTGTGATGTTCAGGGTGCGTGTGATGTTCAGGGTACGTGTGATGTCCAGGGTGTGTGTGATGTTCAGGGTGTGTGTGATGTTCAGGGTGTGTGTGGGGTTCAGGGTGCCTGTGATGTTCGGGGTGTGTGTGATGTTCGGGGTGTGTGTGATGTTCAGGGTGTGTGTGTGTGATGTCCGGGGTGTGTGTGATGTTCAGGGTGTGTGTGATGTCCAGGGTGTGTGTGATGTTCAGGGTGCGTGTGATGTCCAGGGTGTGTGTGATGTTCGAGGTGTGTGTGATGTTCGGGGTGTGTGTGATGTTCAGGGTTTGTGTGTGTGTGTGTGATGTTCGGGGTGTGTGTGATGTCCAGGGTGTGTGTGATGTTCAGGGTGTGTGTGATGTTTAGGGTGCGTGTGATGTCCAGGGTGTGTGTGTGATGTTCATGGTGTGTGGGATGTTCGGGGTGTGTGGGATGTTCAGGGTGTGTGTGATGTCCTGTTCTGGGTGTGTGTGATGTTCGGGGTGTGTGTGATGTTCAGGGTGTGTGTGATGTTCGGGGTGTGTGTGATGTTCGGGGTGTGTGTGATGTTCAGGGTGTGTGTGATGTCCAGTTCGGAATGTGTGTGATGTCCTGTTCAGGGTGTGTGTGATGTTCGGGGTGTGTGTGATGTTCAGGGTGTGTGTGATGTCCTGTTCGAGGTGTGTGTAATGTTCGGGGTGTGTGTGATGTTCACGGTGTGTGTGATGTTCGGGGTGTGTGTGATGTTCGGGGTGTGTGTGATGTTCAGGGTGTGCGTGATGTTCGGGTGTGATGTTCGGGGTGTGTGATGTTCGGGGTGTGTGTGATGTCCAGGGTGTGTGTGATGTTTTAGGTGTGTGTGATTGGGGTGTGTGTGATGTCCAGGGTGTGTGTGATGTTCGGGGTGTGTGTGATGTCCAGGGTTTGTGTGATGTTCGGGGTGTGTGTGATGTCCTGTTCGGGGTGTGTGTGATGTTCGGGGTGTGTGTGATGTTCGGGGTGTGTGTGATGTTCAGGGTGTGTGTGATGTTCGGGGTGTGTGTGATGTTCAGGGTGTGTGTGATTTCTGGGTGTGATGTTCGGGGTGTGTGATGTTTGGGGTGTGTGTGATGTTCGGGGTGTGTGTGATGTTCAGGGTGTGTGTGATGTTCAGGGTGTGTGTGATGTTCGGGGTGTGTGTGATGTCCAGGGTGTGTGTGATGTTCGGGGTGTGTGTGATGTTCGGGGTGTGTGTGATGTTCAGGGTGTGTGTGATGTTCGGGGTGTGTGTGATGTTCAGGGTGTGTGTGATTTCTGGGTGTGATGTGCGGGGTGTGTGATGTTTGGGGTGTGTGTGATGTTCGGGGTGTGTGTGATGTCCAGGGTGTGTGTGATGTTCAGGGTGTGTGTGATTTCTGGGTGTGATGTTCGGGTGTGTGACGTTTGGGGTGTGTGTGATGTCCAGGGTTTGTGTGATGTTCAAGGTGTGTGTGATTGGGGTGTGTGTGATGTTCAGGGTGTGTGTGATGTTCAGGGTGTGATGTTCAGGGTGTGTGTGATGTCCGAGGTGTGTGTGATGTTCGGGGTGTGTGTGATGTTCGGGGTGATGTTCGGGGTGTGTGTGATGTTCGGGGTGTGTGTGATGTTCAGGGTGTGTGTGATGTCCGGGGTGTGTGTTCAGGGTGTGTGTGATGTCCGGGGTGTGTGTGATGTCCGGGGTGTGTGTTCAGGGTGTGTGTGATGTTCAGGGTGTGTGTGATGTCCGGGGTGTGTGTGATGTTCGCCGTGTGTGTGATGTTCGGGGTGTGTGTGATGTTCGGGGTGTGTGTGAGGTTTCGTGCCTCAGATTGAAGTTACGGCTAGTGTTTCTGTGGCTTATTCTCAGCCCTCTCTGGTTTCTCCCGGGACTGATGCCATTAGACACAGGTGGAGGATTACGACAGCGCTGGGATGCATGTCACTGTGCATATGAAACATCTGTCTTGTGCCTCTGCGGGAATAAATCAAAATCCCTCAATAACATCTTTATCATCTTTAATCACTAGGAGAAAAAAAATATCAAATTCAATATACACCTGTTTGATGATGCATATATGAGCAGATGAGCCCAGGATATGAACACAATGAAACTGCTGTGTTCATGTTCTGGGTTCTCCTGCTCTCCTGCACTAGTATGTTTTATTAATAAATAAAAAGCGACACGGCCACGTCCTTAATCCAAGATGGCAGCCAAGGCAATCCATTGTTTGTGTGTTAGTATGTGAGATCTGAGTTTTTATGTCAGATATCTTTTGTCATTTGGGCCTGAATGAGTGGAATTTTCCAAGAAAAACAACTCTCAACTAGCTTGGATCTTTGGTTTGTACATTTTTTATTAGATGCCTTTGGATTGTCACAGAACTCTGGAAGTTTGGTCTGTTTGAGGCCTAGACCTACCTGGAATCCACCTGCTGCTGTATAGCTCCTAAGAAGAACATAACGCTTTGCAGATCTTCTACGTGGGGACTCACTCCTGCTGCTGGTTTTCGGATTGTAAGGCCTAGTAATACACTGACTGTCAAAAATGTACACCTTGGGTGAGGTGGAGCAACTGCGCTTCTCCTGGTCTACAGATCTGCCCACAGCCACTGTTTCAATCTGAGATTCTACACTGCTACCTTGTCTGTCCGCAATAAAACTGCAGATAAGTTGATATCATGCTTTTTTTTTTTTTTATAATTCTGATGCTTATTCATTGTAACCCGGGTCTAAATGTACCAACTGGGCACAACGTGGAGTGACTCCTTGTCGTACTTGTTACACGCCAGGCAACTCTCAATTTTTCAGACGAGAATTCTTGAGTAAAATCATCAGACAATCAGTCCATTTCATCAACTGAAGATTTACTACTCTGAACAAGTCAAAGAAGTCTTGTATCTTCAGAATCTAATGCTGTTATTTGACCATTTTATTGTCAAAGAGGACTCTTTTTCACAGTTTGCAGGTAACAGTGGTTCTGATAATTCATCTCCTGTTAAACTAAAACTGCGATGTATAGTGATGCTTTTATTGTTGTTATCTGGAAATGTTCAGCCAAATCCTGGGCCTACTACCTCTGTGCAATGTCTACCCACTCCCGCAGATTTCAAAAGTCGATCAGGCCTTGGTTTCATACATTTAAATGTTAGAAGTCTGGTCCCTAAAATGGATATGATCAAGATCTGGGCAAATACGACAAATGCTGATGTAATGGTTCTATCGGAAACTTGGCTAAAGAAATCTGTATCTGATGACTTAATTCTTATTGATGGTTACAAAGTCTATAGAACTGATCGGTTGGGTAAAGGAGGTGGGGTTGCCATGTATGTCAAATCCAAGCTCATTAGCTCTGTGTGTCAATTACTAAAGCTCTTGGCCATCAAAGTAGGCGTATCAAAGGATTCTTACATCACTCTTGTTGGTTGCTATAGCCCCCCGTCTGCCGCAAAGGTTGCTTTCGAATCTATTTCAGATATTTTACATGAATTAAATGACTCTGAATTCATCCTTATGGGTGATCTAAATTGGGACTGGCTTTCAGGGATGTCAGATTGTTTTAAAAAACTGTGTGATTCATTAAACCTAGTGCAACTCATTAATGCTCCAACAAGGCCAAATCCTAAAGCACAACATAAATCTACCCTGCTTGATTTAATTATAACAAACACATCTCACAAATACACCTCAACTGGCATATTTTGCAATGATGTTAGCGATCATTGTGCAATTGCTTGTGTCAGGAATACAAAAATTCCCAAGGTAAAACCAAATCATTTTTAAAAGATATTTTAAAGGTTTTCAAGAGCAGGCTTTCCTGCATGATTTATATCATAGTGATCTTAACAGAGTAACTCTGATTCCGGATGTTGAATTGGCATGGGAATATTTTCACTCAATTTTTCTATCTCTAATAAACATGTTCCCGTTAAAAAGTTTAGGATTAGTGGTAGGGAAAATCCCTAGTTTTTAGACAGTCTCTCAGAGCTAATTCGTTTAAGAAATAAATCGTGGGCCCAAGCTAGATTTTCAAACTCCCCTGCTGATTGGACTGCGTTTAGAACCCTAAGGAACAAGTGCACCTTGATGATAAGAAATTCCAAATCAGAGTTTTATTTGAAGACAGTTACAGAGAATCTAAATAACCCCTCAAAATTCTGGAAAGTGATTAAATCTATGTCAGGTACACATGTTGCTTCAAGTCTCCCTGAACACATTCTGGTTGGCTCAGATGAAATAAAGGATAAAGCTGATATGGTCAGTCAGTTAAACAAACACTTTATCTGTGCTGGGTCTGCATTTGACAGCTCAATTGTAAATGCACCTGTCCCATGTTCTGCAACCACTGCAACTGATAGAAATCTGGATTTATTTGATTTTAAATTTATTTCGGTTGCGCAAGTTTGTAAAGCTGTAAAGGACAATTGACTACAAAAAATCTGCAGGTCCTGACAAGCTGGATCCTTATCTCCTAAAGGTGGTGGCAGATGTTATTGCTGAGTCTATTACTCATATTTTTAATTTGAGTCTTATGTCCAATTCAATACCCCAAATCTGGAAAGCAGCTTGTATGTTCTCCCCTTATTTAAAGGTGGGGACCCCTCAGAGTTAAACAATTACTGTCCAATCTCCAAACTCTCAATCCTGGCTAAGATCCTTGAATCCCAGGTAAATTTACAGGTAAAACAGTTCTTATTTGATAATAATATTTTAAACAATTTTTAATCTGGTTTTAGAACTGGCCACAGTACTGCTGCTATGGCGGTAATAAATTATCTTATTTGTGCCTTGGACAGAAAACAGCATTGCGCTGCTTTATTTGTAGATCTATCCAAGGTGTTTAATTCTGAAGATCATGAATTGTTGCTGAACAAACTTAGGGATGCTGGTTTCTGTCCTAATGCTGTTAAATGGTTTAGAAACTATTTTGTAGATCGGACTCAGTGTGTCCATGCAGAGGGCCACAAATCTGAGTTTCTTGAGATATCAAAAGGGGTCCCCCAGGGGTCTATTTTGGGACCTATTCTGTTCTCTATTTTTATAAATTATTTAGGTAAGGATGTTCAAGCAAAAGTACACTTCTGATCGATTATGGTGACATATATATGCACACAGCCTCCTCCATCTTACGGAGCCTTGATTCAGTGTATCATGCGTCTCTACGCTTTATTACAAATACAAAGTCCCTCACTCACCATTGCATTCTTTATGATCTGGTGGGTTGGACAGCACTGGCCACCAGCAGAAAACAACACTGGTATATTTTTATATATAAAGCCATGCTAGGTAAACTTCCAGCTTACCTCTGTACCCTCCTCGGTTTCAGTTCTGCTAGTTATCAGCTACGCTCCTCCAAGTGGTTGCTTTTTAATGTACCCAGGGTTTTGACAGATCTGGGAAAAACTGCATTTTCATACTATGCACCCTGGGCATGGAATAATTTGCAAAAAGATCTTAAACTAGAAACGTGCATATCAATTGATAAATTTAAGAGTTGCTTAAACTTGCTGCTACCTTGGCCAGGTCTCTCTTGTAAAAGAGATTTTCATCTAAAAAATAAAGGTAAAATAAAATAAATAAGGTGTGTACTGAATTTGGTCTTATAATATCACTTTCTTATTACAATAGTAGTCATTTTTATCCGTTCTGTTAAAAGTGTCTGGTGGTCAGCGGAGGAAAGCCTTGTTTATCCCTCCAGGCATTCTGATAACGTCATGTGAAAACTATCAACACAAACAATAACTAAAAATCCCATTCATTTTCTCCATAGAGGAGAAAACCTGTAAGACCGTAGATCAGAGGTTATTAATCGGTGATGTGCTTCTGTTCAGTCCACTCAATACTTTACTGTTGCTTCATATCAACAACTATAATGCTGAGATTCATCATCCAACCTATGAACTCTGTGTTGAAGAATGTTGAAACCCAGATGGAACCACAAGTGAGTCACAGTTGTGCGGTATAGAGGCGTATTGTGTAAAAAGGTTCAGAAAAACATTTTCAGAACGACAATAGTCTTAATAGAGGATTTTCCCATAGAGGAAAAAGTGAGGACAGCTGACAAACATATACACGTAATTCCTTAAAGTCTGTGTAAACACATTATAAATGTTAGAAATGTTTGGCTGAAAACATGTTACTAATACTGTGAACTATTTAGTACTGAATTATGCGGTTTAACATGAGATTGGCAGAAACTGTGAGTTATGTCCCCATTAAAAACTGATTTATTGCAATATTGCTTATTACTTTACAGCAATCATCAGTGATCCTTGTCTTTTCTTTCCACTGTAGCAAAATTGAAAATGTCCTGGAAAAATCCTGGAATGATTGCTGAAAAAGAGTAGGAACTCTGGTTTAGTGAAAGTTACACATTAAATCTTGCGTGTTGACAATGAGAGGATGGCCGTTCACACTTCCGTCTGTCTATTATAAGACCTGATCCAGGACCTGCAGCTTCTCTCCCATGAGCAGTCACAGCTGCTGTTACGTTCATCAGGAGCGTCTGCAGAACAAACGCCTCTCTGGATTGAGCTTCTGTAATAAAGAAGCAGAAAGCGTGATTAAAGCACACACATTTGTGCCTGTGACGATCGGTGCTGCTCTCTTGCTAATTACATGGCAACAAATGAGCTGCCAATCACTTGAATGCATTGTTTGTGCTTATCAGAAGACCCATCAAGTCGAGCCAATTAAAAGTCTGGAACGAGACAGGCGGTGTCGGGAACATGTCCTCCCCCTTTACTTAATTCATGATTGCTAATTAAAAGAACACTGTTTGTTGTGCTGGAAAATCCACCAGGATGGTTGGATGAAATTACCCTTTTGATAGTGAATTGTTTGGTTCCTTTTCTCTAATGCTGTTTAATTTTGAGGCAATATGAACAAAAAACGGTTTGGGACATTGTGTGGCAGCAATGTACTTACTCGATGGAACCGATGGACCATTTTAATCTAGGATTGTAATCATTTGAGTTATGTTGATTTTTTAGAGAATCCACAAGCATAAAAAGTATGAGCAGTTTTTGACTGACTGCAGTGTTTTATCAGACAAGATCAACATCTAAACTGCTCTTCACTCAGCTTTTGTGACACTGATGTTGCAGATTATAATTAATAACTTGCAATTGTTTGCATTTAAAAGGTGTTTTGGATAAAAGCAAATGCTGATTTTAGATGAGCAATATATATTTTTTGCTAAATCTAAAAACTTAAAAGATTTTGGTGATCATTTGCTCGCCCTCGTGTTCTTCAAATCCCTGACTTTCTTTCTGTGATGAATGAAACATGCTAAAGTACAGTAGAGAGAGAGAGAGTGTGTGTGTGTGTGTGTGTGTGTGTGTGTGTGTGTGTGTGTGTGTGTGTGTGTGTGTGTGTGTGTGTCGTCTCTGCTCTATCATGATTTCTGCTCAGATCTATCACCAACACTAATGATCATGATGTTTTATATGTTATAGACTTTAAAACCACAGAAATTGTACCTGATCAATCTAATATATGATTGAAGTAAACAAATGCATTTTATTTCACTGTTTTGAAAATCAATTTAAATGCTAATTCTTCATTTAGATTGTCTCTCGTGTTTATACAACTTTTTTCTTTTCCATTCAATTTTCTCCATCTGTTTTTCTAAACTCAAACATGTTCCAGGCTGAAAAGATAAATTCTTTTTACTCTTAAACTGGCTAAATGAGACAGTGATGTGATTCTTTCTGTCTCAGCTGGACTGAAGGAGCAACGCGTCTCCGGTTCTTCGGCTGGGAAGCAGGCGTTCTCAGATGAGGAGGAGCGGGGCGCAGTCAGAGCCAAGCGCTCGCCTCCCGCCGCAAGAACTTCGTGCTCTCTGCTGCTTTCTCATCTATAACCTGTAAGTCTGTCAGAATATGAAGAGTCTGAGAGTATGCAGCGGATTTATTGATTGGTTTTTCCTGCAGATTCTGTGGCTTCCGACAGTGTCATTCATCAAATCTGGCCTTGATGTTCTTTTGTAACGCAAACGTATGTTTAGATGGACGGGTGTTTGTTGAAGAGCTCTTGATGGCAGATAGATGGATGGTTAACAGTCATATTCTGAGCCGAACGGGTGAGTTATGAGCTCTCGAAGGAAAGAGTGTTGTGCGTTTCTTTAACAGAGCTGATCTTTCCAATCTCAGTTTAATGTTGTGTTAGAAATCATCTATCAAATGAGTCAGGAAACATCATGCTTTACTAGATTATCCGAAAATCCTGAGGGTATAAAAAATGTGTTTCATGCCATATTCAGTACAATATATATATATATATATATATATATATATATATATATATATATATATATATATATATATATATATATATATATATAATACTTCCTGAAGATATCACGAGGTCCACAGAAACCCCGATGCACTGGTGGCGTCGAGGGCAAACAGGTGTGTGTGGTAAACCTGTGTGGTAAACTCATACATCTCAGGTAAACTGAAGAATCAGGATCGCAGGTTCAACGGTTCATAAAGACACAGTTTTACTCAGTGAGAGATTTATTCGTCAGGGAATAATTACCTAATAATTTAACTGGAGTCTTACACACAGTTACAGTTAGTTAGTCTAAGCTGTGCATTAATTTCAAATAAAATCCGCAAATTCGTTTGAACAACCAAATTAGCCAGAAATTAGTGATCATGATTAGAAGATCTGGAATCTGTCAAATCACCTCAGATGTATTAAGCAAAGTACGTCTCAAAACTCAGGAGGAAGAGTCGCTGTATCTTCCAGCGCTAAAAGATTGAGTGACTGAGAGTGTGTGTGAGTCCAAGTATGTGTGAGTCCAGTTGTGTGTGTGTGAGTCCAGGTGTGTGTGTGTCCAGGTGTGTGAGTCCAGGTGTGTGTGAGTCCAGATGTGTGTGAGTCCAGGTGTGTGTGACTCCAGGTGTGTGTCCAGGTGTGTGTGAGTCCAGGTATGTGTGAGTCCAGGTGTGTGTGTGAGTCCAGGTGTGTGTGTGTCCAGGTGTGTGAGTCCAGGTGTATGTGAGTCAAGATGTGTGTGAGTCCAGGTGTGTGTGAGTCCAGGTGTGTGTGAGTCCAGGTGTGTGTGTGAGTCTAGGTGTGTGTGAGTCCAGGTGTGTGTGTGTGTGTCCAGGTGTGTGAGTCCAGGTGTGTGTGTGTCCAGGTGTGAGTGAGTCCAGATGTGTGTGAATCCAGGTGTAAGTGAGTCCAGGTGTGTGAGAGTCCAGGTGTGTGTGAGTCCAGGTGTGTGTGAGTCCAGGTGTGTGAGTCCAGGTGTGTGTGAATCCAGGTGTGTGAGAGTCCAGGTGTTTCTGAGTCCAGGTGTGTGTGAGTCCAGGTGTGTGTGTGAGTCTAGGTGTGTGTGAGTCCAGGTGTGTGTGTGTGTGTCCAGGTGTGTGAGTCCAGGTGTGTGTGAGTCCAGGTGTGAGTGAGTCCAGATGTGTGTGAATCCAGGTGTGAGTGAGTCCAGGTGTGTGTGAGTCCAGGTGTGTGTGAGTCCAGGTGTGTGAGTCCAGGTGTGTGTGAGTCCAGGTGTGTGTGTGAATCCAGGTGTGTGTGTGAATCCAGGTGTGAGTGAGTCCAGGTGTGTGTGAGTCCAGGTGTGAGTGAGTCCAGGTGTGTGAGAGTCCAGGTGTGTGTGAGTCCAGGTGTGTGTGAATCCAGGTGTGAGTGAGTCGAGGTGTGTGAGAGTCCAGGTGTGTGTGAGTCCAGGTGTGTGTGAGTCCAGGTGTGTGTGAGTCCAGGTGTGTGAGTCCAGGTGTGTGTGAGTCCAGGTGTGTGTGTGAATCCAGGTGTGAGTGAGTCCAGGTGTGTGTGAGTCCAGGTGTGTGTGAGTCCAGGTGTGTGAGAGTCCAGGTGTGTGTGAGTCCAGGTGTGTGTGAATCCAGGTGTGAGTGAGTCCAGGTGTGTGAGAGTCCAGGTGTGTGTGAGTCCAGGTGTGTGTGAGTCCAGGTGTGAGTGAGTCAAGGTGTGTGAGAGTCGAGGTGTGTGTGAGTCCGGGTGTGAGTGAGTCGAGGTGTGTGAAAGTCCAGGTGTGTGTGAGTCCAGGTGTGTGTGAGTCCAGGTGTGAGTGAGTCGAGGTGTGTGAGAGTCCAGGTGTGTGTGAGTCCAGGTGTGTGTGAGTCCAGGTGTGTGTGAGTCCAGGTGTGTGTGAGTCCAGGTGTGTGAGAGTCGAGGTGTGTGTGAGTCCAGGTGTGTGAGAGTCCAGGTGTGTGTGTGAGTCCAGGTGTGTGTGAGTCCAGGTGTGTGTGTGTGTGTGTCCAGGTGTGTGAGTCCAGTTGTGTGTGAGTCCAGGTGTGAGTGAGTCCAGATGTGTGTGAATCCAGGTGTGAGTGAGTCCAGGTGTGTGTGAGTCCAGGTGTGTGTGAGTCCAGGTGTGTGAGAGTCCAGGTGTGTGAGAGTCCAGGTGTGTGAGAGTCCAGGTGTGTGTGAGTCCTGGTGTGTGTGAGTCCAGGTGTGTGAGAGTCCAGGTGTGTGTGAGTCCAGGTGTGTGTGAGTCCTGGTGTGTGAAAGTCCAGGTGTGTGTGAGTCCAGGTGTGTGAGAGTCCAGGTGTGTGTGTGAGTCCAGGTGTGTGTGAGTCCAGGTGTGAGTGTGTGTGTCCAGGTGTGTGAGTCCAGGTGTGTGTGAGTCCAGGTGTGAGTGAGTCCAGATGTGTGTGAATCCAGGTGTGAGTTAGTCCAGGTGTGTGTGAGTCCAGGTGTGTGAGAGTCCAGGTGTGTGTGAGTCCAGGTGTGTGAGTCCAGGTGTGTGTGAGTCCAGGTGTGTGTGTGAATCCAGGTGTGAGTGAGTCCAGGTGTGAGTGAGTCCAGGTGTGTGTGAGTCCAGGTGTGTGTGAGTCCAGGTAAGTGTGAGTCCTGGTGTGTGAAAGTCCAGGTGTGTGAGAGTGCAGGTGTGTGTGAGTCCAGGTGTGTGTGAGTCCAGGTGTGTGTGAGTCCAGGTGTGAGTGAGTCGAGGTGTAAGTGAGTCGAGGTGTGTGAGAGTCCAGGTGTGTGTGAGTCCAGGTGTGTGTGAATCCAGGTGTGAATTAGTCCAGGTGTGTGTGAGTCCAGGTGTGAGTGAGTCCAGGTGTGTGAGAGTCCAGGTGTGTGTGAGTCCAGGTGTGTGAGTCCAGGTGTGTGTGAGTCCAGGTGTGTGTGTGAATCCAGGTGTGTGTGAGTCCAGGTGTGTGAGAGTCCAGGTGTGTGTGAGTCCAGGTGTGTGTGAGTCCTGGTGTGTGAAAGTCCAGGTGTGTGTGAGTCCAGGTGTGTGAGAGTCCAGGTGTGTGTGTGAGTCCAGGTGTGTGTGAGTCCAGGTGTGTGTGTCCAGGTGTGTGAGTCCAGGTGTGTGTGAGTCCAGGTGTGAGTGAGTCCAGATGTGTGTGAATCCAGGTGTGAGTTAGTCCAGGTGTGTGTGAGTCCAGGTGTGAGTGAGTCCAGGTGTGTGTGAGTCCAGGTGTGTGAGTCCAGGTGTGTGTGAGTCCAGGTGTGTGTGTGAATCCAGGTGTGAGTGAGTCCAGGTGTGTGAGATTCCAGGTGTGTGTGAGTCCAGGTGTGTGTGAATCCAGGTGTGAGTGAATCGAGGTGTGTGAGAGTACAGGTGTGTGTGAGTCCAGGTGTGTGTGAGTCCAGGTGTGAGTGAGTCAAGGTGTGTGAGAGTCGAGGTGTGTGTGAGTCCGGGTGTGAGTGAGTCGAGGTGTGTGAGAGTCCAGGTGTGTGTGAGTCCAGGTGTGAGTGAGTCCAGGTGTGTGAGAGTCCAGGTGTGTGAGAGTCCAGGTGTGTGTGAGTCCAGGTGTGTGTGAGTCCAGGTGTGTGAGAGTCCAGGTGTGTGTGAGTCCTGGTGTGTGTGATTCGAGGTGTGTGAGAGTCCAGGTGTGTGTGAGTCCAGGTGTGTGTGAGTCCAGGTGTGTGTGAGTCCAGGTGTGAGTGAGTCGAGGTGTGTGAGAGTCGAGGTGTGTGAGAGTCCAGGTGTGTGTGAGTCTAGGTGTGTGTGAGTCCAGGTGTGTGAGAGTCCAGGTGTGTGTGAGTCCTGGTGTGTGTGAGTCGACGTGTGTGAGAGTCCAGGTGTGTGTGAGTCCAGGTGTGTGAGAGTCCAGGTGTGTCTGAGTCCAGGTGTGAGTGAGTCGAGGTGTGAGTGAGTCGAGGTGTGTGAGAGTCCAGCTGTGTGAGAGTCCAGGTGTGTGAGAGTCCAGGTGTGTGTGAGTCCAGGTGTGTGTGAGTCCAGGTGTGTGAGTCCAGGTGTGTGTGAGTCCAGGTGTGTGTGTGAATCCAGGTGTGAGTGAGTCCAGGTGTGTGTGAGTCCAGGTTTGTGTGAGTCCAGGTGTGAGTGAGTCCAGGTGTGTGTGAGTCCAGGTGTGTGTGAATCCAGGTGTGAGTGAGTCGAGGTGTGTGAGAGTCCAGGTGTGTGTGAGTCCAGGTGTGTGTGAGTCCAGGTGTGAGTGAGTCGAGGTGTAAGTGAGTCGAGGTGTGTGAGAGTCCAGGTGTGTGTGAGTCCAGGTGTGTGTGAGAGTCCAGGTGTGTGTGAGTCCTGGTGTGTGTGAGTCGACGTGTGTGAGAGTCCAGGTGTGTGTGAGTCCAGGTGTGTGAGAGTCCAGGTGTGTCTGAGTCCAGGTGTGAGTGAGTAGAGGTGTGAGTGAGTCGAGGTGTGTGAGAGTCGAGGTGTGTGAGAGTCGAGGTGTGTGAGAGTCCAGGTGTGTGAGAGTCCAGGTGTGTGTGAGTCCAGGTGTGTGAGTCCAGGTGTGTGTGAGTCCAGGTGTGTGTGTGAATCCAGGTGAGTGTGAGTCCAGGTGTGTGTGAGTCCAGGTTTGTGTGAGTCCAGGTGTGAGTGAGTCCAGGTGTGTGTGAGTCCAGGTGTGTGTGAGTCCAGGTGTGAGTGAGTCGAGGTGTAAGTGAGTCGAGGTGTGTGAGAGTCCAGGTGTGTGTGAGTCCAGGTGTGTGTGAATCCAGGTGTGAATTAGTCCAGGTGTGTGTGAGTCCAGGTGTGAGTGAGTCCAGGTGTGTGAGAGTCCAGGTGTGTGTGAGTCCAGGTGTGTGAGTCCAGGTGTGTGTGAGTCCAGGTGTGTGTGTGAATCCAGGTGTGAGTGAGTCCAGGTGTGTGAGAGTCCAGGTGTGTGTGAGTCCAGGTGTGTGTGAGTCCTGGTGTGTGAAAGTCCAGGTGTGTGTGAGTCCAGGTGTGTGAGAGTCCAGGTGTGTGTGTGAGTCCAGGTGTGTGTGAGTCCAGGTGTGTGTGTCCAGGTGTGTGAGTCCAGGTGTGTGTGAGTCCAGGTGTGAGTGAGTCCAGATGTGTGTGAATCCAGGTGTGAGTTAGTCCAGGTGTGTGTGAGTCCAGGTGTGAGTGAGTCCAGGTGTGTGTGAGTCCAGGTGTGTGAGTCCAGGTGTGTGTGAGTCCAGGTGTGTGTGTGAATCCAGGTGTGAGTGAGTCCAGGTGTGTGAGATTCCAGGTGTGTGTGAGTCCAGGTGTGTGTGAATCCAGGTGTGAGTGAATCGAGGTGTGTGAGAGTACAGGTGTGTGTGAGTCCAGGTGTGTGTGAGTCCAGGTGTGAGTGAGTCAAGGTGTGTGAGAGTCGAGGTGTGTGTGAGTCCGGGTGTGAGTGAGTCGAGGTGTGTGAGAGTCCAGGTGTGTGTGAGTCCAGGTGTGAGTGAGTCCAGGTGTGTGAGAGTCCAGGTGTGTGAGAGTCCAGGTGTGTGTGAGTCCAGGTGTGTGTGAGTCCAGGTGTGTGAGAGTCCAGGTGTGTGTGAGTCCTGGTGTGTGTGATTCGAGGTGTGTGAGAGTCCAGGTGTGTGTGAGTCCAGGTGTGTGTGAGTCCAGGTGTGTGTGAGTCCAGGTGTGAGTGAGTCGAGGTGTGTGAGAGTCGAGGTGTGTGAGAGTCCAGGTGTGTGTGAGTCTAGGTGTGTGTGAGTCCAGGTGTGTGAGAGTCCAGGTGTGTGTGAGTCCTGGTGTGTGTGAGTCGACGTGTGTGAGAGTCCAGGTGTGTGTGAGTCCAGGTGTGTGAGAGTCCAGGTGTGTCTGAGTCCAGGTGTGAGTGAGTCGAGGTGTGAGTGAGTCGAGGTGTGTGAGAGTCCAGCTGTGTGAGAGTCCAGGTGTGTGAGAGTCCAGGTGTGTGTGAGTCCAGGTGTGTGTGAGTCCAGGTGTGTGAGTCCAGGTGTGTGTGAGTCCAGGTGTGTGTGTGAATCCAGGTGTGAGTGAGTCCAGGTGTGTGTGAGTCCAGGTTTGTGTGAGTCCAGGTGTGAGTGAGTCCAGGTGTGTGTGAGTCCAGGTGTGTGTGAATCCAGGTGTGAGTGAGTCGAGGTGTGTGAGAGTCCAGGTGTGTGTGAGTCCAGGTGTGTGTGAGTCCAGGTGTGAGTGAGTCGAGGTGTAAGTGAGTCGAGGTGTGTGAGAGTCCAGGTGTGTGTGAGTCCAGGTGTGTGTGAGAGTCCAGGTGTGTGTGAGTCCTGGTGTGTGTGAGTCGACGTGTGTGAGAGTCCAGGTGTGTGTGAGTCCAGGTGTGTGAGAGTCCAGGTGTGTCTGAGTCCAGGTGTGAGTGAGTAGAGGTGTGAGTGAGTCGAGGTGTGTGAGAGTCGAGGTGTGTGAGAGTCGAGGTGTGTGAGAGTCCAGGTGTGTGAGAGTCCAGGTGTGTGTGAGTCCAGGTGTGTGAGTCCAGGTGTGTGTGAGTCCAGGTGTGTGTGTGAATCCAGGTGAGTGTGAGTCCAGGTGTGTGTGAGTCCAGGTGTGTGTGAGTCCAGGTGTGAGTGAGTCCAGGTGTGTGTGAGTCCAGGTGTGTGTGAATCCCGGTGTGAGTGAGTCGAGGTGTGTGAGATTCCAGGTGTGTGTGAGTCCAGGTGTGTGTGAGTCCAGGTGTGAGTGAGTCCTGGTGTGTGTGAGTCGGCGTGTGTGTGAGTCGAGGTGTGTATGAGTCCGGGTGTGAGTGAGTCCAGGTGTGAGTGCGTCGAGGTGTGAGTGAGTCGAGGTGTGTGAGAGTCCAGGTGTGTGAGAGTCCAGGTGTGTGAGAGTCCAGGTGTGTGTGAGTCCAGGTGTGTGTGAGTCCAGGTGTGTGAGTCCAGGTGTGTGTGAGTCCAGGTGTGTGTGTGAATCCAGGTGTGAGTGAGTCCAGGTGTGTGTGAGTCCAGGTTTGTGTGAGTCCAGGTGTGAGTGAGTCCAGGTGTGTGTGAGTCCAGGTGTGTGTGAATCCAGGTGTGAGTGAGTCGAGGTGTGTGAGAGTCCAGGTGTGTGAGAGTCCAGGTGTGTGTGAGTCCAGGTGTGTGTGAGTCCAGGTGTGAGTGAGTCGAGGTGTAAGTGAGTCCAGGTGTGTGAGAGTCCAGGTGTGTGAGAGTCCAGGTGTGTGAGAGTCCAGGTGTGTGTGAGTCCAGGTGTGTGTGAGTCCAGGTGTGTGAGTCCAGGTGTGTGTGAGTCCAGGTGTGTGTGAGTCCAGGTGTGTGAGTCCAGGTGTGTGTGAGTCCAGGTTTGTGTGAGTCCAGGTGTGTGTGAGTCCAGGTGTGTGAGAGTCCAGGTGTGTGTGAGTCCTGGTGTGTGTGAGTCGACGTGTGTGAGAGTCCAGGTGTGTGTGAGTCCAGGTGTGTGAGAGTCCAGGTGTATCTGAGTCCAGGTGTGAGTGAGTAGAGGTGTGAGTGAGTCGAGGTGTGTGAGAGTCGAGGTGTGTGAGAGTCCAGGTGTGTGAGAGTCCAGGTGTGTGTGAGTCCAGGTGTGTGTGAGTCCAGGTGTGTGAGAGTCGAGGTGTGTGAGAGTCCAGGTGTGTGAGAGTCCAGGTGTGTGTGAGTCCAGGTGTGTGTGAGTCCAGGTGTGTGAGTCCAGGTGTGTGTGAGTCCAGGTGTGTGTGTGAATCCAGGTGTGTGAGAGTCCAGGTGTGTGTGAGTCCAGGTGTGTGTGAGTCCAGGTGTGTGTGAATCCCGGTGTGAGTGAGTCGAGGTGTGTGAGATTCCAGGTGTGTGTGAGTCCAGGTGTGTGTGAGTCCAGGTGTGAGTGAGTCCTGGTTTGTGTGAGTCGGCGTGTGTGTGAGTCGAGGTGTGTATGAGTCCGGGTGTGAGTGAGTCGAGGTGTGTGAGAGTCCAGGTGTGTGTGAGTCCAGGTGTGTGTGAGTCCAGGTGTGAGTGAGTCGAGGTGTGTGAGAGTCCAGGTGTGTGAGAGTCCAGGTGTGTGTGAGTCCAGGTGTGTGTGAGTCCAGGTGTGTGAGAGTCCAGGTGTGTGTGAGTCCTGGTGTGTGTGAGTCGAGGTGTGTGAGAGTCCAGGTGTGTGTGAGTCCAGGTGTGTGAGAGTCCAGGTGTGTGTGAGTCCAGGTGTGAGTGAGTCGAGGTGTGAGTGAGTCGAGGTGTGTGAGAGTCCAGGTGTGTGTGAGTCCAGGTGGGAGTCAGTCCAGGTGTGTGAGAATCCAGGTGTGTGTGAGTCCAGGTGTGTGTGAGTCCAGGTGTGTGAGAGTCCAGGTGTGTGAGAGTCCAGTTGTGTGTGAGTCCAGGTGTGTGTGAGTCCAGAGAGTTGAAGGGAGCATTGATGTACCCTTTGATATCCTACAATCCTGTGCTTTCCATTCTACAACACCCTGCGTCTCGATGTCTACACTATTCATCCTAAACAGTATGTGAGATGTGAGAAGGCGTAGTATGTTGACAAGAGTATGCTAAAAGTCCCCAGACGGTCTACTATTTCCGTGGGATTTCTGAAGTGTGGATCCGTGCTCAATACAACGGCTAATATTACCCATGATCCATTGCGCTTTGGAGGAGGATTCGGTTCAGAACTACAAACACAAATAAAAAGTGTTGACTACAAACATGGAAATTATGCATGACATACCGTAAAATAAAGAGGTTTAGATAAAGAGGTTTGAGTGACTAATAATCAACATTTAACCAGATTAAAAATTAAATGTTTTTTAATGTCATCCATGTTATATTTGATCTGCAACAACAGTGTGAACTTTTATAAAGAGTCTCTGCATGAAAGAGCCGCGACTGGCAGATCAACATTCTTCTTCTTTTCTCTCTGATACGGTTGAAAAATTAAATGACACGAAATGCGGAGGACGTTCACTGTGAGAAGATGATTGACAGCTCAGTTTACAGTGACAGGATGTGTGTAAATATACGACAGATCGTCCGTTAAAAGACACAAGTTTATGACGTGATAGTTTGTCTCAAATACTCTTCTGCTACACACACAAACAGATGTACACACTCTTAGGGCGTAGTATAAGTAGGCAAACTGGGACGAGCAATAGTTGAGCTAAAAAATAAAGATGGCATCTGAAAGTTGCGGTTGTTGGACAGTTTGTGTGTAAAGTACATTTGACCAACGTATTCCAATTTTAATGTCATTTTTAATGAGAAATCACTAGTGTACTAAATAAACATAGTTTTCACCGAAGCTCTCTCTGTCTTGCTGTAGATCATTAAACTGTCAAACTGATCAGAAGCCACTGCCTAAGTTTTGGCACAGCCATATAGTATATCAGTGTAGACAGCGTTAGTGATTATAATGGGTTATATTGTTTTCGTATGCTCATGTCTACTGTTGACAGACGAAAGCCGTTACTTGACTGAACGCAGTGGGCGGGGCCTGTGGTGGGATGATGTATAACTATTGGTTGATGTCTCACTCTGGAGGCGGGCATATGCAAATGTATTTACCCATGTGACGTCAAATCCCACAATATCAAAATGAGCTGTTTTTGGAGCTTGATTAAATAAATGCTTTGTTTATAATGAGGAGGTATATTTTAAGCTCTGAAACTTGCAGGATGTTTTAATGGTACAAAGACGATGTCAAAAGATCAAGGCAAATTTGGTTTCTCGTGTCATGATCCCTTTAATGAACTAATGTTTGAACCAACTTCAAATCACAACAGTGTTCTGTTCTTCTGAGCATGTTGAAGTCTAGGACCTCACAAAGCAAAGCGGTCTCCTTCCTGGAAGTTAATGCACACTCTAATCTCAGGGGAATAAATGCATTTCACTAAATAATTATAGCTGCAACAAATTTCCAATCCTTTGTAAAAGCTCATACTCATCTATGTTTTAGATATAGAAAATCATATATAACTCTACCATTGACTTTTTTGATCTCTGGTTTGTCATCGTCTATCAAATAATGTCATGCAGCCGGAGGTTAACAATCGCTCAGCTTTCACCGTGAAGATTTTAGAAGCACATCTGATGTTTGCTCTGACTACTCTATTATTAAATGTTTAAACACACTGGAACAGACTGAGGTAATTTTCTTCAACTACACAGTTGCTTTTATTAAATTGCTTCAATGTGTTTGAAAAAATCAAGTGAAATGAGGTGAGAACATCACCAGAATGAATACAGCAACTTTTCCCTCATGAGTTTGGCCTGGGTTGAGGAGCCAGAAAGAAGGATACATGTTGGAGAAAGAGAAAGATTGTGAAGGAGGACAGCAGGGAGGAAAAGTGTGGCTGAAAAAGTCATGCAACCTTTGCCAAACATCAGCATGTGTGACACACTGTGTTTCTGTTTGTGTGAGACAGTGAAGAAACACGTGTGGCTTTTTCAGCCGGAGCACTGAAGCACGGCGGCACGTTTTCCCATGAGACACACACACTACATATACAGAAAGTGCTTGTATCAGAGTCACAGATTATGAAGTGTTGTGTTATCAGTCAGAGAAGAATAATGTTCATATGGCAGTGATTTACAGCGATAAGATATTATAAGTTATGTGGTTAGTTAACGTCATGCATTCAGTTAAACAGATATTGATGAACGTAGGAGAATATACTGGAGATAAGCACATTACGAAAGACAATAACGGACAGAGGGCTGAACAGAACAGGGAGTATACACTCACCAAAAGGATTATTAGGAACACCATACTAATACTGTGTTTGACCCCCTTTCGCCTTCAGAACTGCCTTAATTCTACGTGGCATTGATTCAACAAGGTGCTGAAAGCATTCTTTAGAAATGTTGGCCCATATTGATAGGATAGCATCTTGCAGTTGATGGAGATTTGTGGGATGCACATCCAGGGCACGAAGCTCCCGTTCCACCACATCCCAAAGATGCTCTATTGGGTTGAGATCTGGTGACTGTGGGGGCCATTTTAGTACAGTGAACTCATTGTCATGTTCAAGAAACCAATTTGAAATGATTGGAGCTTTGTGACATGGTGCATTATCCTGCTGGAAGTAGCCATAAGAGGATGGGTACATGGTGGACATAAAGGGATGGACATGGTCAGAGACAATGCTCAGGCCGTGGCATTTAAACGATGCCCAATTGGCACTAAGGGGCCTAAAGTGTGCCAAGAAAACACCCCCCCCACACCATTACACCACCACCACCAGCCTGCACAGTGGTAACAAGGCATGATGGATCCATGTTCTCATTCTGTTTACGCCAAATTCTGACTCTACCATCTGAATGTCTCAACAGAAATCGAGACTCATCAGACCAGGCAACATTTTTCCAGTCTTCAACTGTCCAATTTTGGTGAGCTCGTGCAAATTGTAGCCTCTTTTTCCTATTTGTAGTGGAGATGAGTGGTACCCGGTGGGGTCTTCTGCTGTTGTAGCTCATCCGCCTCAAGGTTGTGCGTGTTGTGGCTTCACAAATGCTTTGCTGAATACCTCTGTTGTAACAAGTGGTTATTTCAGTCAAAGTTGCTCTTCTATCAGCTTGAATCAGTCGGCCCATTCTCCTCGGACCTCTAGCATCAACAAGGCATTTTCGCCCACAGGACTGCCGCATACTGGATGTTTTTCCCTTTTCACACCATTCTTTGTAAACCCTAGAAATGGTTGTGCGTGAAAATCCCAGTAACTGAGCAGATTGTGAAATACTCAGACCGGCCCATCTGGCACCAACAACCATGCCATGCCATGCCATGCTCAAAATTGCTTAAATCATCTTTCTTTCCCATTCTGACATTCAGTTTGGAGTTCAGGAGATTGTCTTGACCAGGACTACACCCCTAAATGCATTGAAGCAACTGCCATGTTATTGGTTGATTAGATAATTGCATTAATGAGAAATTGAACAGGTGTTCTCAATAATCCTTTAGGTGAGTGTATATGAAGATAACAATGAACTAAAAAAAACACAGCTGATAATTACAAGTTACCAAATAAACTAACCATAAACTTACCAAAAAATGTAACTAATTGCGTTACTTAGTTGTCATGAGTCGGGTTTGATTTTCTCCTCATCTTGTCACAGTTAAAATGCACATTTATTTCCTACTGTAATGCAGAAGCACGTTGATCTGCAATCGCGAGACTTTCATGCTGAGACTCTCCTCGTATTAATGCATAATGATGCATTTTAAAGTTAATGGCCAAACGAATCTTTATCTTTAGAAAAGTTCACATTGCTATTGCAGATGAAATATAACACGGATAACATTAAACAAATATTTATGTATCAGGTTAAACTTCGATTAGTCACTCAAACGTTTATATAAACCTCTCACCGTCAGTCGCGCATATCTGCCATGTTTTGTAGTTTTTTAACACTTTTTACTCGTGTTTGTAGTTCTTCCAAAGTGCAATGGATCATGGGTAATATTAGCCATTATTGGCTGCGTTCCAATCCACTTTTAGACAAGCACTTGCAAACTTCCCCAAGCACTTCCCCTCGGGGAATCCCTGCCGCCATTTTAAAGTGCGTTCAACTTCGTGAAGTTTATGGACAGACCCTCAGAGTCTACTTCATGTACACTTCAGGCAGATCCATATACCACAATGCAACAATTACCCCATCCCAAACAACTCTATGAGATATTCATTATTTCCAAAAATGTTTTAAACAACATAAAACACACAGATATTCATATAGAATGCTGCATTCATAGTGCACACCCATAGTGGATTCTAAGTGATCAAGGCAGGGCCGTCGCCAGAACATATAGAATGGGGGAGCCTTTCCTTTTCATTGGGGGCACACTTTTTTATGATCTACAAAACAGACTGTTAGCAAAACAATAACATCCCGTATTTAGCCTAATATAACTGAAATAGACCACATTCTATATTAAAACAACACCAAAACACAAAAGATGACATTTCTGATCATAGGCGGAGGGTGAACCAACACCATGAGGATATTATGCGCTTCCCCTTTAAAAACGTTTACAAGGCTATATGCAGGATTTCGCATGGCAGAAAACTTGCAAATAGCACTCATTTTATTATCATTAAAAAACGGTTATACAACTTCATCACGATCTGACAAAGTTCCATTAGGCTATCAGTAAAGCTGAGGCACCATAATGTCTTATTTACATATAACTGCTTATTATAACGAGAAGATTTGTGTGCGCGTAGAACTGATCCACTCACCACTAAAAACACCGGAGTTTCGCCAATATTCTTCTATTACGGAGAAAACTGATCCTAGACCAGCATTTATGGACAGCTTTTCCCTCTTAAAGCAATCAGAAGCATATGAGCTTGTTTTTGCCACGGAATAAAAAAAAAGATAATTGCGACTTTTATCTTAAAATTCTGACAGATTTCTCACAATAACGAGTTTATCACAATTTTGTTTTTTTACGTGGAACTTTTTTTTACGTGGAAACAGTAGGCTATTTTTAGCTTGCAAATATAAAAATTCGACAAGCCCTTGGCCAGGGGAAGGTAAGCCTTGCGCAGAGACATGCTCCGACAAATTTTCAATTCATATTTATGAAGACAATGCGTTATTTAAAGTTACAGAGATTAGTGCTCCTGTGAGCTAAATGCTGCTGAAGAAGTTTTGTTATGGAATATGTGAATACGTTATTTTGCTCTCAATAGTAAGTTTACTGAATGACCATATGATTGGGGGGCACGTTGTGTCATCTGGGGGGGGCACTGCCCCCAAATGGCCCCCCTTGGCGACGGGCCTGGATCAAGGGCTTCGCTCGTTCCAATCCAGCCTATTGCACAGGTCCGCCAGTAGTGGGCACTCATGCAACGTAAGCAATGATGCACATCCGAGTGACCGAGGCGGAGGGAAGTTACGAGTGAAGGGCATGACCATTTTGGACTGTGTGAGCACGGATCCACACTTCGAATATCCATCCGGGCACTTCTGGCATATTCTGTTCAACATACTATGCTGGACACAGTTATTTCCATCTCACATACTGTTTAGGATGGATAGTGTGGACACTGAGACACATTTGCTTTTTAGAATGGTTGGATTGGATCATTCAAAGTCAGCAGAAAAGACATTGGTCAAAGGGATAGTTCGCCCAAATATGAAAATTCTGCCATTTACTCACACTTATGTTGTTCCAAACCTTTTTGCAGGGCCGGATTATCCATATGTGACACTGGGCGAGTGCCCAGGGGCACCAGCCAATGGGGGGCACCAAATCATTAAAACAAATACTATACCTTTAAAATATTTGTCATATTTTACAAATGTATATGTATTCACTATATAGTTACATATTTGATACATATATATTTAATACATACATATTTATGCATTTAAAACTAAAGAAATATAATTGCGATTTGGTAAGTGCCCCCCTACCCCTCCCCCGATCTTGGTCCATTCCACAGTGACACACTGCCGCCCAATTAGTCAGTCAGACTAATTCAAAATGGACAGGCGTCAGTTAAGCGGTTGCTCTGATATCTATGGTTTATAACAGAACTCTGCGCGGAATCGAAATGTTTCTCGCTAGATCTTGTAGTGATGAATGATTTTAAAATTCTGAGGCGAATTCAATTGATTTCTATTTTTTAACTGGATCTCAACTGATTTCTTAACTGGATCGTGAGCGAGATCGGCCCGCCACTGGCAAGTTCGGGGCTTTATTTTACTTTATTTTTGTCAGTGGTTCGGGGCGCTGCTGCTGCTCCACGGTCCTAATCATAGGCCTATATGAGTTGCGTATTTTCGTTTCACTTTCATTTTGTTTGCATTCGCTGCTAGGTAACGACTAACGAGTCGATAGATCGCTCATTGCTCAGACGCACGTAGCAGGTTGTGATTTGTCTCCGTCTCCATCCCACAGACGTCTACGCGCGCTATTCTTGTCACGGATTTATTGAATTCCCTGCAGTATTTGTGGCGAGCCTTTACTTTAGCTGTAAGTTCATGTGCATCTATTGTCTTCATAGAAATACTGAATTTCAATTGTTCACACTTTAAGTGTGAGGAGGGGGGCACTTAAACTGTGGTCACCCTAGGGCACAAAACTATGTTAATCCGGGCATGGAGTTTCTTTTTTGTTAAACACAAAAGAAGATTTTTTAAATAATGTTGGTAATCAAACAGTTGATGGCAGTCATTGACTTGATGAATAAATGCATGTTCACATTTAGACTAGAACTACAATAACCATGTACACACACACACACACACACACACACCCCTGATCTCTACGGAGAGAGGCGTCTCATCGCGCTCATTCCCGCGTCGCGCAGCATCAACGCTCGACAGGACTCGGACTCTCTGTCTTTCTGAATATCAGTCTTTCAGTCTCAGACTCTGTGAGTCTCTGACGGCTGTCTTTACTCGAGCTCGTCGCGTCCACGCGATCATATCGAAGCGAGAGCTTCACTTTCCGCACATCCACATCAGGTGAGTGTTCACATGTCTGTGATGAAAGGGTTGTTATCGCTGTCCTGCTGACGGACATTTACTTCCATAAAACAACATACAGAGAATATGGCTTTAAACTTTCTTCTTATTACACGGTTTCACGTGGAGGTCAGTAGACAGTAGCGACCAGACTTCATGATCTCCAGCTCAGAGGTTTTCAGATGCGCTTATAGTAAAGATGAGAATATGCTTTATTTATGGTTGGTTTATTTCTCTGTTTCTCTGGGGTTTGATGCTATAGTTTATATGGGACACTTATGTTTAATAATAAACATGTATTGGTTTCACAATAGGCTATATTAAGATTACTTTTATTATAATTATTTATAGTAGTAAAATGTCTTAAGTCATTTACAAACATATGATCAGTAGTTCATGAACATACAATATGAACGTTAAAATATGCAAATTGTAACTATTTAAATGCGAACATTTTGTATCCTACATGTAGTCTATATCTTACTTTAAGGGACTGTCAGAAGTAATTATATATTACATTTTTTTTAAACCTTTTTTAGATAGTAAAAGTGAACAGATTTCTAATGCCTATCCAGACTTATGCAAAATATGTTGTGCTATAATGACTTTCATTACAACTTCCAAATAATAACAATATTAATAATTAATAAAAAATGCTTTAATGCTTCTCAAAAACTCAAATTTAATGCAATTAATTTCTTAGTTTAAGAAGAATCTTTTATTTTCATTATGCTCGCACATAACGAAATTTTGTATGAGACTCCGCTGTAAGAAAAGTGACACAGCAATTATATAAACACAAGCAATTCTATAACACAAACAATTATATAACACGAGCAACTTTTTAAATAAAAATATAAAAATAGAAATAAAATACCTCAAGTAAAAGCCAAACACTAAATATATTCGATGGCAGCAGAGTGAATATATACTAGAGTATTAAAGTCAAAAATAAAAACGTAGTGCAACGTAGTGCAGCAGTGCAAAACAATCAGAGTTTTGCTTTCTTGTAAGTATTTTGCATCAGTAGTAATAAATAATAGATGTGCATGTGAGCGAGTGAGTGTGTGGCTATATAGAGGAGTTGCATGTGTGTTCGACTTCGAGGGAATGGAAGGGGCTTTCACAGCTCTGGGAAAAAAACTGTTTTTGAGTCTGGTTGTAGTGGTCTTGATGCTTCTGTACCGCCTTCTCGAAGGAAGTGGTACAAACAGTCTATTTCCCGGGTGGATGGGATCCGCCACGATGCGGCTGGCCCTCTTCCTGATTCCGACAGCATATATTGTGTCCAGGTCTGGTAGATGACAGCCCATGATCCTCTGAGCAGTTCTCACCACCCGTGCCAAGTCCTTCCTTTCCTTTGCGGTGCAGCTGCCATACCACTATTCCTGTCACAATAACAAATTTTGCTGGACGATAAATTGTCCAAGAAATTATCGCGATAAACGATAATATTGTCGATCTGAGTCCATTTTCATCTAGAATAATGATAATGGCATAATAATGCACATGCACCTTTCAAAATTCAATAAACGTTTATTTCCAAAGACTATTTAACACTGAAAATGGCAGTGCATTAAAAAACATTTTAAATATCCACAATAACAATGAACAAAACAACCCAAAACAAAAGCAATGGACTCTCAGTCTGTGTTAACAAAAAATGCACTTGAATAAATACCAAAAACAATATATAAAATGGATGTAAACAAAATTGCACTTCAAAAAATAATAAACAATAGGCTCAACATGCATTCCATAACAGGCAAAACTGCCTGTTAGGACCTTTGCAAACAAACAAACAAAAAAGCCTCAAGCCATATGCAAAACTTTTGCAAAATAATTTCTCCAGCAAAAAAAGTGAATTGCAGTCTATGTACAGTACACCAATGATGAGAGAGAGATTTTATGGCAGATTCCGTGCAAGAAATACCAACATGTTGACTTTGTGTGGCTTAAGGCAGGATCTCTCAGGAGTAGCAATGTTGCCAGCTGTGCTAAACATTCTCTCAGAGCTGGTGCTTGTAGCACAAATGCACATGTATTTTAGGGCCAACTTGGCCATCAAAGGATATCTTCTTTGATTGTCATGCCACCACACCAATGGGTCACAAGGTGCATCAATTGCATCCTCTTGGAGGAACTTGGTCAGCTCTGCATCAGCCTGCACTCTTTTTGGAAATGCAGCCTGGGCCTGTGCCTGACTGAGATTACGAGCTCTTCTGTTTTGAAGGTCACTCAGCCTCTTCTTGGTGAGTGCGGGAGCAGTAGGTTTATCCTCGTTTCCTCCAGTGGCTTTGTAGCTGCTCTCACCACTTGTACCTTTTCCACTTTCTTCTGGTCCTAAGTCCAGTAGCTCTTGCACAAGCTGATTTTTGACATCATCCAATGCACCTGCCTCCATGCTGCCACGATACCTTGGATCCAAGATGGTGGCCTTTCTAAGTAGGACATTGATTGCAGGTGAGCTGTATTTTTCAGTCAGTACCCTACACATGTTTTGTTTAATACTGGCTGTCAGTGCAGTGTCATCAGGGCCTGGAGAGAGAAGGTCGTCTTTAGTCAGTTCCAACACCGGCTTAACCGAGGACACCGTGACGTATTTTTCCCCTGAGAGGATGTCTGTGAAGTCAGCCAGTGGTTTCATTGCTGCGTTGATAGACTCCAACACAGCAACATCCTACCAGGTTGGGTTGAGGTGGCTGTTTTTTGTCTTCAACCAGGACACGTCTTATGGCTGGGAGTTGCTCCAGCACCCGCTCTACCATCTTCTGCTTAGTGCCCCATCGTGTGACAACATCCTGTGTGAAAGATAATATTGTTCTTGTTCATTAGTTTGTCTATCAACATTCTTAAATAAAATCACTTTTTACATGTCCATTATTTTTATTAATGCTCATATTGACCATTTAACCGTTAAACGAAAGTAAACATTTTGACCGATTATAATACTATGTTAAAGGTTTTTTATTATTTTTTTTGCTGCATGGTAATATATACATACTAGACAAGCTGTGGATTAAGGTAGGCCTGCTATTTTTATTTGATTAAAAAAATGCCTTTTTTTTTCAAAGCTTCAAATTGATTCAGTGTTTTCTTTTTGTCATCATAATTTGTTAATAATTTAAGTTAATAAAATATATTGTAGGCCTATCTTATGTTTTTTATTTATATTATTATTATTTTTTTTTCTGTTGTCACTGTCAGAAATGCTGCAGGTGCGTGAATTTTATGTGAATCCAGGTTCTGTTGTTGATCTGTTCTGCATGTTTGCACGTTAAAATAAACCCGTGATTTTTATTTTTTACGGATCACAGACAAGTGTCAATTTTTTTTACTTAATGCCAAGTCAATATTATAATCTTATAATATTAACAGATAAAAATCGGATAACGAGCAGCGGTTGTCGGTCGGGAAAATGAACCGAAATGAGCATATTATATAAATATTTTATCCATGAATTAAACACCACTCACCAGTATTAGACTGTGTTGGGGGAGATTAGGCTCACTCTGTGCCTTCCTCAGGTCTCTCCTCTTAAGCCAGCTCAGGTTGAATGTGTTGACCAAACCTTTACAGAGTCCTATGGCACGCGCTGTCCGATCTTTGTTGCTGTCCAGACCATGGGACACAGCGAGATGGAGGTTGTGACCAAAGCAATTGAGCCATGGCCAGCCAAGATCCCTTATTGCAGCAACAATGTTAGCACCATTATCTGAAGTAATGCAAGCTAGTTTGTGCTCATCCAGTCCCCAATCTGCTACAGCAGACTTCAGGTTTTCTCCAAGGGTGTCAGCAGAATGGTTATCTGGGACAAACCTGGTCTCTAAACACTTGGAGTGCAGGCTCCAGTCAGCACTTATATAGTGTATAGTCAAGCTCATATAGGGGGTCATGTTTGAACTTGACCACATATCCGTAGTGGCAGAGAAAAATTGGATGTCTTTGATCTCGTTTAGTGTGTCATCTTTAATGCTGTTGCACAGTTGTGGAATTGCCGTTTGTGACGCGTACGTTCTACCAGGCAATTCATACTGGCTGTCAAATGTTTGCAGCATTCGTCAAAATGCCGGCTTTTTGCACTGTCCTGTTTGTACTTTGTTTGTCGACTAAATGCCCCAGTTATGCTGCACTGTCGGGAAGACGAAGACGGCCCGTCTGTTGTAGCTTTTTTTTTCCCAACTGGGAAAACTGCAACGGATGATTGTGTTTTAGGTGCATGTGCATGTTTGTTGTGTAACCGGTTTTAGTCGATACTGTTTTACAACAAATGCGACATACCGGCTCGCTCCCACACTGCAGCTGTCTCGTTTGGCTTTGAAACCAATTCCATGTCACAACTTGCGTCTCGTCTTTTCGCTCTTCTCGGCAGTCACCTCAAGCACACCCCGCCTTCCTACACAAAGTCCATGTGACTGACAAGCGCCGCCTCCTCACACAAAAGACAATGCAACTGACAACAGGGTTCACTTCTCCTACACTAAGGAAACGAGAGTTGTCATTCAGTCGCGGATAACAAACAAGTATGCAAATGAAATTATCGCGGCCGGAAAAATTATCGAGGTCATTTTTTTTATTGTGCGATTAATCGATTTATCGACTATCGCAACAGGCCTACATACCACACTGTTGCATTTAAACAAAGTATGCTTTCTATTGTAGCACTGTAGAAGTTCTTGAGCAACTGAGAGCCGAGTCCAGTACGTTTTAACTTCCTGAGGAAGAAAAGACGTTGTTGCGCCTTCTTCACCAGGTGTGATGTATTAACCGACCAGGACAGGTCAGATGAAATATGGACTCCCAGTAACTTAATACTATCCACACGCGAGCGTGCTTTGTCTTCCTGGACCTTCTGAAGTCCACTATGACCTCCTTGGTCTTGTTGGTGTTCAAAATAAGCTGGATCTCCTCTCTGTATTGAGTCTCATCATTGTCAGATATGAGACCCACCACGGTGGTGTCGTCCGCAAACTTCACAAGCGTATTTGTGGAATGAATAGCAAGACAGTCATGAGTAAAAAGGCTGAAGAGGGCCGGGCTGAGCACACAACCCTGCGGTGTTCCAGTGTTCAGGATCAGAGTGGAAGATGTAAAGTTCCCTATCCTCACCAACTGTGGATGATTTGTGAGAAAATCCCTGATCCAGGAACACAGTGAAACTGATAGTCCCAGGTTGTGGAGCTTCAGCACCAGCTTGTCTTTGAGAGCTGTGTTAAAAGCTGAGCTGAAGTCCACGAATAACATCCTAACATAAGTGTTGGGGTTCTGCAGGTGTGTCATGGCTATATGGAGTGCTAGCGAGACAGCATCCTCCGTAGAGCTGTTCCTCCTGTTGGCGAACTGAAGGCTATCGAGACCATCAGGGATAACATCTCTGATGTGATAAAGGAGGATCCTCTCAAAACACTTCATGATTACCGGGGTTAGGGCAACTGGACGATAATCATTGAGGCATGTGCCGACTGATTTTTTTGGCACAGGCACAATGATAGAGGTTTTGAGGCAGACGGGGACCATAGCAAGCGGCAGGGACAGGTTGAAAATGTCCAGGAAAACTCCTGCCATGACATGATTTCAGAGCCCAGCCCGACACCTTATCTGGTCCTGCAGCCTTGTTGATATTGATGTTCATTAGGGTATAACACACTTGGTGCCTCTGCAGGACGAGGGGCTGGTGCTGCTCCTCTAGTTGGGGGAGGTGCACAGTCTCTCTGCTGCTCACTAAGTCAAAGCGTGCGAAGAAGCTGTTCAAGCTGTATCTGGCAGAGTGGGGTCATGGCTGACCTGCCGGTCACTGTGCTTATAGTCCGTAATGGTCCTTATACCTCTCCATATATTACGTGGGCTGTTGTTATTGAAGTGCTTCTCAATGCGCTCTTTGTACTTGAGTTTTGCCAGTTCGATACCCTTTTTCAGTTCTTTTCGGGCCCTGCTCTAAGCCGGCCTGTCTCCTGACCCATAAGCTACATCCCGGGCTTTGAGTAGATGCCGCACTGTACCATCCAACCATGGCTTCTGATTGGGAAAAAACGTGATGGTCTTTGTGGGCAGGACAACGTCAGTGCACAAATGAACATAGGACAGAACAGCAGGAGTATATTCCTCAAGATTAGCTCCCTGTTTGAACATATCCCAGTGTGTATGCTCGAAACAGTCTTGTAGTGCTGAGGAAGCCTCCTCAGTCCAGATCTGCACGGTTCTAGTTTAGGTTTAGTCCTGCAGATCAGAGGTTTATAAGCCGGGATCAGCTTCACTGTAATGTGATCTGACATGCCCAGGTGTGGAGCTGCATAAGCTTTATATGCTCCTGGAATGTTACAATAAACCTGATCCAGTATGTTATTTTCTCTGGTTGGAAAATCAACGAATCTATAAAATTTAGAAAGCACTGATTTCAGCTCTACATGGATAAAGTCCCCAGCTACAATCACAGCCGCCTCTGGATTTGCGTTCATCTGCGTGCTAATCAGACAATACAGTTCCTCCAGTGCTAATTTAGCATTTGCTCTCGGTGGTAAATAAGCTGCTATGATTATAACAGAGCTGAGTTCTCTGACCAGTTTGAACGGTCTGCACTTCACTGCCGGATTTTCTAGATCAGGGGAGCAGAATGTCCCGATTAGTAGCAGTACACCACAGGTTATTAATGTAAAGCACCAAACCTCCGCCTTTGTTCTTCCCTGAAGCTCCGGTCCTGTCGGCTCGGAACAAAGAGTTTGTTTTATAAAAAGTATATGCAGGTATTTTGTCCACTGGACTGACACATCTTACATGAGCAAAATGAACCTATTTATATTATTTATTATAAATATATATTACATATAATATTGTTTGCTTAAAATCTTTTCTGCCAATAAAAAAAGTATGATGCCCCTGAAAGGAACTGCATTAGAATTTAGTTTTATTCATTAAGATCTTATTTGATGCATAATGTGAATAATTCAAAAGTTTTTTTTGTATGTGTTTAATATTGAATATATATTTAATATTGAACATGGACAAGGAATCCAGTAATGAAAACCGACAATATGTGGGTTTTTACTGCTTCAGATTTGTGTGGAAATCGTTCAGGAAATTTTCAGGATTCTTTGAATAAAACGTTCAAAAGAACAGCATTTATTTGAAATTGAAATACTAAGAGTTTTTTTTCTATCAATTTTTATTAAGATTTTTTTTAAATACAATTATTAGTCATAAAACAGAATAAATTCCTGAGGAAAATCACAGACCGACCACTGTGAGATTTTGAAAGTGCACTGATTGAATGAGACTATTGTGAATCTTCAGTAGCATTTCTTTGATATTTAGTTTCACTAATAGCATAAAGAAAAACAAAAAGAGTGATAGGATGTGAAAAACTATGAATGAATGCTCTTAGAGAGATGTCATAACTCTTTATCTTCTCTAGAAGTTTTATTCTTTATAGTCATTTCAAATGCATTTGTCATGTCTCAAGAGTTATGCTCTCTCTTTCTCTCTCTCTCTCAAATTAAAATTTCTAAATTGGCATGACTGTAAATAATATAAATGTGTATATATATAAACACACACACAGGGTCACTGTGGAGGACAGTAGAGAAACACGCTGAGGTCAGACACATCACACTACACAATACACACATCACACACAATATTACCATTATCTGTTCTATTTCAGTCATGGCTGTAAAGGTCTTCATTAATTTAATGAATTTGTTTAAGTAGAGGTCTCTGATTGAACTGTATTTGTGACGTGAAGAAGGAAGAGCGTCTCTGTCTCGATCTCTGTCCTTCTCCATAGCGAGACTCAGGATCCATATCTCACACTCTGGAGATATTCTTCTAATCATTACTTAATTATAGAGTTAGATAAAATTGTAATTTACTTTGTGTTTTAGTTTCCTGATCCAGAGCTGTCACGATAACTACTTTTTGTTGTGCGATATATTGCACCAAAATGAATTGCGATAAACGATATTATTGTAATTTTCAGACCATTTTATGCCACTGATTACATAATGACAATATAATAGCATAATAATGCAAGTACACTGTTTCAAAGAACATTTTATTCTTATTCTATTCAATATTTAGACATTGTGAAATGTGAAAAAATATATCCCAAATAAATAAAACAAGTAAATAAATACACTTTCGTTAACCAAAAAGTGCAAGGTATCAAGAACTAGATCAAAACAAAGTAATATGTCAATTTAAACTTTTAAAGTGTCTCCCACAAAGGCACAGATGCATCAACTGGACATTTCTGCTGCCAGATTAGATTTTTAATTGTTAGGCAGATTCCGAGAAAGGAACACCAACATGTTTACCTTGTGGGGCTTAAGGCAGCATCTTATTGGGGTAACAATGTTACCAGTATTGCACATGTATTTTTGTGCTACTAGGGGTAATCTTCTGTGGTTATCACGCCACCACATTAAGGGATCATATGATGCATGAACTGGTTCTTCCTGGAGGAACCTGGTCAGCTCCACATCAGCCTGCACTCTTTTTGGAACCGATGCCTGAGTCTGGTGACTTGCAAGTAGGTTTCTTCTGTGCTGGAGAAGGTCACACAGCCTCTTCTTCTTGCTTGCTGGAGGTCCAGATTCAGTTCCTTTATTTCCCCCTGCAGCTTCAACGCAGTTCTCACCACTGGCACATTCTCCTTTTCCTCGTTCATGTCTAGTAGTTCTTGCAATAGCTTTTCAAGGTACCACGATACCTTGGATCCAAGATGGTGGCCTTTGTCAGAAGGTTTTGGATTTCAGGTGGGCTGTATTTCTCTTTCAACACCCTGCACATGTTTGCCTTTATGTTTGCTGTCAGTGCAGTGTCATTGGGGTCTGGTGATAAAAGTTCCAACACAGGCTTTACTGAGGACACAGTGACATATTTTTCCCCTGAGAGGACATCCGTGAAATCAGCCACTGGCTTCATTGCTGCATTAATGGATTCCAACACAGAAACATCCTGCCAGGTTGTGTGGAGGTGGCCATGTTTTCGATCTTCAACCAGGACACGTCTTATGGCTGGGAGTTGCTATAGCACCCTCTCGATCATTTTGTGCTTGGTACCCCATCGTGTGGCGACATCCTGTGGAAAATATTACATTGTTTTTTTTTTGTCTAACATTATTTAATAAATGCTGCTTTTACTACACTGTAAAAAAAATGTAATCACATTTTTTTTCTTTTGTCAAATCAACTTAGATAATTCATGTGGTTCAGATAACATAATAGTTTGAGTGACTGATGGATAAATCAATCTGCTTCATTGTATTAACTAAATTTTTCAATTTCAATGAACTTAAAATTTTAGGGCAACCAGGTTACTTATTTAATTAAGTTAAACCAACAATATTTTTATAGTGTAGTAGTACTTTCACAAATAATAATATGGTTATTATAATGGAACCAATTATTTAATACATACAAACAGGCCCCAAAGCAAGTAATAAATAATAAAAACCCTTTAAATTAAGTTGATATAAACCCTAAATATTTTATGTTGTATAACAAGTTACTGGTATCATCACTCACCAGTACTAGATTGTGTTGGGGGACATTGGTTTCAGTCTGTGCCTTCCTCAGGTCTCTCTTCTTTAGCCAGCTCAGGTTGAAGGTGTTGACAAGATTCCTACAAAGTCCCATGGCACGTGCTGTGCGATCCTTGTCACTGTCCAGTGCATGGGAAACAGCCAAATGGAGGTTGTGTCCAAAGCAATTGAGATATGGCCAGCCAAGATTACGTATTGCAGCCATAATGTTAGCACCGTTGTCTGTAGTTATACAGGCCATTTTGCGCTTATCCAATTCCCAGTCTGCTAAAGCAAACTGAAGGGCTTCAGCAAGGACATCCACAGTGTGGTTCTTGGGTATGTATCTGGCCTCTAAACACTTTGACTGCAGAGTCCAGTCAGCAGTTATGTAGTGTATGGTCAAGCTCATATAAGGTGTCATATTTGAGCTTGACTACATATCTGTAGTGGCAGAGTAAAAGGAGATGTCTTTTATCTCCTTCAGAATATCGTCTTTTACTATATTGTACTAGGATGGAATGGCAGTTTGGGAGATGTACGTTTTTGGCAATTTGTACCGTTTGTCAAAAGTTTGCAGCATATTTTTAAATGCTGGTTTTTCGACCTTGTATTATGGCTGCATCTCTTTGGCTATATAGCGAGTTACGCTATCCGTTGAGTGTGCGCCATTTCGCGCTGTCACGTTTATATTTGCATTGTCGGGAAAAGGCATCTGCAACAGATAACTGTATGGAAGAAGGCCCCTCTCCAACTCCAGCTGCAGTTGTTGTTCCCAGGCTGGAAAAACTGGGTGGGATGGTTATGTTTTAGGTCTGATTTTAACTTTGTTGTGTTGCCTCTTTTCGTTGCTACTGTTTTAAAACACAGTCGACATACCGGCTCGTTCACGTTAATTAGCTCTCCTCTCTCGTTCGGCTTAAAGCCAAAATGTTCCCACACCGGAGCTGAAGATTGTGGCTTTGAAATCAATTCCATGTTGGACTCATTCTTCCTAACTGGCTCGCTGTAGATGTCAAGAAACAGAACACTTTAAAATGCAGTTGGTTCACGCCTTCTCTTCACCTGACGGTCTCCGCTCTCTCTCTCTCTGTGTGTGTGTGGATCAACTAAAATGTTGGTGACATTCATTTTAATTTAAAAATGAATCTAATTATTATTTTTAATTAAATTATCAGTTGCAATATATCACGGCACCAAAAATGATCGCGCTCATTTCCATATATCTTGCGATAAGTCGATATATTGACTATCGCGACAGCTCTATCCTGATCCCAATGTTCCAGATATGTATTTTTAGACTGTTTGATAATTTGGTTTATTCTGATGTGTGTGTGAGAAGCAGTGCTTGTCGGAGACTAGTAAGTGTTAGTAGAGTTAGTCAGGTTAGTAACTCTCAGAACTGAAGAACTTTTTCGGGGGTTCAGTTCTTGGCCAGGTGTGGTAAAAGTACTCAAAAGATATACTCGAGTAAAAGTATATATACCTAAAAAAAAATCACTCCAGTAAAAGTAGAAAGTCCTTCATTCAAACATCACTTGAGTAAAAGTACAAAAGTATCCGATTTAAAACATACTTAAGTACCGAAAGTAAAAAGTAAATATTAAAATTAACTGTAAATATCAACAATTAAGCAGATCAATTGTTTTGGGAGTGACATGCAATGTTTTATTTGAACAAATTATAAGATTAGATACTGCAATTAAGAATTTGTTAGCTAGCTGTTTACAAGGCACATTTTAATATGAAATCACTTGGCTAAAAATAGTAACATTAAAGCAACACTAAATAACTTTTCCTCTGCGGTCCCCCTTCAGATTGGAAGCGAAATTGTCCGTTACCACTGTTGTAAATAATTTAGTTTACCACAGCCTACTCTTGCACGCATGCTCGCTGTTTATCCACTGTTTATTTTTTTACAGTCTATGCTGTTTATCCAGCACCGGCTTTATAGTGAACGATGTCCAATTGTAACACTTGCTGTAAAGCAAGTCAAATTTGTAGTTTTCTTATGTCTCATTCGAACTACAGAAACGCGACCCGATCTGGAAAACTTACATATTGTGATTAATGCAGATATAGGACCACAAAGCGAAGGCAGAAGTGCCTTTCACCCTGTTATGACTTGATGAACCACTGTAAAGATTTTGGAAACATTAATTTAAGATAAAAAATCTTCTTTAGTGTTACTTTAACGTCAACTCACCTCAATATATTTTCTCAGATTTGAGGGTGAAGTTTTAAATGCTGAAATTTCATTCACCCGTGGCAGGCAAAGAAGACATTTCAGCCGATAAGAGTCTCCCTTGACTTCAGTGAATTCGAACATATCATTGAGATATGACTATGGGTGATCCCTGTTGGAAATCTCGGGATCATTGCCGGCAGCGAGAGCTGCGCCTTCACCTGTTTCTGCGGTCATCTTCAACTTCGCAACGGCGAACTGACTGCTATGTGAGTGTATGCTGGCAAAGAGCTTGCGCATTCTTTTTTTTTTTACAAAGAAAACCAAGTTTTTCATTGGTTTGGAAAGCCAGTGTAATAAATACTCGGAGCGGGCATGGGGAAATGTATCGGAGTAAAAAGTAAACTTTGTCTTTAATATTGTAGTGGAGTAAGAGTGAAAGTAGATGCAAATAAAACATACTCAAGTAAAGTACAGATCCCCGAAAAAATACCTAAGTAAAGTAACAAAGTATTTTTACTTCGTTACTTACCGCCAGTGTTCTTGGGTTTGTATAAAATGTAGCGATTCTGTGGGACTTTAATTTAGATGCATCCAGAATTTAAGGGATATTTTTTGCATATTAATTATTAATGTGAATCTGCCCTATTTGCATTATTAGGTGTTTTCCTTTGTAGGTTTAGAAGGTGTTTGCAGAATTCTGTGTAGGGCTTCTATTGGATGTCTGTCCCATCCATCTCTCTCTCTCTCTCTCTCTCTCTCTCTCTCTCTCTCTCTCTCTCTCTCTCTCTCTCTCTCTCTCTCTCTCTCCACCCCCCCTCTCTCTCCCTCTCAGATTCTCTCGCAGATTCTCTCCCTCTCCGTCTCTCTCTCTCCCTCCACTCTCTCTCTCTCCACCCCCCCCCTCTCACTCTCTCTCTCTCTCTCTCTCTCTCCCTCTCAGATTCTCTCGCAGATTCTCTCCCTCTCCGTCTCTCTCTCTCCCTCCACCCCCCCCCCTCTCTCTCTCTCTCTCTCTCCACCCCCCCTCTCTTTCTCTCTCCCTCTCAGATTCTCTCGCAGATTCTCTCCCTCTCTCTCTCTCCCTCCACCCCCCCTCTCTCTTTCTCTCTCCATCTCTCCCTCTCTCCCTCTCTCTCCATCTCCACCCCCCCTCTCTCCCCACCCCCCCCCTCCATCTCTCTCTCTCCATCTCTCTCTCCCTCCACCCCCCTCTCTCCCCCCCCCCCCCCTCTCCCTCCACTCTCCATCTCTCTCTCTCTCTCCATCTCTCTCTCTCCATCTCCCTCTCCCTCTCTCCCTCCACCCCCCTCTCTCTTTCTCTCTCCATCTCTCCCTCTCTCCATCTCCCTCTCTCCATCTCCCTCTCTCCATCTCCCTCTCTCCCTCTCTCTCCATCTCCCTCTCTCTCCATCTCCCTCTCTCCCCCTCCACCCCCCCCCCTCTCTCCCTCCACCCCCCCTCCATCTCTCTCTCTCCCCACCCCCCCCCTCTCTCCCTCCACCCCCCCCCCCCCTCCATCTCTCTCTCTCCCCCCCACCCCCCCTCTCTCCATCTCTCTCTCTCCATCTCTCTCTCTCCATCTCTCTCTCTCTCTCTCTCTCTCTCTCCATCTCTCTCCATCTCTCTCTCTCCATCCCCCCCCCTCTCTCTCTCCACCCCCCCCCTCTCTCTCTCTCTCTCTCCCTTTCTCCATCTCCCTCCCTCTCCCCATCTCCCTCCCTCTCTCTGAGGTGATCATTGTGAAACCAAAGGCACAGGTGCTGATTCTTCCTTTATAATACGTGTGAAATATTCGAGCGGTGGATTGTATGGATGAAACAGAAGCGATAGAAAAGAATCATCCGAAACTGAGAGAAAATTCAAGAAAAGACAAACATTTTATTGGAAAATGAAATTGGGGGACATGTGGTAGAATTAGATTGCTGAAAATCAAGAAGGCTAATAACACTCATGGCTCATAAATCATCTGAGATATATATCTTCTCCGGTTGCAGCCTCTGGACTATAATAATATTCATAAATCTAGTCTATGTGACGTGGTTGTGTATGATTTGGCAATAAGGGGCAGCATGACATCAAATGATCAGGAGGTCGGGATGTGCTCATTGGCGTAGCAGGCGGGGTGTGTTGGAGGGTCCTGTGATAAAAGCATCAGCTATCGACTTTTGGCATTTCCAATTAATGTATTAAATGATAATAATAATAATTATTATTATTACTACTACTTTTATTATTAAATTAATATTACAATTAATTTGGCCTGCAATCATTTTATTGCACATCACCCCATAACCGACGCACTGCGAGGAAAATAAAAGATTAGTTAATACGGTGATATGATCATGCAGTCACTACAGATATTTCATAAAAACATTTAAAACAAGTTGTGCCATAACATAACCCATTAAAAACTCAAAGTGTCAGATCTGTTACAAATAATTTCGATCGGCTTAAAAGGGGTGGTTTATTCCTTTTCTAATCCAAACGAGAGAACATAACACTTGATCGACTGAAAACCAAAACTGAAAGGACGACGAATGATGCACTGAACGAGCTGTTGTTCCTGGTGAATTAAGCATCATATAAATGAGTGTCCTGTCATTCTATAATTCTCCTTTCTGCGTCAGTGAAGTGGAGCAGGACAACGTCCCACCAGTCCTTGTTTCAGATTCTCATCCACAGACGACTGGTTTTGGCCATTTTTACTGCGTGAAACGGCACAGCGGTTCATATGTTCATAGTCTCCAGATTATGACCAGAAATGGATAAATATTAAGTCTGCTGTTTAAAACAAATAAAGAACCAATGTAGGAGAATGGTTATTAAGCGCAAACAGGGGAAACTCTGTATATTTGTGCGGCATGTCAATATATAAAAAAAAAAAAAAATTCAATTTGAAGCTTGACATATAAATGCGCACATCAACCGGATCACGTTCAGAGTTCATGTAAACTACAGTACATTCAGATTCATCAATCGAAATTAATTCAGTCTGATTGAAACAAAAGTTGTGCGTAAACATATGCAGTCTCTGCGGAGTTGCCAGTTATGACGGTCTTTCCAGCTCTTAACGCCGAATGTGCTCTTGGATGGTTAGATACATGATGGGCTAATGTAGTTTTTTGTCCATCCATCCATTAATATTCTTCCGCTTATCCGGGGCCAGGTCGCGGGTGCAGAAAGCTCATTTCGTCTGACTGTATCCGGGATCTCGTCCCTTCGGTCATGACCCACAGCTCATGACCATAGCTGAGGCTCTCAAAAGGCTCTCAAATTTCAAGATAAATAGGGCAAAATTACTATTATTAATTTTTAAATATTCTAATAGCTTAGCATGTATTTATGTTTATTTATAGGGATATAGAGTACTGATTCCTGAACACCAGCAATATTGCAAACATGACCCTAATGATTTTATACAACAGAACAGTGCAGAGCAAGCTTTCATTGAAACAGGCCTCCCAATTGCAAAGGCCTCATGTACTTCTACATATAGATTCTTCTTCACATAAAATTATAAAATGGTCTTCACATTAAATTATAAAATGGTAAATGGACTGCATTTATATAACACTTTCACAGACCCAATGGCCACCAAAGCGCTTTACATATTGCCTCACATTCACCCATACACATTGCCTCACATTCACCCATTCATACACCGAAGGCGGTGTTAGCCATGCAAGGCGCCATCCAGCTCGTCAGGAGCAGCTGGGGTTAGGTGTCTTGCTCATGGACACCTCGATACTTGGTCAGGTGGAACTGGGGATTGAACCACCAACCTTCCGGTTTTGTAGACAACCTACATGAACCACTGAGCCACAGCAGCCTAATTTCTAATTTTTAATTAGAAAGTTATTTGTTATAGCATTCTACAGAAGGGTGACAAATTACAGGAAAACACCTTTCATGATTTAAAATGTCTCACCAGTAAGTAGACTTGGCATCATTTATAACTAGGGCTGGGTATCGTAACAAAATTTTCAATACCGATACCGATACCTTGACTTCGATGCCGGTTCCTGAACAATACCTTTTTTGATACCAATTTTATGAAAATCCTAAAATCCTATTTTAACAGTATTACATTACCTTTTTTTCAGTTTGTTGACTTTTTTACACTCATATTTTGAGTCAGTAAAAAAAGCACCAATGCTAAAGTTTTCTATGTTTCCTAATCATTTAACAACATATTCTTTACTTCAATAAACTTAATGTTTCTGTCTTAATGCATTGTTTAACAATGAAACAATGAAAATTAATTGAAATGCATTACACACAGTCACCTCTAACAGATCACTCTAAATTGTAATTTAGACATGCATTTTCTGTAAAGCTGCTTTGAAACTATAATGTTTCGTGAAAAATGCTATACAAATAAATGTGAATTGAATTAAATACTGGGGTGCGTGCGAACTATACGCGCTCAAAGCTTATTAAAAAAAAAACATGCATAAAGCTTGCCGCAAAGCAGTAGCGAAAGCAGCCTAATGATTATGGATGTGTCGGGAAAAATAGCAAGGATATATTTAAACTTTTTATTAATAAACAAGTGTTTACTGATTGTGTTGTCTGCAAAGATGAATATGACGATGTTGCCTCGATCATCATTCCTGCAGTATAGGCTAGTGAACACGCACGCGCGCCTATGGATTGCATAAGCAAACTATTTATTTCTAATTGTTTCATTTAAAAGTAGACATATTTGAACTTATATTTAAGTCTATATGCCTTCTCGTGTCTGTTAGTCAAGTATCCTATACGCTGAGTTTCGGTTCATTTGTGACGCACTCCATTGCAGTCGAAGACGGATAAACACTCTCAAGTGTTGCCGGTCTTGGCAGCAATTATCTTGTCGAAAATATTGCATCGGGTGCTTCTGGCATCGAGTGTGGTACATAGGTAGGTACACTGTTTATCTTTTCCACTTATTTTCTATCTATCTGGGTTGGGACACACACACACTACAGACTCACGTGCGACGAGCCACGTCTCTCTGGGCAACCGCGTAAACTAACGTTAGTGTTTTTCCGCCACAGCCAATCATACTGCATGCTTATTCATTGTTTCAGTGACGTTGACTAGATTAATCCCTTAGGTATCGAAATGTGGTACCGAAAAACAAGACATGTTTCGATACTCGGTAGTACCGAGACAATTCGGTCGGTACCTAAAAAGTATCGAACTCTTTACCCAGCCCTATTTATAACTGTAAGGTGTGAGCAGGCATGAGACGAAGCGGGAATCCAAACACAAGCACAGAGGTTTATTAATAAAACATAAACACATATAATCCAAGAACAAGAGCATAATCCACATAGACCAAGCAGGAGAGCAACAACTGAAGCGCATGGATTTAAATAAACCGGTTAACAAGGGGCTGATGAGAGACAGGTGTTGGTGATTAGATGTCATGGGAACTAATGAGGGTAACTATGACAACAAACATGGTACCAGGCAAAACAGGAACTAAACACAGGAAGTGAACACAGAAACAATGGGAACTAAGAATACATTTCAGCATGAAAGTCCTACAAAACACAAGACACGTAAGATTGTGACAATAACCTGGATTAGTCGACATAAAATAATCACTCAATCATATAACTTTGCTTAATATAAATAGAGTGTGTATATACATTATAAAAATAATAAAAAACATTATTACAGTGTAGTGCTGCTGTATTATGAGAAATTCATTATTGTTGATTATTGCTGTTTACATTGTAATAAAGATAATTAATTTCAATTAATAGAACAGATTTTTACATACATTTTTAAATACATTTTGTGGGGGGAACACCCTAAAAACATAGGAAGATGTACCATCTGCTTTTAGCAACACCCTGCTAACCACCCAAACATGGCAGTGGGGATTTGCTGCAACAACTCTTCTTTAGAAATTCTACAATAGTTGAAAGCTGATCCTCTCACCCTTGTTTTTTCTCTCTTTCTCTGACAGGCATCAGAATCTCCTTCTAAACCATCAGAAATGACATCACTGTAATCACTTCAGGGATTTCTAGGTTTTGTGCATCAAAAACATTGGAAAATCCACAAACTGCAAAGGTTTGACATTTCATTATCTGCGTTGGTGATATTTCAGAACGTTTGTATTTTTGTTCAGTCTCTGATCCTTTCCTCTGATCCTTCACTCCTGTGTGCTGATCCTTCACTCCTGTGTGCTGATCCTTCACTCCACTCCTGTGTGCTGATCCTTCACTCCACTCCTGTGTGCTGATCCTTCACTCCACTCCTGTGTGCTGATCCTTCACTCCACTCCTGTGTGCTGATCCTTCACTTCACTCCTGTGTGCTGATCCTTCACTTCACTCCTGTGTGCTGATCCTTCACTTCACTCCTGTGTGCTGATCCTTCACTCCTGTGTGCTAATCCTTCACTTCACTCCTGTGTGCTGATCCTTCACTCCCGTGTGCTGATCTCGTGTGCTGATCCTTCACTCCCGTGTGCTGATCCTTCACTTCACTCCCGTGTGCTGATCCTTCACTTCACTCCCGTGTGCTGATCCTTCACTTCACTCCCGTGTGCTGATCCTTCACTCTCCTTCAAGTTGCCCAAATGAGTGTTTGTGGCCATCTCGTGTGTTGTTCCATCTGGCTCCTCGCTGTTCAGAACATGAGCTGTTCTGCTGACACGACCCCTGACCGACCCCACAAACACCCCACACACTCACGGGATGCCCTGCAGAGACAGAAACGCAACTGGGTTTGGAATCAGTTCTTTGTGCTTGAGGAATACACTGGGATGGAGCCGCTGTATGTGGGCAAGGTAAGAACTCTTCACTCGTTTCTCACATGGAAGTCTTATTTTTTTTTAAATAATCATCACAAAAGTTTAGTGTTTAGAATCATGAATAAGTTCAGTCAAGCGCTATACAAACATGTACAGGTATTTTTTTTGTTCTCTCTGTGCTGCACAAATGCAATATTTGCTGCGTAATAGGTATTAATTTCAGTAGAGTGTAATGTAGTAGCGGTATTAAGGAGTAGACTTCACAACACAGAGAATGGGAATAAATCTGACAATATTACATTATTTTTCCCCTTTTATTTCTGTAACCTTTTGCCTTTTAGTAAAATGCAACTTTTGAGTAAAGTCTATTAATTCTGGCCTTCTGGTCTTTCGTTGATATGATTGACAGTTGTTCACCACCTGTTATCATTATGTTAAACAGTTGGGGGAAAAACATCTCATGCAGATTTTGAACCGATATCAATCAAATATTGGTGGGTTTTTTTAAATGATGAGGCATTGTCAGTGCTTCTGAAACCTGTCCTGGTTCCCAGCGCACATGCCGTGTGTCTCCACCATCAAACACACCTGATTCACTCATCAGCGCATCAGTCGAGTCTGCAGGAACTGAAGGATGAGGGAGACACAGAATGTGTTGTTTCACTCTTCAGGGTGTTTATTTAGGATGTTCTTCTCATCTTCACTACCTCTATTGAAACAGCTTTGCATCATGGACGTTTGCCATTGCCAGCAGTACTAACCATACTAGTTGGCACATTTCATCATAGTGTAATACATGCATTGTTTGTTGAAGTGGAATCACAAATGGAGAACATGAATGCACTTCTTCTTCAAAGTATTCTGAAGTAGAACACCAAAGCTCTTTTCCCATTCTCTCTCCTGTAAGGGCATATCTGTGACCTTTTCTCCTGTTTTCCTGTGAAATGATAGAGCTGAAAGTTATTATTATTATACATACAATTTTAGACGCCTTTCTTGACACTCAAGGCCACCATACATTATCAACAAAACAATAACAATATTAAATAAATAAAGAACTATGCAATATTACAATAAAAATACAATGCAATTGTGATCAGAGGGAGTCAGCTATTCTAAAAAGATGGGTTTTAAGTTTTGATTTAAAATGTGAGAGGGAATCAATATTACGGAGGTCCGGTGGAAGCGAGTTCCAGAGCTGAGGAGCAGAGCAGCTGAAAGCTCTGCTCCCCATAGTAACAAGGCGGACACGGGGAACAGTGAAATGGATGGCAGAAGAGGATCTAATAGTGCGAGCGGGTGTGGGTATATGGAGAAGATCAGAAAGATATGAAGGGGCAAGATCATGAATGACTTTAAAAGTTAGGAGAAGTATTTTATTGTTGATACGGTAAATGATAGGTAGCCAATGGAGCTGTTGTAGAATAGGAGTGATGTGATGAATAGAGGGGGGGAACGTGTCACATGCCTGTCCTGTGTTGTGTTGCACATGGGTGTTTGTTATGTTGTGCCATGTGCTGTTGTGATTGTTGATCCCTCCCCCTCGTTACCTGATTAGTGTTTGAGTTGTTCCACCTGTCGTCTCTTGATTTGTTCCCTTTTTAAGTCTCCTCTTGTATGCAGTCTTTGTTGGTTCGTTGTCATACGTCTTCCCAGTTCCTTGTTGATGTTCTTATGTTCAAAGTCAGTGTTGGTTTCATGTTCATTTATTATGTTTTCCCCCTCGTGGGTTTTTTGATTGGTGTTTGTACTGTTTTTGTTATTAAATCCTCCTTGTTTTTGCACTTGTTCTCTTCCCATTTTTGTACGTGTTCCGTGATAGAACAAACCAACCCTTTGAGAACTCAGCAGCATGGAGGATTTTTGCTGGAGGTATATGGATGACGACGACTTGGATTGCCTAGATTACATCATTTCCACATTTGGATCAACCCAATTCTCTCCGATTGGCGGTGTCAGAAGGACCAGCCAAGGAGTGGGGAAGGAGAGATTTTCGGGGGACCCGCCAGGTAATTTTTCGTGGGACCCGGGGAGGTTGTAAAGGAGGAGGAGGTGGTCGAGAGGAGGGTCAACATCACTCTCCATCCTGGCCCCCCTTCGATCCTGGACCGGTGGAAGGCAGTTCTGGGCCGGCTTCTCGCCGTCATGGTCGGAGGAGGAGACGCCCGTTTAACCAGCGAGAGACCGCTCGCGTCCCGTCTGCCCAGCGAGAGACCGCTCGCGTCCCGTCTGCCCAGCGAGAGACCGCTCGCGTCCCGTCTGCCCAGCGAGAGACCGCTCGCGCCCCGTCTGCCCAGCGAGAGACCGCTCGCGCCCCGTCTGCCCAGCGAGAGACCGCTCGCGCCCCGTCTGCCCAGCGAGAGACCGCGCCAGAGATCCCCTTTGGCGTGGCCGCCAAAGTTGTGACGGACTATCTGGAGCGTCTGACTCGGATCTTGAAGTGGCCGGCCTCTGCTATGCCTGTTCCGGAGGCAGAGCCAGTGCCGGTTCCTGAGCCGGAGGCAGAGCCAGTGCCGGTTCCTGAGCCGGAGGCAGAGCCAGTGCCGGTTCCTGAGCCGGAGGCAGAGCCAGTGCCGGTTCCTGAGCCGGAGGCAGAGCCAGTGCCGGTTCCAGAGCTGGAGCTCATGTCGGTTCCGGACCCAGTGTTTGTGTCTGTGTTTGTGTCTGTCCTTGTGACTATTTCCGTTCTGGTGTCTGTTCCCGAGCCGGTGTCTGTTCCCGAGCCGGTGTCTGTTCCCGAGCCGGTGTCTGGTCCTGAAAGATCTGCTCCGCCCTGGCCGCCCGAGGGGTCTTCACCGCCCTGGGCACCCGAGGGGTCTGCTCCGCCCTGGCCACCCGAGGGGTCTTCACCGCCCGGCCACCCGAGGAGTCTTCACCGCCCTGGCCACCTGAAAGATCTGCTCCACCCTGGCCACCCGAGGGCTCTTCGCCGCCCTGGCCGCCCGAGGGCTCTTCGCCGCCCTGGCCGCCCGAGGGCTCTTCGCCGCCCTGGCCGCCCGAGGGCTCTTCGCCGCCCTGGCCGCCCGAGGGCTCTTCGCCGCCCTGGCCGCCCGAGGGCTCTTCGCCGCCCGTAGCCGCTCCGTAGGGAGGGGGTTATGTCACATGCCTGTCCTGTCTTGTGTAAGGACTGGGCGAGGGGTGAATCTGAAATCTATAACTAAATACATCCTAGCTAAAATCCCAAAGCCTTCAGGCCCAAAAAGCCTGGATGTAAATTAACATACACACACACACAACCACACGCATCCCCCACAAGGGAAGCCCGCTCCGGACAGAGCGCGGTGTCCAGTTACGAGACATTTTTATGACTGACTGGAATGTCCCACAGAAGGGGGTTCTAAAAGAGAAAGAAACTTCTCTTTTTAAAAGACATTTAACCAGATATATTCGATGTGTTTTTATGTGTGTCCATTTGCCCATGTCACATTGGAATGACTATGATTTTATCGTAGCTTAAAGTGAATTATAAATACCTTCATTATGCATTTTAAAAATAACTGTCTATTCCCATAACTTGTACACATAGTTCTGGACACCTCCAGAATGCTTTCGGTGTGATCAATCAGAATACGTACAGTAATATCCAGTTAAATATAGTTTACTATGTTTTCCATCTTTGGAGTGAAAAGAGACCAAAACTAACATCACTGGTGTTCTTAGATAACAGCGTTTACGACCCAAAGGAATGTTCACAGAACTGTGACTCTCTCTGAATTCTAACCGAGGAGGAGAAATGAATCCTGTATACTATATATATATATATATATATATACGCTATTATATATCCACTTGAGAATTGTATGAACAATGTATTGAAGTTCCCTATTTCATGAGTTGCCTTTTTGTGGTTTGGTCTGTTTCTCGACAACTCTAATGGAATAATGTTTCAAACTTTGCCAACTAATGTTTAACCAAATCCATTTGTGGCAAGTTTGGTCTCGATAAACTCCAATCTTCGTTCCCCATTTGTTAATTGACATTACATTTTGCTAAACTTTGTGACACATTAGTATTATAAAAAGTGTGAAGATTCTTCTCTTAAACACCCAATGGAACTAGAGATTTAAATGCCTGGTTATACCACAAAGGATCATAAAATCTCCCTCCAAAGGGACCGCTCCTGATTGGACCCTCTTCCAAAAGAAGGCGGAAACGTCAGGTCTTCAAAAGGACTGAACACCAGTTTATCTCTCTCTTTCGCTTTTTCTCTTTTTGCTCTCTCTTGCTGCTCTTGCCCTCTGCTCTCTGGAGCTCTTGCCCTCTCTCTCCCCCGCTCTAGCCCTCGGAAAAGGCCTTGGCAGGAGAACAAGTCGGGTGGAGCAGACGATGGGTATAGTAGCCATGTAGATGCATAGAGACAAATGACCCAAATCAAGATCAGGGTTCAAACAGATTTATTCAAGCCATCTAACTCGTCTCACCTTTATTTTCCTTTGACTTCTTTTCCGTTAAAAGTCTCGGTTCTAAGTTAAGTTTTGCTGCAAAGTTTCGTTTAAATGTTTCGACTGCAACGCGCTCCCAACTTCAAAGACTTTCATCCAGCTGCCAACACACCACGTGATTGGCTGCCCAAGATCTAGCAGGCACGAGGAGACTGCCAGCCAAGCATCGGACCCGGGAAACCCCCTTTACACCGACAAAAGGGGATCCCCAAAGCAACGTAAGGACAAGCAAGTAGCCTCCAGACTCTTAACTGAACTGGTGCATTGATATAAAATTGAATTACCCGCCTAAGAAACGACAGAAGGGTAAAATTAATTATTGATGGTTCGTTCAGGTTGTGTCTTATAAGTGCATAGAATCTTGGGATTTCACCTCACTCTTAAACTTATTCTTCCTTACTCTTTTTCTTTCTGCAACTTGTATGAATGCGTGTTTGTGTTAGATATTAGTTTTATGTGTTAGTCTTATAATCAATAAAGTATTGTTTGTATTTGAAAAGAGAAGCATTACTTATGTTATGTGCTTACGAATTTTTTGTCTTGAACTACGACCTAAGCTACTTATGCTTTTACCCTTGAATTATTTCTTAATTTAGCTGTTAGCTGGGAATTAGTCTTTCTTGGCCCCTCGTTACCTGATTAGTGTTTGAGTTGTTCTACCTGTCCCCTCTTGATTTGTTCCCTTTTTTAGTCTCCTCTTGTATGCAGTATTTATCGGTTCGTTGTCATACATCTTCCCAGTTCCTTGTTGATGTTCTTATGTTCAGAGTCAGTGTTGGTTTCATGTTCATTTATTATGTTTTCCCCCTCGTGGGTTTTTTGATTGGTCTTTGTACTGTTTTTGTTATTAAATCCTCCTTGTTTTTGCACTTGTTCTCTTCCCATTTTTGTACGTGTTCCATGACAGTACGGGTGATAATACGAACAGCTGAATTTTGGACCATTTGAAGTTTACGGAGTGTTTTTTGCGGGAGGCCAAACAAAAGGGAATTTCAGTAATCTAAACGAGAAGTGACTAAACTATGAACAAGAATGGCAGTGGAATTAAGCGTAAGGAAAGGGCGTAGACGGTTGATATTTCGGAGATGAAAGTAAGCAGACCGGATAACATTATTAACATGAGACGTAAAAGAGAGGGTGCTATCGAAGATGACACCCAGACTCTTAACCTGAGGGGAGCTATCAATGGGAATAGAAAAATTATGGAGTTTGTTTAATGTTGATCTTGTACCTATAAGAAGCAATTCTGTTTTATTGCTATTTAATTTAAGGAAGTTTGAAGTGAACCAGGATTTTATGTCATGAAGACAGTTAGTAAGGGAAGATTTGGAAGGGAATGGAAGGTGGAAGTATTGAGTTGGGTTGGGTTTAAAGATCTGGGTGTCATCTGCATAGCAATGGAACTGAATCTGATATTTACGGAAGATGTGACCAAGAGGGAGAAGATAAAAAATAAAAAGCAGGGGTCCCAGGACAGAGCCCTGGGGCACTCCTGTAATGACAGAAACTGAATGAGAGGTGAATGATTTTAACTGAATGAACTGAGTGCGGCCAGAGAGATAGGAATAAAACCAGTTAAGCGGTGTGTTAGTAATACCAATAGAAGAAAGTCTGTCTAAAAGGATAGTGTGTGAAATTGTATCGAATGCCGCGCTCAAATCAAGCAGAAGGAGAATGGATCGTAAACCAGAGTCAACAGCCAGGAGAAGGTCATTAGTGATTTTAAGGAGTGCCGTTTCTGTGTTATGAAGAGAACGGAAAGCAGACTGGAATTGTTCATATAGATTATTGTGGGAAAGATGAGTATGAAGTTGAGCAGCAACTATTTTTTCAAGAATTTTGGAGATGAATGGAAGATCTGAAATAGGACGAAAATGATTAAGGTTGTTGGGATCTGAACCAGGTTTCTTAAGAATTGGAGTTACAGCATCTGTTTTAAGAGAAGGAACAATTCCAGTGATAAGAGAAGAATGGATGATGTTTGTAATGAGAGGGGACAGAAACGGAGTAACGGCTTTCACAAGAACAGTAGCAAGGGGGTCTAATCTGCAGGTTGAAGATTTGGATTTTTTTCCAAAATTTCATTTATTAAGGGTAAGGCAAATGCTGTGAATAAATCGGTGGGAGCAAATGAAACTGAGACTGATGAGTTCAGACCAGAAGTAGACATAAGTTGCTGGTGGATGCTCAATTTTTAAAGAGAAAAAAGGATAATATTGAATTACAAAAATCAGAAGAGTACAAGTGAGGAGGAAGTGGATCCAGAGGTTTTGTGAAGTTTGTAATAAGGGAAAAAAGGGCCTTTGAATTTCCTTCACTTGAACTGATTAAACCAGAATAGTAAATGGTTTTAGCCCTAGAAATATAATCTTTGTAAAGGAGAATGTGCTTTGAATACATGTCCTTGTGCACATTGAGACTGGTTTTCCTGTAAAGTCTTTCAAATTGTCTTCCTTTTGCTTTTAATTTTCTAAGAGTGGGAGTAAACCAAGGTGCAGAGAGAGTAAATGAAACTGTCCTGGTTTTCAGTGGAGCAAGGTTATTAAAGAGGTTATGAAGGTTATAATTGTAGTGAGAGAGCAATTCATCCGGAGTAGAAAAACTGTCGGTACTGGGAAAGCTAGTGATGCTAGAAGATAAATTGGTAAACTAAGTTGACAACTAAACCACTTCAGGCAGAAACAGAACGAGAGACAAAAACTGAATATGAAAAGAAGGAAGGTGAAGTGGATTTTTCCACAGGCGAATGTGTCATTTGCATTTATATGATTTTTTGACGCAGGCGTCCCTTAGGCGAGCCTGTTAGCAATGGCATCATGCCAAAGACTGAGATTAGATGAAAGGCAGCAGATATATATTTCCTGGATAAACATATGTAATGACAACCCTCAGACAACTTCACAGCACGCAAACATATTTTGACACAAAGTGCATTGTTCAAAGAACTGAGCTAACATGTTTGAGAGGTACTTTTTCGGCTGTTCTCTCATTCAGACAGAAATCTGATGTGCAATTCTTTTTACTGGAACTGGCATATCCCAAATGTAACAAAGAATGAATTCATGAACGTATGGATTTTGTCTGAGGTATTGTCCCTAAAGGCTCTATTGTGTGGAAATACACTGAACCCATCTTGTATCTGGGTTTGTTCATTGTTGGTAAAAGTCCATTCTTCTATCCAGTGGACTCATTTATTTAGCTCTGTTTCACATAGAGACTTGCATAGTATGCATAAGAAGAAGCACTACAATCCTTTTAAGACTTCTCTATCTCATCAAAATGTAGAGCAGCATGTTACGGCTTTTAACTCCACTTGTGTAAAGATCTTAAATGCTTTTGCTGCTCTGAGCAAGAAACATGCTAAACCCAAGTCAGTTGCTTGGTTAAATGATGATATCAATTTCAATGTCAATGGAAGAATGCTGTCTAATGAAATAATCTTATTAAAGTTTAAAAATGTGTGAAAGCGGCAAGGACAAAAAGTTGATTACAAGAAAATGCTTTTTATTTATTTATTACCACACCAATTACCACATATATCCTATCAGCATGAGAGGAAGCCTATATATATATATATATATATATATATATATATATATATATATATATATATATATATATATACACGGTCGACTCACTTAAAGTCCTCAGCAGTTTTCAGCATCCCTCCTTCACCCCGACTCCTTACTCTTGGCTGGTTCCTATCACAGCCAGGAATCGTGGGGAAAACTCTGGGTTCGGGCCAAACACTGAGCTCTGAGCCTCTCCTCAGACAGCACATCAAATACACATCCCATTATTCTATCTGACTTATTTGTAAGATTGAATTTGTGAAAACTCGGTGCTCCTGATGTATTTTGAAGTTGGGCTTGAATATAGTCTCTAATAATGTTTGCCGCTTTACCCGATGGAGGGACATAAACAACACTGATCACAATGTTCCCAAACTCTCTTGGCAGATAAAAAGGTCTCAAACTTAAACATAAAAGTTCAATGTCTGGATTAAATACTGTGGATTTGACTGTTGTATGGCTACACCATCGGCCATTTACAAACACGCAGATACCACCGCCTTTGCTCTTCCCCAAGTTGACAGATCTATCTGCCTAAATTAGAGAAAAGCATTGTTCCTCTTTCAGTGAGTTTGGCATCTTCAGTCGAAGCCCAGTTTCAGTAAGTACCATCATCCCGATACTCAAAGCTGGCTTTAGCTTCTAGAATTCTTCTATCTTTTGTTTCAACGATCTGACATTGCTCAGGATTATTGCAGGTAACGAAGGTTTGCATCAAACACCTTCTTGGTTTTAAAATCGATTATGAAATACTACTTCTCATTTTTAAATCATACAAATGATTTCAAGCCTATCGTCCAATCACAACTCTTTGATAGTCCCTAGGACTATACTGAAATTGAGTGGCGAATGTGTACTCGGTAGCGGCTCCTAAAAACGCTTCCACGTCTGTTTTAATTGGTGCTTTATTAATTAAATATAAATAGCTTGTTTACACTTGAGGTTTCAATGTTTGCTTTATCAAAATCATTTAGTTCAGCGTAAATTCATGTTCCAGTTCTATTTGATGTTTAAATGTGCAGATCATTATGTATTTTTAGTTCAGACTGTTTGACACTTTCTGCTGATGTCAAAGTATTACTTTAAGAATTAAATCACTTCCACATCTGCTGTTTTAATTTAATTGAAGCAATGGCTATATTATGGCTCTTTTTTTACATCACACATTTAGCATTTGTCTATACCTGACATCCCTCTATAGCGTTTTCCCTGTGATAGTGTGATTGGACACAAATGTAAAGTCTTCCCGCGCTCCAGAAAATCTATAATCAGAAATGTAAGAATCAGTTGTGACTTTGATGGGTAGCTGATTGGTCTGTGAGCACTGAAGCTGGTCTTATCCTCGGCAAAGCTGTCTGAAGATATTTTCACATTTGCATTGGTAAAGGGCCTGTCTGAAGATGCTTCAGAGCCACTGTCAATGTATGATACACATGGTTGACTGTGCCGAGCTGACTGATGCTCCCAAAGCTGCTAACCTGCCTTACCATCACTTACCTTCAATTGGGTTTAGCACACAACAAATAAGAGCTTTCACTCAGACCCATGGAAATGGCCATGCACTGTTTACTGACCATCTGATGTATATCGCACTCAAAAATGGAAAAAGCTCCAATCTCATTGGCTGATTTTCAACTCCCAAAAGTCAGAGTTTTTCTGACTTTTGCATTTCCCTGATCACCTATTGCACCTTTAGGTGATTTTACCAAATGCTATGCAGAATTCTGCAACAAAAAAAAAAAGTTCTTGCTTGATAATGGGGATGGCATCTTTTGGGGGGATGGAGAGATTTATGGTTAGATGTCTATATTTGTAGCAGCATTATCATAATTTATCAGTGGGTACTGATGTGAGCAGAGAAGGAAGACCAATGTCAGCAGCTGATTGGATTAGAGAGTGATGCTGTATAAAGACTGGTGGAGGTTCCAGGGTTAGGGTCCAGGGTTAGCATTAGGATTAGGGTCCAGGGTTAGCGTTAGAGTCCAGGGTTAGCGTTAGGGTTTGGGTCCAGGGCTGCCGTGTGAGAAGGAAATGGAGCCGATGCTGTGGAAGTGAGAGTATTATCTGACAGGCCAGCTTGGACTGTAGAAGGTGCTGAAGATGAGGCATGTGCTTTGGGATCTGTGCTTGTTGATGAGACGGGAGGATGGAAAATACATGGAAAAAAGAGGAGAGACTGATTGCGGAGGAATCCTCAAGCTATGATCTGCAAATATCTAAAGAGGAGTGGAGAGGTATGTAGGGTGTGTGGGACATGAGGAGGCCTTGTGCTAGAGTCTGCTCATTAGGGATTATGATGAAATGTGGAAACAGAAGGGGAAAACATTAGAATGAGGTGGGAGTTCTGGATGAGCTACTGAGACCTGGATTAGCAGAACTTTAGTGGCTGCTGTAGTTGTTTGGTAGGAGGTCACTTTTATTTATTAAGTGCTTTATACAATTTCAATTGTTTCAAAGCAGCTTCTCATGAATAAAAAGGAAAATAAGTGATAATGTTGTAAAATTAATCAGTTATGAAATATTCTATTTCAGCTGTAAAGCAGCTATACATAAGCAAATAGTGTCATTATTCAGCTCAATTTAGCTCAGTGTTGTTTTCATTAAAAAAGTTAAGAGGTTTTTGTTGTAAAGATCCAGCTCTATTCTGTTTAAATTTTGTTCTCATCAGTGCAGTTAAATCAATAATATTACTAATTATTAATTGTCTTTTCAAACCTGAATTGAGCAAGTCAAAGTCCATTAGGTGACAGTAACAAAGAAAAAACATTTGGAGGAACTTAACTTGTTTTCATACCTGTGGCTGAGAAGACAGACAGAGGAGGTCTTCTCATTGAAAATACTCTTTATCTGCAGTGTGTTTGAGTGCCAACAGAGAGATGAGTTCTCATGGGTGTCGTCTGTGATTGTGTTGCATCAAAATCTATTTTCAACTACGGTGTGGTCAGACAAACAGCTTGTTGCTGGAATCTTGCCACATCTCACCTGGTTAAGACACAGAGATCAAGTGTAGCGTTAGTTCTGGCAGATCACGTTAGTCAAGCTCTCATCAGTGACTCTCAGCTGATCCACGTCTACCTATAGGAATAGGTCGCCTATCACCGTATACATATATAAGCTCCTTCAGTATTATCAGCAGCTATCGCGTTTCTCAGGAGCTGATTACTCTCCTCCCTCCCCAGCTCCTCCTCCCTCCTCAGAGGAGGATCAGAATAAATTCTTGAATGATGTTGTACTTTAAATCCTGAAATATGATATCTGCAAAACATTCATGTTGGTTCTGTTCTGTTTACCCAAAGGGGGGTTATTGTTGCTCTCCCTGCTCTTATCCATGCTAGGCTCCATGGATGCGCAGGGAGTTCTCGTCCAGAACGGAACCATATCGGCAATCCAAAATGTATGCTAATTGTCAGTCTTGTCACGTGTCGCCTGGCAATGATGTAATATCCGCATTATCCCTGGTGTCCACTCGTACTGCCATAGTAACCATGGTGACAGACGTGTACAACTGCGTAATGTAAATGGCACACTGTTGTTGTTTCGTCCATACATTATGGATCATGGCAAGCAGACTTTGGGACAAAAGGAGAACTAAAACGAGGATCAATATCAGAGTGGCATTTTCGAGATGCGAGAGCTAGCATCCGCGAATAAATTGGACTTGACAGAGACGCCGCTCTTGTATCTTGCATGTACTTTATTGGACAGGTGAGTAAATGTACACAAAACTAATCAATGTTATGTAGCTCAACATGATCAAATGTTAGAATATGATCAGTATGTTATTCTAATGTTGATCTAGCTTACTGCTAGTCTCATATAATCAACAAACTAACACATAGAATAACATTATAATTTTTATAACACACTCAATATTAACAAAATATTATAACACACTCAAATGCTGTTTTAGTATGATAGAGTAAGGTTAGACCAAGTGAAAGAGCACTGTGTTTAATTCGTCAAATAAACTGACCTGTGTGAGTATTAATTCAGCACTTGCGGGTAGTTCGGTAGAAGTAAATGTCCTCATTCCTTTATATCCGCGGGACTCGCGTGTGGCGCTGAGATCTGTCTCTCATTAGCAATCTCGCCCTGCTTCATACCACAGTCATGTTAAAAAACATGAATGTTTTCACTCATCCATAAACATTATTAGATCCATCAGCATGACGGCAAGTTCCATGATTACGCTTATCACTGCGTCATCAACCTACGCCTTTGTTATTGTAAGAGGTTAGCGACCCCTAGCGGCGAAAGAATTAGCTTTAAGCATAATTATGAAAATAAAATACTTTATGTATTATTTTGGAACAACTTATTGTAACTTGCATTAAGTGATACGTAGCTAATTTGCGTTGAGGCAGAGGTTATTTACACTAAGTGGTCCAAATTAAAGTAATTTCCATTTAGGTTTATTATAACTTGGCTGTAATTTATTGTACTGTTTTGTCTAAAAGCTGTAATCCATCTATTCACATCTAAATGTCAGAGCATTAAACAGCTGTAGTGTGTGTACTGGTTGTCTGTAAGTCTGTGTTGTGTGTGTTTTCCCAGCTGCATTCAGACGTGGATAAGGGTGATGGAAATGTCAAGTACGTATTGACAGGAGAGGGAGCGACTTCAGTCTTCACTATCGATGAGCATACAGGAGACATCCATGCTACCAAACGCCTGGACCGAGAGCAACAGGGTTATTACACGCTGCGTGCTCAAGCGGTCGACCGCCAAACTAACCTTCCGCTCGAGGAGGAGTCTCAGTTCATCGTGAAGGTCCAGGACATCAATGACAACGAGCCCAAGTTCCTGGACGGGCCGTACGTCTCTGGAGTGCCCGAAATGTCTCCTCTCGGTACGTTCATTTAACTAATCTTTGCTCATCTTTAAAAGCTTTCTTAGGACACGTATAAAAATACATTTAAAAATAGCCAAGAACTACCATTCAAAAGTTTGGGATAGCTATGATTATTTAAAATGCTTCTGCTTTCAAAGACTGCATTTATTTGACAAACAAGGGCTGTACAAAAAAACTCTTGTGTGTGGAAACTACTTCACAGATTTAATATCTGCCATTACTATTTTAAAAAAATGTCTAAGCCTTTTTACTAAATTGAAAACATCATGTTAGAAAAAGAAAAGGTGAATTGGGCTGTTTAACACGAGGGAAGAAACTCCCTTTTTGTGTGCTTTTACTCCCAAGATGCAGTGAGCCACTGAATATGTGTCAAATCTTGAAAATAACCAAGAGCTTTCCGAAGCACAAGAACATGACAAATGAGAGCAGGAGCAAAAATGAAACATGGAGGCAGAAGCTGCCAGAGGATCAGATTGCGGATGTCTCAGATCTCCTGAAGGGTTCTGACGCTCAATGCTCCTTGCCTGAGGACCCCGTCAGAACGGGACTCATAGATTAAACTTCCAGGTTATGTTGGAGTGACGGTGTGTAAGAAGCTGCGAAACACTGTTCAGTGTGTGTGGATCAGTCACATGACAGGCGTGTTCAGCGTGTGGGGATCAGTCACATGACAGGCGTATTCAGCGTGTGTGGATCAGTCACATGACAGGCGTGGATCAGTCACATGACAGGCGTGTTCAGCGTGTGTGGATCAGTCACATGACAGGCGTGTTCAGCGTGTGTGGCACAGTCACATGACAGGCGTGTTCAGTGTGTGTGGATCAGTCATATGACAGGCGTGTTCATTGTGTGTGTGGATCAGTCACATGACAGGCGTGTTCAGCGTGTGTGGATCAGTCACATGACAGGCATGTTCAGCGTTTGTGGGTCAGTCACATGACAGGCGTGTTCAGCGTGTGTGGATCAGTCACATGACAGGCGTGGATCAGTCACATGACAGGGGTGTTCAGCGTGTGTGGATCAGTCACATGACAGGCGTGTTCAGCGTGTGTGGATCAGTCCCATGACGGGTGTTCAGTGTGTGTGTGGATCAGTCACATGACAGGCGTGTTCAGTGTGTGTGGATCAGTAACATGACAGGCGTGTTCAGTGTGTGTGGATCAGTCACGTGACAGGCGTGTTCGGCGTGTGTGGATCAGTCTCGTGACAGGCGTGTTCAGCATGTGTGGATCAGTCACATGACAGGGCGTGTTCAGCGTGTGTGGATCAGTCACATGACAGGCGTGTTCAGCGTGTGTGGATCAGTCAACTCAAGTCAAGTGTATTTATATAGAGCTTTTCACAATATAAATTGCATCAAAGCAGCTTCACAATATCAATCAAATAACATAACAATGTTTGTTTCTTGGTGGAAAAAAACATCCACATTTGGTAGGGCTGATCAATGGTATTAATGCTTGGTTAATTAATTTGAATATCGCCAACTGAGCAAGCCAAAGGCAACGGTGGCAAGGAACCGAAAAACTCCATCAAGTGACCTACTGGTGTCCTAAAACTCCATCAGGTGACCTAAGAGAGATCAGTCACTTGACAGGCGTGTTCAGCGTGTGTGTGTGGATCAGTCACATGACAGGCGTGTTCAGCGTGTGTGGATCAGTCACATGACAGGGGTGTTCAGCGTGTGTGGATCAGTCACATGACAGGCGTGTTCAGCGTGTGTGGATCAGTCCCATGACGGGTGTTCAGTGTGTGTGTGGATCAGTCACATGACAGACGTGTTCAGTGTGTGTGGATCAGTAACATGACAGGCGTGTTCAGTGTGTGTGGATCAGTCACGTGACAGGCGTGTTCGGCGTGTGTGGATCAGTCTCGTGACAGGCGTGTTCAGTGTGTGTGGATCAGTAACATGACAGGCGTGTTCAGCATGTGTGGATCAGTCACATGACAGGGCGTGTTCAGCGTGTGTGGATCAGTCACATGACAGGCGTGTTCAGCGTGTGTGGATCAGTCAACTCAAGTCAAGTGTATTTATATAGAGCTTTTCACAATATAAATTGCATCAAAGCAGCTTCACAATATCAATCAAATAACATAACAATGTTTGTTTCTTGGTGGAAAAAAACATCCACATTTGGTAGGGCTGATCAATGGTATTAATGCTTGGTTAATTAATTTGAATATCGCCAACTGAGCAAGCCAAAGGCAACGGTGGCAAGGAACCGAAAAACTCCATCAAGTGACCTACTGGTGTCCTAAAACTCCATCAGGTGACCTAAGAGAGATCAGTCACTTGACAGGCGTGTTCAGCGTGTGTGTGTGGATCAGTCACATGACAGGCGTGTTCAGCGTGTGTGGATCAGTCACATGACAGGGGTGTTCAGCGTGTGTGGATCAGTCACATGACAGGCGTGTTCAGCGTGTGTGGATCAGTCCCATGACGGGTGTTCAGTGTGTGTGTGGATCAGTCACATGACAGGCGTGTTCAGTGTGTGTGGATCAGTCACATGACAGGCGTGTTCAGTGTGTGTGGATCAGTCACGTGACAGGCGTGTTCGGCGTGTGTGGATCAGTCTCGTGACAGGCGTGTTCAGCATGTGTGGATCAGTCACATGACAGGGCGTGTTCAGCGCGTGTGGATCAGTCACATGACAGGCGTGTTCAGCGTGTGTGGCACAGTCACATGACAGGCGTGTTCAGCGTGTGTGGATCAGTCACATGACAGGGGTGTTCAGCGTGTGTGGATCAGTCACATGACAGGGGTGTTCAGCGTGTGTGGATCAGTCCCATGACAGGGGTGTTCAGTGTGTGTGGATCAGTCACATGACAGGCGTGTTCAGTGTGTGTGTGGATCAGTTACATGACAGGCGTGTTCAGTGTGTGTGGATCAGTCACATGACAGGCGTGTTCAGCGTGTGTGGGTCAGTCACATGACAGACGTGGATCAGTCACATGACAGACGTGGATCAGTCACATGACAGACGTGGATCAGTCACATGACAGACGTGGATCAGTCACATGACGGGTGTTCAGCGTGTGTGGATCAGTCACATGACGGGTGTTCAGCGTGTGTGGATCAGTCACATGACGGGTGTTCAGCGTGTGTGGATCAGTCACATGACAGGCGTGTTCAGCGTGTGTGGATCAGTCACATGACAGGCGTGTTCAGCGTGTGTGGATCAGTCACATGACAGGCGTGTTCAGCGTGTGTGGGTCAGTCACATGACAGTCGTGTTCAGCGTGTGTGGATCAGTCACATGACAGACGTGGATCAGTCACATGACGGGTGTTCAGCGTGTGTGGATCAGTCACATGACAGGCGTGTTCAGCGTGTGTGGATCAGTCACATGACAGGCGTGTTCAGTGTGTGTGTGTGGATCAGTCACATGACGGGTGTTCAGCGTGTGTGGATCAGTCACATGACAGGGGTGTTCAGCGTGTGTGGATCAGTCCCATGACAGGCGTGTTCAGTGTGTGTGTGGATCAGTCACATGACAGGCGTGTTCAGCGTGTGTGGATCAGTCACATGACAGGGGTGTTCAGCGTGTGTGGATCAGTCACATGACAGGCGTGTTCAGCGTGTGTGGATCAGTCCCATGACGGGTGTTCAGTGTGTGTGTGGATCAGTCACATGACAGACGTGTTCAGTGTGTGTGGATCAGTAACATGACAGGCGTGTTCAGTGTGTGTGGATCAGTCACGTGACAGGCGTGTTCGGCGTGTGTGGATCAGTCTCGTGACAGGGCGTGTTCAGCGTGTGTGGATCAGTCACATGACAGGCGTGTTCAGCGTGTGTGGATCAGTCAACTCAAGTCAAGTGTATTTATATAGAGCTTTTCACAATATAAATTGCATCAAAGCAGCTTCACAATATCAATCAAATAACATAACAATGTTTGTTTCTTGGTGGAAAAAAACATCCACATTTGGTAGGGCTGATCAATGGTATTAATGCTTGGTTAATTAATTTGAATATCGCCAACTGAGCAAGCCAAAGGCAACGGTGGCAAGGAACCGAAAAACTCCATCAAGTGACCTACTGGTGTCCTAAAACTCCATCAGGTGACCTAAGAGAGATCAGTCACTTGACAGGCGTGTTCAGCGTGTGTGTGTGGATCAGTCACATGACAGGCGTGTTCAGCGTGTGTGGATCAGTCACATGACAGGGGTGTTCAGCGTGTGTGGATCAGTCACATGACAGGCGTGTTCAGCGTGTGTGGATCAGTCCCATGACGGGTGTTCAGTGTGTGTGTGGATCAGTCACATGACAGGCGTGTTCAGTGTGTGTGGATCAGTCACATGACAGGCGTGTTCAGTGTGTGTGGATCAGTCACGTGACAGGCGTGTTCGGCGTGTGTGGATCAGTCTCGTGACAGGCGTGTTCAGCATGTGTGGATCAGTCACATGACAGGGCGTGTTCAGCGCGTGTGGATCAGTCACATGACAGGCGTGTTCAGCGTGTGTGGCACAGTCACATGACAGGCGTGTTCAGCGTGTGTGGATCAGTCACATGACAGGGGTGTTCAGCATGTGTGGATCAGTCACATGACAGGGGTGTTCAGCGTGTGTGGATCAGTCCCATGACAGGGGTGTTCAGTGTGTGTGGATCAGTCACATGACAGGCGTGTTCAGTGTGTGTGTGGATCAGTCACATGACAGGCGTGTTCAGTGTGTGTGGATCAGTCACATGACAGGCGTGTTCAGCGTGTGTGGGTCAGTCACATGACAGACGTGGATCAGTCACATGACAGACGTGGATCAGTCACATGACAGACGTGGATCAGTCACATGACGGGTGTTCAGCGTGTGTGGATCAGTCACATGACGGGTGTTCAGCGTGTGTGGATCAGTCACATGACGGGTGTTCAGCGTGTGTGGATCAGTCACATGACAGGCGTGTTCAGCGTGTGTGGATCAGTCACATGACAGGCGTGTTCAGCGTGTGTGGATCAGTCACATGACAGGCGTGTTCAGCGTGTGTGGGTCAGTCACATGACAGTCGTGTTCAGCGTGTGTGGATCAGTCACATGACAGACGTGGATCAGTCAGATGACGGGTGTTCAGCGTGTGTGGATCAGTCACATGACAGACGTGGATCAGTCAGATGACGGGTGTTCAGCGTGTGTGGATCAGTCACATGACAGGCGTGTTCAGCGTGTGTGGATCAGTCACATGACAGGCGTGTTCAGTGTGTGTGTGTGGATCAGTCACATGACGGGTGTTCAGCGTGTGTGGATCAGTCACATGACAGGGGTGTTCAGCGTGTGTGGATCAGTCCCATGACAGGCGTGTTCAGTGTGTGTGTGGATCAGTCACATGACAGGCGTGTTCAGCGTGTGTGGATCAGTCCCGCTTGTTCAGTGTGTGTGGATCAGTCACATGACAGGTGTGTTCAGTGTGTGTGTAGATCAGTCACATGACAGGCGTGTTCGGCGTGTGTGGATCAGTCACATGACAGGCGTGTTCAGCGTGTGTGGATCAGTCACATGACAGGCATATACGGCACTGATGACACATGCAAGTCTATTACTGAAGCATACCATCAATGCATGACAGAAACCTCCTGTTGCAATAACTCTGGTATTTGATATCGATAACTAAAGGTGAATCTGAGGGGACGCAGGCCTCATAAAATCACTGTCTCTATACAAACCTCAGGAGTATTACCCGATAACCAACACACAGATAGAGATAGATAGATTGAAATACATTACTTCACATTCTACAGAGCATTGAGAATTCAGTGTTTCACCCATTTCTTAGACACAATATTTCACACTCTCACAATGTCACATTTTGTGTTGATGCTTGTGTACAGCAAACAGAAACCAAATTAGTGATCATACGAAAATGAGATATAGTGATCATAACAGTCAAATTTCAGCTCTTGTTTGGGGGAGGACTATGAAAAAGTGTCATCTCCTAAGTCAAGATATATTTATTTTCATTACTGTCAGATGACAGTCGGCTGCCTAGAGCACAGAATTGTTGAAAACCACTGAGAGAGAGAGAGAGAGAGAGAGAGAGAGAGAGAGAGAGAGAGAGAGAGAGAGAGAGAGGGGACATTAAGCTGCAGAGGCTTCGACTCAAGCCAACAAAAAAACATTCCATCTGAATTTATAGCACACTGGACAAATAACACTTCAGATTGTTGTAAGCATGGCACAGCTGATGGATAAATAAAAGATTGTGCGTGTGTGGTTTGCATGCAAGGCAGTGAATATGTAAAAAAAACCTGTTGTTGGATTTATTGTACATTCCTAAAGCAAGTTTGTGGCTTGATTCCGTTGTGTTGTGGCTTAATTCCGTTGTGTTGTGTCTTGTTTCCGTTTGTGTTGTGGCTTGATTCCGTTGTGTTGTGACTTGATTCCGTTGTGTTGTGACTTGTTTCCGTTGTGTTGTGGCTTGATTTTGTAGTGTTATGACTTGATTCTGTTGTTTTGTGACTTGATTCCGTTGTGTTGTGACTTGTTTCCGTAGTGTTGTGACTTGATTCTGTTGTTTTGTGACTTGATTCCGTTGTGTTGTGACTTGAATCCGTTGTGTTGTGGCTTGATTCCGTTGTGTTGTGACTTGATTCTGTTGTTTTGTGACTTGATTCCGTTGTGTTGTGACTTGTTTCCGTAGTGTTGTGGCTTGATTCTGTTGTGTTGTGACTTGTTTCCGTTGTGTTGTGGCTTGATTCCGTTGTGTTGTGGCTTGATTCCGTTGTGTTGTGGCTCAATTCCGTTGTGTTGTGGCTTGATTCCGTTGTCTTGTGACTTGATTCCGTTGTGTTGTGACTTGTTTCTGTTGTGTTGTGGCTTGATTTTGTAGTGCTGTGTCTTGATTCCGTTGTGTTGTGGCTTGATTCCGTTGTGTTGTGGCTTGTTTCCGTTGTGTTGTGACTTGTTTCCATTGTGTTGTGGCTTGATTCCGTTGTGTTGTGACTTGATTCTGTTGTGTTGTGGCTTGATTTTGTAGTGTTGTGGCTTGATTCCGTTGTGTTGTGGCTTGATTCCGTTTGTGTTGTGGCTTGATTCCGTTTGTGTTGTGGCTTGTTTCCGTTGTGTTGTGGCTTGATTTTGTTGTGTTGTGGCTTGATTTTGTAGTGTTGTGGCTTGATTCCGTTGTGTTGAGACTTGTTTCCGTTGTGTTGTGGCTTGATTTTTGTAGTGTTGTGGCTTGATTCAGTTGTGTTGTGACTTGATTCCATTGTGTTGAGACTTGTTCCTGTTGTGTTGTGGCTAGATTTTTGTAGTGTTGTTGCTTGATTCTTTTGTATTGTGACTTGATTTTGTAGTGTTGTGGCTTGATTCCGTTGTGTTGTTATTTTTTGCTTTTTAAATTTCGTTGTGTTGTGGCTTGTTTCCGTTGTGTTGTGGCTTGTTTCCGTTTGTGTTGTGGCTTGATTCCGTTTGTCTTGTGGCTTGTTTCCGTTGTGTTGTGGCTTGATTTTGTAGTGTTGTGGCTTGATTCAGTTGTGTTGTGACTTGATTCAGTTGTTGTGACTTGATTCCGTTGTGTTGAGACTTGATTCTGTTGTGTTGAGACTTGTTTCCGTTGTGTTGTGGCTTGATTTTTGTAGTGTTGTGGCTTGATTCAGTTGTGTTGTGACTTGATTCCGTTGTGTTGAGACTTGTTCCTGTTGTGTTGTGGTTTGATTTTTGTAGTGTTGTGGCTTGATTCCGTTGTGTTGTGACTTGATTTTGTAGTGTTGTGGCTTGTTTGCGTTGTGTTGTGACTTGATTTTGTTGTGTTGTGACTGTTTGCTTCTTAAATTCCGTTGTGTTGTGCACTACTGGGCCACCGTAAGACACAGCATTGCAATGGTAACTCACATCACATCCTGTTCCCGTCAGCTACATTGTTTCCTGATGCTCACTAGCGTGTTGTGTTGCGTGTGTTCTACAGGCACAATGGTAGTTCAGGTGACAGCGACGGATGCTGACGACCCCACTTACGGCAACAGCGCCAGAGTTGTGTACAGCATCATACATGGACACCCTTACTTCTCTGTGGAGCCCGAGACAGGTAAATTTACATTTATCTCATAAATATATCTGAATGGTTGACATTAAATATTTGTAGAAACTTTTCAACACTGTTTTTGGCCAAGCCAAGAAAATATGAAAGTGGACATATGGGTTACTTTTGTGCTTCATTTTTGGAGCATATGACTTGTGTGATGTGTGTTATATTTTATGTCAGGGGTTGGCAAGCTTTCTGACATGATGAGCCAAGACTCAATGAATTGAAGAGTGAAAACAGAGTGCAAGAGTTTTGTTTTAAGTTGCCATGGTGAAAGACTGAAAAACAAAATGTGACTTTTGTGTATTATGTCATTGTCCATTTTTTGGGCAGGTCCATATCCCAAGCTTAAATATATATTCCAACCAAAAACGTATATTCTTTCATAATTTACTCAACCTCATGCCGTCCAAGATGTATTTGACACTCTTTCTTCTGTAGAAAAAAAACATCTTTCACAGATGAAAGAACAATCTCTGTGAGTCCATATAAGTGTACGGGACTCTCAAAGCTGACACTTCAAAAACCATCCTAACAAACACAACAGGAATCCATACAAGCCCGGTTGATGGATTATTGTCTTCTGTGTGTCAGAAAAATACTAATATTTTATTGTTTATTTTTATATAAATAATCAAGTCAAGTCAAGTCAAGTGTATTTATATAGCGCTTTTCACAATATAAATTGCATCAAAGCAGCTTCACAATATCAAATCAAATAACATAACAATGTTTGTTTCTTAGTGAAAAAACATCCACGTTTGGTAGGGCTGATCAATGGTATTAATGCTTGGTTAATTATTTTGAATATCCCCAACTGAACAAGCCAAAGGCAACAGTGGCAAGGAACCGAAAAACTCCATCAAGTGACCTACTGGTGTCCTAAAACTCCATCAGGTGACCTAATGGAGAAAAAAAAACCTTGGGAGAACCCAGGCTCAGTCGGGGGCCAGTTCTCCTCTGGCGTTTATGAACTAGAGGCCGGATTTACAGTAACTGTAATTTGATACAGAATTTTGTTTTATTTTATCACTTCGGGGTGGGTACGCGAACCGGAATCACAACATTTTATCTGTATAGTGGGAAAGGGATCCTCCATAGGGAGAGGCTAGTTGGCACTTCAGCACTGCGTTGTCATCGGGTCCAGGCAAAGCTCCTAGTCAGATCTGGATACAGCCTGGATCCGGTCGGCTGCGGGAAAACCTCGGGATAAACAAAGACATTAAAATTAGCGTAGATGCCATTCTTCTTATGATGATGTAACGAGTACATCAGGATTTAAGGGGAATGTTTCCAGTTCCGGCTGACCTAATCTATGCAGCCTAACATTGAATTATAGAAGTCTATAATATATTATGTGTATGCTAGGTCAAAGAGATGTGTTTTTAGTCTAGCTTTGAACTGACAGAGTGTGTCTGCTTCCCGGACAATGGTAGGAAGACTGTTCCAAAGTTTTGGTGCTAAATAGGAAAAGGATCTACCGCCCGCAGTCGATTTTGACATTCTAGGTATTATCAACTGGCCCGAATTTTGAGATCGCAATAGACGTGAAGGACTATAATGCGTTAAGAGCTCGCTCAAGTACTGCGGAGCTAAACCATTTAGTGCTTTGTAAGTAATCAACAATATTTAAAAATGTATACGATGTTTAATAGGCAGCCAATGCAGTGTTGACAGAACCGGGCTAATATGGTCATATTTCCTGGTTCTAGTAAGAACTCGAGCGGCTGCGTTTTGGACCAGCTGTAGTTTATTTATTAAGCGTGCAGGGCAACCACCCAGTAGGGCATTACAATAATCTAGTCTTGTTGTCATGAAAGCATGAACTAATTGTTCCGCATTTGTTAATGAGAGCATATGTCGTAATTTAGATATATTTTTAAGATGGAAAAATGCGGTTTTACAGATACTAGACACGTGACTTTCAAATGAAAGATTGCTATCAAAAAGCACACCCAGGTTCCTAACCGACGACGAAGACTTACGACCATCAAGTGTTAGACAGTATTCTAGGTTATTACGTGTGGAAGTTTTTTGTCCAATAATTAGAATCTCTGTTTTTTCAGAGTTTAGTAGTAGGAAATTACTAGTCATCCAATTTTTTATATCAGCTATGCATTCCGTTAATTTTGTGAATTGGTAAGTTTCGTTAGGTTTTGAAGAAATATACAGCTGAGTATCATCGGCATAACAATGAAAGCTAATTCCATGTTTCCTAATGATATGTCCTAATGGTAGCATGCACAGAGTGAACAGCAGCGGTCCTAGTACTGAGCCTTGTGGTACGCCATACTGAACTTGTGATCGATAAGACATCTCTTCATTTACTGCTACAAACTGATAACGGTCAGATAAGTATGATTTAAACCATGCTAGTGCAATTCCACTAATGCCAACATAGTTTTCCAGTCTATTTAAAAGAATGTTGTGGTCAATTGTGTCAAATGCAGCACTAAGATCAAGTAACACTAATAGAGAGATACAACCACGATCGGATGATAAAAGTAAATCATTTGTAACTCTAATGAGAGCTGTCTCAGTACTATGGTGCGGTCTAAATCCTGACTGAAAATCCTCGCAGATATCATTTCTTTCAAGAAAGGAAAACAGTTGTGAGGATACTGCTTTTTCTAATATCTTTGACAGAAAAGGCAGATTTGAGATCGGCCTGTAATTGACTAATTCTGAAGGATCAAGTTGCGTTTTTTTAACAAGCGGTTTTATCATAGCCAGCTTAAAGGTTTTTGGTACATATCCTAGAGACAAAGACGAATTAATGATATTAAGAAGAGGATCTATGATCTCTGGAAGCATCTCTTTCAGTAGCTTAGTCGGTATAGGGTCTAACATACAAGTTGTCGATTTAGATGAATTAACGAGTTTGCAGAATTCTTCCTCTCCTATAGCAACAAATGAATACAATTTTTCCTCAGGGAGACTACAATGCACTCCCTAATGCGATACTGTAGTAGACGGTTGCATAGTTATAATTTTGTCCCTGATATTATCAATCTTATAAGTGAAGAAGTTCATAAAGTCATTACTGCTGTGTTGCTTGGAAACTTCTGTGCTTGAAGCTTTCTTTTTTGTTAGTTTAGCCACTGTTTCAAATAAATACCTAGGATTATGTTTATTTTCTTCTAATAGGGTTGAAAAATAAGCAGATCTAGCAGCTTTTAAAGCCTCTCTGTAAGCAATCGAGCTCTCTTTCCATGAAATCCGAAATACCTCTAGTTTTGTTTTCTTCCAGTTGCGCTTCATTTTTCTGGCTGCTCTCTTAAGGGCCTTAGTGTGCTCGTTGTACCACGGCGTTGGACTATTTTCTTTAATCTTCTTTAAGCGCAACGGAGCAACTGCGTCTAAAGTGCTGGAAAAGAGAGAGTTAAAAGTTTCTGTTGCAATATCGAGTTCTTCTAAGCTATCCGGGATGCTGAGATGATGAAACTTATTAGGAAGATTATTGATAAAGCAATCTTTAGTGGCAGAAGTTATAGGTCTAACATATTTATAACACGGAGTCGGCTTTGCAGCCTTGGCTAAATGTAATTTACATGAGACTAGATAATGGTCTGAGATGTCATCGCTCTGCTGCAGAATTTCAACGGCATCAACATCTATTCCATGTGATAATATTAGATCTAGAGTATGATTACGACAATGAGTGGGTCCTGACACGTGTTGTCTAACTCCAATTGAGTTTACAATGTCTTTAAGTGCCAATCCCAATGCATCTTTTTCATTATCTACATGTATATTAAAATCACCAACAATGAGTTCTTTATCGTTAGCCAATACTAATTCTGATAGAAAGTCCGCAAATTCTTTGATAAAATCTTTATGGTGCCCTGGTGGCCTGTATACAGTAGCCAGCAGAAATCTCAAACGTGATTTATCGTTTACACTATATATTTTTACATTTAAGCACCAACACTTCAAAAGAAGTATATTTAAAAATAGATTTCTTAGTGGTTTTGAAAGTATTACTATAAATTACAGCAACACCTCCCCCTTTGCGTTTTAGACGAGGTTCATGTTTATAACAGTAATCTTGTGGGGTTGACTCATTTAAAGTAATGTAATCGTTTGGTTTTAGCCAGGTTTCTGTCAAACACAGCACATCTAGATTATAACTTGAAATCATATCATTAACTATGAGCGATTTTGAAGTAAGGGATCGAATATTCAGCAACCCAAGCTTTATCATTTGTTCATCTGTATTATATCTGTTTTTTATTTGTTGAACATCAATTAAATTTTTTACCTGACGTTTTTGGGATTTCCAAATTCGGGGAACAGACACAGTCTGTATATGATGATATCTAGGTGAAAGAGGCTCTATGTGATGGGATTTATCTGACCTTGGTGACGCGAGGCCGCTAGCAGACGGTCTGTTTAGCCAGTCTGTCTGCTTCCTGACCTGAGCCCCAGATTGTCATGTTTTAGCTCTAAGACTATGTGCCATATTACTAGAGAGAAGAGCAGTCACTTCCTGCCACTTTCATGTTGTGAATAACAAAACGTTGTGAAGCATGATGTAATTACATTGTGAATCTTGTACGAGAAGTGATGCGGAGCTCAGTTTCACAACACGCTTCCGTAACACGGTTGGCTGGAAGCGATGCTCTAAAGTTTTATTAGGTATTACTCACAGATATGGAATATTTTTCTAAAAATCTCAGATTGTGTTCCACAGTAATAGAGCTAATAGGACTTGATGTTCTAACACCTGTGCAGAGTTGTCCTCCCTGATGCCAGCAGTGAGATTTGAGTGGTAAGGGAGGGTAGGAATATCCACATTATTCCTGCGCCCCATGACGCTTTGCGCAAATTATGGGTGTAACTTCCGTTAAGCTGTAAACAATCAGTGAAAGACTAGCTCTATGGACGCAATAACATATATTTATTAAACTGTGTACAATGACATTACATTATTCTACTCACCCTTTAACCATTGAAGATTAAAAGGACATTTAAAAGTGTAAAAGCATCCAGGTATTTTCAACAGACCATGAATAACCCCAAAAGCGTGAATCTTTTCACAGCAAAATCGGACGGTTAAATATCACTGTGGTAATCTGTATTATATAACAAATGTTGCCTTAATAAAATAATTAAAAACAATATTTACTTCAGCATTGCGTGATACTATTTCAAAGTGATTTCAGTACGAGCCCACTCTACTAGGAGTATGGCTGCTTCTAAAGCTTCATTGTCAGGAGTTTCCCTGAGTGGTGTTTGTGATGCGGCTAGATGGTCTTCACCGCATACGTTTTTTAAGTTCTATGATTAGACTTAAGCTCTACCCCTGGGGCACAGGTGCTCTCGTCCTCTGTGCGCTAGTTCTCACATGATGGTCACTTGCTCCTATGGCGACGTGGGTATTCGCATTCCCACAGCGTTTGACACAGCTTGAAGTTCCCTTGAAAGGGAACGTCTCGGTTACGTATGTAACCCTAGTTCCCTGATAGGCAACGAGACGCTGCGTCGTTCTGCCATACTCCCGGCATTCCCGTTAGCGCTTCCTTCAGGCCTATCAGAAGCTGATGCGCTTGTGTTTTTGGGGTGCTTTATAGTTTCCTGGTCGATGATGTCACCCGCCTATGACGTTCCGTCTCTCCGTTGGGCTGATTCCATACGTGCTTCATGACGCACAACGCAGCGGCGTTCCCACAACGTTTGACGCAGCGTCTCGTTCCCTATCAGGGAACTAGGGTTACATACGTAACCGAGACGTTTTTGATAGGATTTTCATAATTTATTAGAGACATTAGAAACTTCAAGCTTTGTAAAGAGCTTTGTTTGCCTCTGTGTGGCAAACATTCGCTGAGTTAGTTCATTTTCTGTCAAGTTTCAGAATGAACCTCAAATTGAGAGAGACGGCAGAACGCGCATCATGTTTGTTTTCTTTATTTTACGAAATTATGTAATTATGAGTGTACACAAAAGAAGACATTTATCAGTTTTGAATGAAACATAACATAACATGTTGAATGATGCATAACATAACACTTACCTGTATGACAAAAAACGACTGAGTTATTTGAGTCTCTTTCACACTGATGAGAAAAAAGCGAGGTAATCGCGCCGACGCGACCGCCAACCCCAGAGGGTTAAAGAGATGTGTTTTAGTCTAGATTTAAACTGAGTGTGTCTGCTTCCAAAACAATGTTAGGAAGACTGTTCCAGAGTTTTGGTGCTAAATAGGAAAAGGATCTACCGCCAGCAGTCGATTTTTATATTCTAGGTATTATTAACTGGCCGGAATTTTGAGATCGCAATAGACGTGAAGGACTATAATGCGTTAAGAGCTCGCTTAAGCACTGCGGAGTGCTTTGTAAGTAATCAGCAATATTTTAAAATGTATACGATGTTTAATAGGCAGCCAATGCAGTGTTGACAGAACCGGGCTAATATGGTCATTCTTCCTGGTTCTGGTAAGAACTCGAACTGCTGCGTTTTAGACCAGCTGTAGTTTGTTTATTATGTGTGCAGGGCAACCACTATCCTTGAGGTCATGAATGCACGAACTAACTGTTATTAGTTCACTGCATCAGACATTGAGAGCATATCATTTAAACATCTTTAAGATGGAACATGTGTTTTTAAAAATACTAAAAAAATCTGGCTTTCAAATAAAATATTGATATCAAAGCGGGAAAAAACAGGTATGCTTGAGCATTCTGTCCTTTTTAGGATCGCATCTTATGACATCATGTCCTTTTTTTAGTTCGTTTAGATGTCTCTGGTCCATGTTGCGTTCATATTTCAGTCGAACCGCACTTGAGTTCGTTTTTCAGGGGTCTTGGTCCGCTTGTTTGGTGGCACCAGGGTTCGAATGGCAGCGTTCACACAAGTGTTCAAATGAACCGCACTAACAGAACAGTCTCACCAGAGTTAGTTTTAATCAAACCAAACCCGCCATAAGTGAACACCTTTAGGTTTAATAAGTAATTTTGAGGGAGCAAATGACTCAATTTGCATTGGCACCACCTTGTGTTTTGCGTTTGAATGAGGAGCTCATGCAAAATACAGATTCATCCAAGGAAACCCACAAAAAAGATGACTGGACACACTGTTTTGTGCACATGAAACCCACAATCCTTTTATATAGACAAGCCTTTAATACATCAGGGCCATAGACTTTTAGACAGAAAATCTCTGATCCATCATGAGGCTACAATTAACTCTTAAATCAATTAGTCTCTGCAAGAAAATGTGTATCTTCATTGTATTAAAAGCTGAGCTAAAATCAATAAATAGAATTCTAGTTTAATGTGCTCTGATTTCTGGTGAATATATTCAGCGTTTCTGTCTAACCCTAAATGTGAACAAAAGTAATAGTGATCCTTGCCTTAGCAAACACTATATTACATTAGTGTATATGACAGAAACACACACTCACTCTCTCTCTCTCTCTCTCTCTCTCTCTCTCTCTCTCTGTGCGCATGTGCGGAGTGAGTGTGGAAGGAGCTGGTTGTCGGGAGTGAAAGTGTCTCTCTGGTTGAGTGAGATTTCTTTTTCTTTTTTTTTTCTTTTTTTTCCTCCTAGTTACAGAAAATAGGTTTAGTTTAGCTTACCCCTGACTTCGGTCAGAGAGTGGGGATCATGGGGTCGGAATCGGGGGATCTCTCACGTTTAACCATCAAACATGGTTGTAAATGTATGCCTGAGGTCGCGGTGTCAGTGGAGGATTGCCTGATAGCCGTGAGTGTGGCGATCGGTGGTGCAAATATCAAATCTGCCTCCCGTATGAATAAAGCCATTGTGTTCTTCCTCAGTGAAAGCAAAATGGTGGACGAATTGGTTGAAATTGGTTTGGTATTAAAGGACATTTTTGTGCCTGTATTGCCTTTGTCAAGCCCGGCCAAGAAAGTTATTTTGTCAAACATACCGCCGTTTGTTAAAAACGAAAAATTAGAACAAATACTTCAGAGGTATGGTAAACTAGTGAGTACTATCAAAATGATCCCTCTTGGATGTAAAAACCCCAAGATTAGACATGTGATGTCTTTCCGGCGTCAGGTTTTAATGATTTTAAACTCATAGTGATCCATTAAATCTGTCAGTGAAATTAAGCATCGATGGCAAAGATTACATGGTTTTTATTAGTTCAGAATCGATGAAATGCTTTGTTTGTGGTGAATTTGGACACGTCAGACAAACTTGCCCGAGGCGAGACAGGCCAGCTCCGGCTGCAGGTGCGGAGAACAGCGAGAGGGCGGCCGGCGCGGATGTTGCTGCGACCGCTGTGGCATCAGAACCGCAGCCGGACGGAGCGATTTCTGCGCTCGGTGACTTGCCCGAGGGGAGACCGGTACTGGAGGCCTCTGGAGATGGCCTGGCGGAGGCTGTTGAGGAGGAGACCCGCCCGAGTCATGTTCCAGCTGTAACGCAGGCAGAGACGAGCCCGGGACAGGTGTGTTTGCAGGCAATGTCTGAAAATGATTTGATTTTTGAAGGAAAACAAACGAAGCCTGATGGAATTGAGAACGATACAATTAACGTTACTGATGATTCATTAAAACCGAGTAAAGATTACTCTATCTCAAGAATCTGTGGATTTAATGGATGACTCTGACAACGAACATGACTATACAGAGATAATGGGAAATTACGCAGAGGATTCGGAGTTTGTCTCTGAAGGTAAGACAAAATTGTACTCTCTTCAACAGATTAATCACGTTTTGGATACAACGAAAGGACACCGTAAACCGAAAATTGAGTTTTATTTTCCAGTCGCAAAATTGTTTTTGTTGTCTGGTACCTTGGCGATGAGAAAAGCTTCCTTGGAAGAGCTTGACAAACCCAAACGGTACCGTCTTAAGAAGCTTCTTAGCAATGTTAGAAGTTCTTTGAACTTACAAGGTAAAAAATGAATATGTTTTGGTTATCTAAAAACTCTTGTCGATTAGTTGTATTGTGTGTTTTTCTCTTACTCATTTTCATGGCACCTTTGAGGATTAGTTCATTGAACGTTAATGGGTGTCGTGATGCTATGAAAAGGGCTAGTCTTTTCGATTATATAACGATGAAAAGCGCTAGTGTGGTGTTTCTGCAGGAAACGCACACAGATGAGAACAATCAGATACAGTGGCAGAATGAATGGAAGAGTCAGGCTATTTTGAGTCATGGCTCTAGTGTCAGTGCAGGGGTGGCTATACTGCTGACACCTGAATATAAAGAGCAACCTGTTAGTGTCTTTGAACTCATTTCTGGTCGTTTACTGAGAGTTGATGTAACTGTTCAGGGTAATAATTGTTCTTTTGTCAATGTATATGCACCCAATATTGGGTCAGAACGTGTTAATTTTTTAAAAAAACTTAAAACTGCTCTAAGTGACATCTCTCATGATAGGACCATTGTTCTGGCAGGAGATTTTATCTGCACTTTAAGTCATATTTTAGATAGGAATCATGAAGAGCCCCAGAGTCAATCTGCAGACGTGCTTCGGTCTTTAATTGTTTACCACAATCTTGTAGACCTTTGGAGAGAATCATTTCCTCAGATTAGGCAATACACCTGGGTGAAAGTAAATTCTAATATGGTATCTGGGGCTAGGTTGGACAGGATCTATTTACAAAAAAGCAAAAGAGATCATTTAATAGCTATATTTTTCCTACTGCTTTGTCTGATCACCATTTTTTATTTATTAATTTCTTTACTGCAGAGAGCACGTGTAAGAATTTTTTTTGGACTTTTAATTATAGATTATTATTAGATCAGAATTTTGTGCACTCTTTCACTTATTTCTGGGAGATCTGGAGAGAGAGTAAAACACAGTATAAGTCCCTGAGCCAGTGGTGGGATATTGGCAAAACTCAAATTAAATTGTTTTGCCAGATTTACTCTGATTAAAATAAAAGTTTTCTGGACAAGAAGATGGAACAGCTTGAACAGGAAATACTTTCACTTAGTTTTGAAGGGGACAGTGACACTGAGTCCTTGAAACAGAATAAATTTCTTTTGCGGAATTTACTGGAGGAAAGAGCCCAGGAGACGCTGATCCGTGCAAGATTTTCATCATTCAATAGCATGGACTCTCCTACTTCGTTCTTTTTTTAACTTAGAGAAGAAGACTGTGGATAAGAAGATTTTAGGCTGTTTTGAAACTTCCAGAGGGGAGGAAAGTTACTGATGGTCATTTGATTATTTCTTACGCACTATCTTTTTATGAGGATCTCTACAGAGCTGAACCTTGCGATGAAGAGATGGCTGAACTTCTCTTTAAGGATTTACCTCAGCTTTCAGAAGGAGAGAAAACCAAGCTTGATAAACTATTGACTTTTGATGAACTATCTGTTGCTGTTAAAGACTTGTCTTCTGGCAAAGCTCCGGGATTGGATGGACTTAATGCAGAGTTTTATAAACATTTTTGGCCAGTCATCGGAAAGGATTTGTTTGCTGTTTTCATGGAGAGTTTTAAAAGAGGGACACTTCCTTTGAGTCTACGAAGAGCTGTGGTCACATTATTACCTAAAAAGGGGAATCTTGATCTAGTCCGGTCTCCTTACTCGGTGTAGACTATAAGATATTTTCAAAGTCTTTAATGAACAGAGTTAAATTGTATATTTCCTCAGTGATTCATCCAGATCAGTCATACTGCATTCCAGGAAGGACTATTTTTGATAATCTTTTTTTGATTCGAGACCTGATTTCTTTTGCAAAGATACAAAATTTTGACATTGGTTTTGTGTCTTTGGACCAGGAGAAGCCATTTGATCGGGTCGATCATGGTTTCCTAGTTAAGTGCCTTGAGGCTTTTGGTTTTGGTCCATCTATATTAAACTGTTGTATACTGACACCTACAGCATGCTGAAAATTAATGGTACCCTTACAAGACCTTTCAGAGTAAGCAGAGGCATAAGGCAGGGGTGTGGTCTTTCAGGAATCCTGTATGCAATTGCAATTGAACCTTTTTTGGTCGCACTGAGAAACAAGTTGGGTGGCATATCAACAGTGTGTCCGTCTGCATCAGACCTGAAAACTGTTAAGCTTAGTGCCTACGCTGATGATGCCACTGTTTTTATTAGATCTGCTCAGGATGTCAGGACTTTGAGAGAATCTTTGGAGGTTTATCAGAAAGCTTCCTCCTCTCGAATTAATTGGCAAAAGTGTGCATCCTTTTTACTGGGTGAATGGGAGAATGGAGGCCCTCCAGTACTTCCTCAGAACTGTTCCTGGAGTTTAGAGGGGTTTAAAGTGCTGGGAATTTTCCTTGGGACTGACCAATATATACAGAAAAACTGGGATGGAATGTTTGAGAAAGTTTCTGGGCGTTTACAAAGATGGAGATGGATACTAACTCAACTGTCATATAGAGGAAGAGTGCTCATTATTAACAACTTAGCAGCTTCCATGATATGACATCGCTTAAATGTGCTTGAGCCACCAAAATTTTTGTTGCAACGTCTGCAGAAAACTTTTGTTGAATTTTTCTGGGATGGCTACCATTGACTTCCCCCTGCAATTCTGCTTTTTCCAGTCAATGAAGGGGGTCAAGGGTTGATTGATTTGGCGGCTAAGGTCAAAGCTATGAGGTTAAAGACGGTTCAGAGCCTACTCTACCCTGTGGATTGTAGGCCATGGGTATCGTTTGGTCTGGCGCTGCTCAGAACTTTTGGTGGGTTCTGTTTTGATAGGCATTTGTTTTTAATGTCTTCTTATGATGAAACGTTTTCAGCTGATGCAAAATTTTATACTTCTGTGTTAAACTCCTGGACAGGTTTTAGATTGATTAGAAATGGAAATGATCATTTTGGCCTTGAAGAACCACTGTTTTACAACTCAAATTGGGTGAAAACATTAGTACATCTAATATTATTGTTAAAAAAAAATTGGGAGAAAAGACTGACAAAAGTTTCAGATTTGATTGATACCTTGTCTAAAAAATGGAGGCCAATTATAGAGATTGCTAATCAGGCTGGTATTAAATCAGTCAGGACGATGGAGAGGCTCATTGGTGGATTGAAAAGCGGCTTTTCCCTCCACACTCCTCCTGTTTGTTAACAGTTTTCTGTCTGGAGGTCCTTCTGAAGTTTTGTTTCCTAAGTTATTTATTTCTCCCAAGGTAGGTTTTGAAGATAATCATGTAGGAAAGCTGCTCACATTTAACAGGTTACAAGAGCTTGATTTTCAGCTGGTAGGAAAAAGAGACCTATATCAGTTATGTGTTAAAGTAGATTACTTTGAGAAAATTAAGGACAGGGATGATACAAAATGGAGAGATTTTTTAACAGTTCCTGCAGCTCTTTCTCCTTCATGGAGGCTTTTTTATAAGGGTCCACTACCTAAACGATCTGGAGACCTACAGTGGAGGTTATTACATTGTGCACCACCTACTAATTCTCATGTTTCTAAATTTAATTTGAATGTACTACCGTTTTTTTTTGTTCTTTACGAGAATCTGTTTTTCATGTTTTTACTGAGTGTTCTAGATTGGCTCCATTATTTATGTTGCTTGAAAGACTATTTGGGAATTTAGGTTTTGTCTTTAACAAGATGCTGTTTATATATGGTTGTGAGTATTCTAGAGCGCACAGACAGCAGTGTACTGTGGCAAATTTTATAACTGGACAAGCCAAATTAGCCATTTGGAAGTCTTGCAGACTGGCTGCTGAAGGGCGAAATATAGATGTTGTTCTGCTGTTTATTGCTTTGGTGGAATCTAGAATAAAAGTGGAACATAGATTTTTTCAAATGACAAAAAGCTTGCTTGAGTTTGAGTTTAAATGGTGTGTAAATGGAGCTTTACTGTCATTTTCTAAGGAAGGAGGATTAATGTTTGATTGGTGATGTATGCAGGTAATTTTGAGTGGAATTTATTTTATTTTTCTTATGAACATTTTACAATATGATGTGTGAAGTAAAATGAAGTGTTCGTTTTTAAGATGTTTTAATAAAGTGTGTTAAAAGCCTCTCCCCCCCCTCTCTCTCCTGCCTCTCTCTCTCTCTCTCTCTCTCTCTCTCTCTCTCTCTCTCTCTCTCTCTCTCTCTCTCTCTCTCTCTCTCTCTCTCTCTCTCTCTCTCTCTCTCTCTGTATGTATATTCATACCTGGTGCAGTCTCATTACCCAGCATCATACTGTGCTCCAGCTGCCACCTGCAAAGCACTCTGGGTATGAATCTCATACAGGAGGCTGTAGGTCTGCTTGTTAGTTTTCTCTTTCCTGAGGGGAGAGGAGCGTGTCTACCTCTCATTCTCTGAAGCCTGTGGTGTTAACCAACACGTGTGCATGTTAGTTGCTGCTATATCTGATGCATTGTTCATCTGTCATAAACTTTTTCCTTTTGATTCTGCTGAGGTCCCACATCTGAGGAGTTTTATAATGTTCCTGAGGCATGGGTAGATGTTTTTTAGTTATTAGACTGGCTTTTTTCTCTATTTTAAGCTAACCACAGCCATATGAGCTTCATCTTGGGCCAGGCGTACATGGTGCTGTTCTGACAGTCAAGATGTTTTGAGATTGCACACAAACAATTACAACATCTGCGCTATTAGAATCTTGCACAATTATTTTTTGGCCAGTAAGCTGTTTATGTTCTTGATGTTATTTGCAGGCTCTACTAGAACAGGTTTTCCTGCTTGAATGTTGATTATTTTCCTCATATTCTCCATTGTTGCGGCTCCTCTCTTCCCAGTCTGTCAGTAACGCTCTGTTTACTTCCTGTCTCTATGAAGCCCCTCCTCCTGAAAAGCACACTGTGCTCTGATTGGGGTTCAAAAACCAGTCAGTATCTGGTGACCACCATTAGCCTCACGCAGTGATGTTCCTCTCGCTACTTTATTCTTAATGCAAATGCACCTTTGACTGGAGCGAATGGATCACCCTATTGAGTTGATTCTTTTCAAAGCTTCTACTTGCATTATTCTTCTACATTACATTATTTCTATAAGCATTTGTACTTTGATTCAAGTATATTTTTGGCTAGTTTAGCCACCTCAGGTGATTTGTACACATTATACCCATAAAACAATAATAAAAAAACGCATAACTTTTTAAAAATCTACCAGTCAGTGGAAAGCACCTGGACCAGATGGATTCTCAGTCAAGTTTTGTAAAAACGTTCTGTAGAGAATTGTCTAAACCATATTCCAGCAATACATATTTTTATCATTGTATTTTATGCATACTTAAATTTTACAAAAAAAAAAAAAATCCATGAAAATAAATATCAATCCATTATTGGTTTATGTAGGAGCACCACAATTGTTCAAACAGCATTACAACAGAATGGCAAACAAATTCACGCTGTGGTTGATTTATATAATCAAGATATGATTTAAATTAAAATACATGTTTTTCTTTGCACATCATCATATATTTCTAGAGACTAAATAAAGGCTATGTTTCCCTCAGGCATCATACGGACAGCCCTGACCAACATGGACCGAGAGACGCGTGACCAGTATGTGCTGATCATCAAGGCCAAGGACATGGTGGGTCAGATGGGAGGACTGTCCGGCAGCACATCTGTGACGGTCACACTCACCGACGTCAATGATAACCCTCCACGCTTCTCTCACAGTAAGAGCAAAACATGTTTGACTTCTGACCTCTGATCACGTTGGACAGGGGTGTCAAACTCATTTTTACTGAGGGCCACTTCAGCATTATGGCTGCCCTCAGAGGGCCGTCTGTGACTGTAAGACTGTAAATTTTACTACTCCTTAATACATTGTCTCTTTATTTGATTATTACTTAAGTTACAAATATTGTATATGCGTTTGCAGGGGTGTTTCTAGGTTTTAAAAACATAAGGGGCCTGGTAATAAGATAACATGATTTGATACAGAGAATAATGTATATTGTAGCCATATATGCAGAGGCAGACTGGGTCAGAAATTCAGCCTGGGCACTGTAGCCACACCAGCACACACTAACGTGCATTCAAATGTGAGGTAGTAAGGGGGGTTCGGGGGCATGCTCTCCAGAAAACAATTGGATTTCTCTGACTTACATATGTGCATTTTAAGGTGTTTGAAAGCCCAAAAAATTGGATAACAATAGCTTTAAAAGCATATCAGTGGCCAGTAGCATAAATTATTTGTCAAGCAGACAACATTTTCTTAAACATTAGAATGAGGATAAATGTTGCAATGAATGATCCACATGACACAATGGAAATGCAGAATGTTTCTGCTTATTGTTGACATTGTTACATGCGTAACCTGAGACGTTCCCTATCAAGGGAACTCCCGCTGCGTTAATACGCTGTGGGAACCCCATACCCACTACGCCATAATGACAAGTGCCCGTTCTGTGTGAAGTCAGAGCGCACACTAAGAAGCAAGCAACCTAGCCCCAGGAGTGGAGCTAAGGTCAAGGTCATAAAAACTGACAAATATAAGCGGCGAGGACCAGCCTGCGACATCACAAATGTCATGAAGGGAAACTACCGAGATTAATGCCATAGAGGCAGCCATACTCCTCGTAGAATAAGCCTGGACAGCCAAAGGTGAAGGCTGTCCGGCCGCTTCATAAGCAAGTGAGATAGCCTCAACTACCCACTTGCTCATCATCTGTTTAGTATGCAGGGCAACCTATCTAAGGTGACCCGAAGCAGACAAATAATTGCTCTGATATACGCCACAGAGAGCTCTGTGGACATAAGCATCCAAAGCCCGAAAAGGGCATAACAGATTAAGTTCTTCCTGATCTGGGGTATTAAAGGTGGAGGACAGAAGGCCTGCAGCACAAAAGATCCACAAATTTAGTAGGGACCAAGGAATACAACCCGACCTGGGGTGAAGGAATACTACCACCATACCAGGTGCAAATCCAAGTACGTGCAGGCCTCAGCCTCATGTACCACGGAGAAGACGAAATTAAGGATCTCTCCTCCTCAGAGATAACCCAGCAAAGAAACATTCATTACAGAAATCAAGTACTCTACCAACAGGGCAGAAACAAGATTCAGAAGGCGTTCTCAGCACCAGGCAGAGAACAGTTTTCATTTCAATGCATATAAGTCTTCTTGTGGAGGGAGCTCTAGACTGGAGTATGTCTCCATGACCTCAGGCCGAGAGATCTGAATCTATGAGCTGGGCCCCCTCAGAGGCCGAGCCCACAGTATCCATAACTCCAGATGAGGGTGAAATATTGTATCCCATGATTGGGACGGTAAGTCCCTCCTGATCGGAATCTCCATGGGAGAGCCGTCTAGAAGGGACAGAAGGTCCGAGAAACACACTTGGGCCGGCCAGAACGGGGCTACTAATAATTGTTTTTCTAGACGAGCCCCTACCTGGCGAACCCTCTCTTTTTAGAACTCCCGGGTGCAAAGATATCGGGAAATGCGTACAGGTGTAGCTTCAACCACACCTAATACATCACATCCAGTCCAAGCGGAGCTGGATGCGTGTGGGAGAACCACATAGGACAATGCGTTGTACAAACGATGCGAAAGGTCGACTTGAGTTGACCGAAGTTCTCCCAAAGAAGCTCCACCACCTCAGGGTGAAGTCTACATTCCCCGGGCCTCAGCCACTGCCTCAACAGGATATCTGCTCTGATATACGAGACCATCAGTGTGTTTGTCCGAAAGGACAAGCACATGGTGACCTCTCGGGTCTGGCAGGAAATACCGCCGTCACTTTTAGCCAATTATGTGCTAAAAGGTAGATGGTCCTGCCAAACACCCTTCGCTGAGCGACCACTCATTATCACCCCCGACTTGTGAGGGATGCATCCGTCGATAGCATTATGCGTCGACAAGAAGCCCCCAACACTGGGCCTGGGCGAGGAACCAAGGTTCTTCCACATAACCGAGGCACGTAGGCATAGCCGCGTGACCTTGATCATGCGAAAACGGATTTCCCCTCGGAGAAAACCCCTTGGTCCAGAGCCACCACTGCAGGGGTCTCATTTACAGAAGGCCAAAAGTAATTACGTTGGACGCAGCTGCCATGAGACCCACCAGTCTGAAACTGCTTCACAGTGAGTGACTGGCCTAGATTTACTCCATTTACAGCTGTGAGAATCGTAGAAATACGTACTGGAGACAATCGTACCAGCATCGTTGTCGAATCCCATATTACACCTGAAAAAAAAGTCCTCAGAGCTGAGAGGAGCACACTCTTCTTGGTGCTGAGCCGCAACCCCAACATTTTTAAATGAGACAGAACGACATCTCGATGCTGAACTGCCATGTGCTCAGATTGAGCTAGGATCAACCAATTGTCGGTATAGTATAATACGCGAATGCCCTGGAGTCTCAGAGGAGCCAGAGCTGCATCCACACATATTGTAAAGATGTGGAGTGATAAACCTAGGCCGAATGGAAGAACCCGATACTGGTATGCTTTGCCCCCGAAAGCAAACCTCAAGAACCTCCTGTGATGAGGATGGATAGATAAGCAAGCGTCCTTCAAGTCTATTGTGACAAATCGTCCTCGGACTGAATCTGTGACACAATCATATTTAGCGTAAGCATAATTTGAACTTGAGATTCTGAAACCTGCTGTTTAATTGATGCAGGTCTAGAATAGGACGCAACCCCTCATCCTCTTTCGGAACAATGAAGTAATGGCTGCAAAACCATGACTGTCTGCTGGGAGGAGGAACCCCTTCTACAGCTCCTTTTGCAGAAGTGTCAGTACTTCCTGCTCCATAACCAGAGCCTGCTCTGTGTTCACCACTGTGGGGAGGACCCCTAGAAATCTGGGTGGACGAGAACTGATTCTGAAACCGTTTTCTATATTGTGCAGGACCTACTGAGAAATATGTGGCAGTAGTTTCCACGCTGCCAGAAATTCTACTAGGGGAACCAGTCTCTCAAGACTGGCCTCTGGATTTAGTTGAACAGTCACTTCGGTGCCCTGAAGCCGGCAGGGAACAACCGAACTGACCGTTCTACGACCCTCCTTAGAGGATCGTATGGGGACGCTGACACCTCGGTGCCCTGAACGGCAAACCGGCAGGGAACAACCGAACTGGCAGCGCTGTGACCCTACTCAGAGAGTCGCACCCCAGAGGGCGCTGAGGAGAAATGATTTATCAAAACCGTCCCTGCCCCGGAGGAGCCCTCAGAAGCCCGATAGCCTCAGCTTCTTGTCTAAGCTTTATTAGAGATGACAACAGTCCTCAGATCTTGCCTACCTCTAACTAGCTTAGTTCCTACTACCCTCCTCGGAGGATCGTTGGAAAAAGTAGGCACCTCGGCGCCCTGAAACGGCGAACCGGCAGGGAAACCGAACTGACTGCTCTACGACCCTCCTCGGAGGATCGTTTGGGGACGCTGACACCTCGGTGCCCTGAAACGGCGAACCGGCAGAGTCGCACCCCACAGGGCGCCAAGGAGAAACGATTTCTCAAAACCGTCCTTACCTCGGAGGGGACCACCCTTAGAAGCCTGATAGCCTCGGCGTCAGGGCTTCTTCTTTGTCCAAGCTATTTTAGAGATAAAACAGTCCTCAGATCTTGCATATCTCTAACCGGCTAGACTGAGAGCGCCACCCAGGTCCCCTTCGATTGTGGAGGAGCCCAAATGGCGACGCTCTGTTTTGCTGAGCTCTGTGCTGCGAGGAGCTTAGTAGGCCAAGACTGCTCCCGCCCAGCAGTCTCAGGAACATTATATCGGTGAGGAAGAAACCTCTGGAACAAAGCTGAATGGTTTATTTCTTTGTTTTTTGAAAGCGGAGCGTCCAGAAGAACAGACATATTTTATCTTTATTTTTATATCCGAAAAACATATACATAAACATATATATATATATATTTACTGTATATATCACTCCGTGACCACCAGCAAGAAAACAACCGAGCTGGCAGCGCTGCGACCCCCCCTCAAAGAGCCGCCCCCCAGAGGACGCCGAGGAGAAACGATTTCTCAAAACCGTCCCTCCCCGTTATAGCTTATCTGTTTTAGCGCGACACAATTCTCGAATAGTGTCAGTGCTGACATCCTCACATTAATCCATGTCCTTATATACTTTACCCACCGGCGCTGCCTAATAATATTTATTTATTATTTTAGATGGCAGGTGGGTAACGTCGGGGTTAATAATGATGACGCCGACTCGAGAGAGAGAAAGCTCGCAAGCGTCTCTTAAACCCGAGACACTGTAACACCATGATACTTAATACCCATTACATTACTAGAGTTAGAAGTTTGGGGATTTAACACATAAAATAGAAACCGGGTTATTCCACGATCTCAACACCTCAGTGTGGAGATAGGGAAAAATGGCAACCCCGACGAGGAGGCTAAGATACAGAGTTTTCCTGTTTTTTTTTTTTAGATATATTTCATCTAATAACCTCTTTTTATTTTCACTCTCATAATGTTCGGCTGACCAGTAAATAGTTAACTAGCAACAGCACTAGATAAAACCTCCTTTTAAAAGCTCCTCTTTATTCAACAGCATTATGAGCTGACTTATTTATTTATTTATTGAAAACTCAAACATCTGCATTTTTTTAAATATTTTTATTTGTTTTGTTCTCTTTTTCTTAACAAAACACTAACGATACCAATTCCTCAGAACTGGAAAAGTCGTCATGCACACTAGATCTGGCAGGTGAAAGCTGAGATAGGGCGGGGCCCGTCCCAACCCCCGCTCTCAGATCCGATTTCGAACCCCACGATGCGAGTGGCCACCGTGCCTCGCCATCAGCGGGACCCGTGTGGGGAACGCGAACCGAACCGTCCTCCTCGAAGAACGCTCGGCGGGAGCGGAGCGTCCTCACGCACAGCTTCTCGCAATGCTCACAGTCAGCCCCCTCGAGAAATGACTGTTGGCATGCTCCACTCCCAAACAAGCAACACAAAGCTGATAACGTGGGAAGGGAACAACACAACGCTTGGTTGCTCTCTTTTGCCATAATATAAATATATTGCAACTTGACAGACAACAATAAATATGACAAGGACAGAATACACAGATCGCTTGCTGAAGGCACAGAAGCTAACGCGGTCTGTTTTCAGGGGTGCTTTATAGCTTCCTGGTCGATGACGTCACCCGCCTATGACGTCTCGTCTTTCCATTGGACTGATTCTACACGTGCTTCACGACGCAATCACACAGGGGTGTTCCCACAGCGTATTAACGCAGCCGGAGTTCCCTTGATAGGGAAACTGATTTTCTTCTGGATATGTCAGCTAAATGAATGGCTGTATATAATAATGCCATTTTGTCCCTATATGTTGTTGTTTTTAAGCCTTCTTAATTTTGGGTCAGGCTCACAAAAACAGACACGCATTTCACCCTAAAACAAAAAGAAAGAAATAATAAATCATATTTCGGATGAAGAAAATCATGCCTATTGGTGTCACAGTCCTCGTCTGCACCTGTCTGTCCTTGTCTGCACTTCACTTCCCAGAATCCTCCTTGTCTGCACACCTGAATTCACTCCCTCAATCATCCACCTGTTCATCGTCTTAATCATCTGTGTCACCTGTCCTCACCTCATTAGTATCTGTATTTAGTTCTCTCTGTTCAGTCTGTCTGTGTCGGTTCTTAGTTAGTCAATGTATATGTAAAGACTTGTTTATGCATAGGTGTTGTGGTGTATCCTGCCTGTCTTCCTGCTTGTACCTGGTTTTGTTTATAAGTAAATCGTTTGTATTGGAGCTCTTAGCCTCAGCCTGCCTTCCTTACACACCAAACCGTGACAGAAGAACCGACCTTAAAAAGAAGATGGAGGGCTGGAAACAAGCCTTCGTGGGTACCCGTCTGGCTGTGTTTCGTGGGAGTCGTGGAGGCCGCAGTGGAGGAGGGGGTCGACTGGAGACCCGGCATCGCTCTACACGCTGGCCTCATTTCGGCCCTGGACTGGTCCCGTCCAGCACCAAGCCCTCTTCGCCGCTGGTCCCGTCCAGCACCAAGCCCTCTTCGCCGCTGGTCCCGTCCAGCACCAAGCCCAGCACCAAGCCCTCTTCGCCGCTGGTCCCGTCCAGCACCAAGCCCTCTTCGCCGCTGGTCCCGTCCAGCACCAAGCCATCTTCGCCGCTGGTCCCGTCCAGCACCAAGCCCTCTTCGCCGCTGGTCCCGTCCAGCACCAAGCCCTCTTCGCCGCTGGTCCCGTCCAGCACCAAGCCCTCTTCGCCGCTGGTCCCGTCCAGCACCAAGTCCTCTTCGCCGCTGGTCCTGTCCAGCACCAAGCCCTCTTCGCCGCTGCCGACCACAAAAAATATGGAATGGGCAGCAATGGACATCCTCCTTCTGGCCCAGGAGGACCAGTCCCTCGAGGCCCACACACAGAGGTTTTTGGACTTGGTTCCCCACGTCCATTACGATGACACCAGCCTCTGTGGGTTTTTCGGGGCAGGTCTCAATGATGAGACCAGAGCACGCCTGCCTGGAGATGGGCCTCGAGGGAATTTCGAGGCTTTCGTCGAGTGGGTGCTGTGGCATAACGGTTCTCCGTTTACCATCGGACACGCCACGAGCCCTGCAGAGATTTCTTCGCCGCTGGTCCCGTCCAGCACCAAGCCCTCTTCGCCGCTGGTCCCGTCCAGCACCAAGCCCTCTTCGCCGCTGGTCCCGTCCAGCACCAAGCCCTCTTCGCCGCTGGTCCCGTCCAGCACCGAGCCCTCTTCGCCGCTGGTCCCGACCAGCACCGAGCCCTCTTCGCCGCTGGTCCCGTCCAGCACCGAGCCCTCTTCACCGCTGGTCCCGTCCAGCACAGGGCCTTCACCGCTTGTCCCGTCCAGCACAGGGCTTCACGTCAGCCACCCCAAGTCAAGTGAACCGAATCCCGAGTCAAGTGAACCGAATCCCGAGTCAAGTGAACCGAATCCCGAGTCAAGTGAACCGAATCCCGAGTCAAGTGAACCGAATCCCGAGTCAAGTGAACCGAATCCCGAGTCAAGTGAACCGAATCCCGAGTCAAGTGAACCCGTGGGTTTCCCCAAGTATTTTTTGGGGGGGGGCCATAGGCCTTCGCCTCGTCCGGCTCCGCCGTGGCCGCCCGAGGGGTCCTCACCGCCGTGGCCGCCCGAGGGGTCCTCACCGCCGTGGCCGCCCGAGGGGTCCTCACCGCCGTGGCCGCCCGAGGGGTCCTCACCGCCGTGGCCGCCCGAGGGGTCCTCACCGCCGTGGCCGCCCGAAGGGTCCGCACCGCCGTGGCCGCCCGAGGGTTCGTCTGCTCCGCCCTGGCCGCGCCCACGTCCTGCTCCGCCCTGGCCGCTCCCACGTCCTGCTCCGCCCTGGCCGCGCCCACGACCTGCTCCGCCATGGCCGCGCCCACGTCCTGCTCCGCCATGGCCGTCTGTTCCATCCTGGAGTCCGTCCTCCTGCACCTGGTCCGCCTTCCCGTCACGGACTCCAGGATGCCCACCCTCCCAGCCCTGTTCTACGGCGTGAGGTCACGCCTACCGGGAGGGGGGAGTAATGTCACAGTCCTCGTCTGCACCTGTCTGTCCTTGTCTGCACTTCACTTCCCAGAATCCTCCTTGTCTGCACACCTGAATTCACTCCCTCAATCATCCACCTGTTCATCGTCTTAATCATCTGTGTCACCTGTCCTCACCTCATTAGTATCTGTATTTAGTTCTCTCTGTTCAGTCTGTCTGTGTCGGTTCTTAGTTAGTCAATGTATATGTAAAGACTTGTTTATGCATAGGTGTTGTGGTGTATCCTGCCTGTCTTCCTGCTTGTACCTGGTTTTGTTTATAAGTAAATCGTTTGTATTGGAGCTCTTAGCCTCAGCCTGCCTTCCTTGCACACCACACCATGACAATTGGGACTTTTTTGGACTTTTAGTTTGTATTCTCTAGTCACATGTGTTCCTTTGTTTGATTTTCCCGCCATTCATTTATTACTATGGACACTAACTCTCTCATTACAACTGTTCATGTTTTAGCTAATCACCATGTGTATTTAATTTCCTCTTGTTCACTCAGTGTTTGTTCGATCTATGTTACATTTAGTGTGTGCTGCCCTGCCTGTCTGAGTGTTATTTGTATTACCCTCATTAATCTTCATATTGGAACTTTATGCTTCATCCTTGTCTGCCTTTCTACAACTTCCTGTGACAGATATATCATTAGGCTAAAAATAAGATTAAGTGGATTGCAGAAAAATGTGCTTAATTGTCATGAAAAACAGACAAAATCGTAATGATCCTAAAATTAATGCAAATTAATTAATTTGCTTCATTTTCATCAAGCAAAACCCCATTTCTAATTCCTTTCCTTTTATTTATGACCTGGACATTGGTATGTTCACAACAGGTTTGAATGAGTTTAGAGTGTTAACATTAAACATGTCTCTGCCTCTAGAGTCGTATCAGTTCTAGAGTGTTAACGTTAAACATGTCTCTGCCTCTAGAGTCGTATCAGTTCTCAGTGCTGGAATCTCTGCCGGTCTCATCAGTGGTGGCCAAACTGAAAGCCGCAGATGCTGATATCGGCTTCAATGCGGAGATGGACTACCGAATAATAGATGGAGATGCACCAGGTGTGTTCAACATCACCACAGACGAGGAGACTCAGGAGGGAGTCATCTTTCTGCAGAGGGTGAGATCATACTGGCCTTCATGGGGAAAGACTGCCCATTTGGAGTGAACATTAAATTAGATTGTTGTTCTTTGTTAATATATCTGTAGTCAACTGATTGTGGTGGTATGCAGGGTTCCTCCCTTCTGGGTCTGGAGAAACAAATAAAAACGTACATTTACATTTAATAATTTAGCAGATGCTTTTACCCAAAGCGACATACAAATGAGGAGAACAATAGAAGCAGTCAGACCAACAAGAGGGCAACAGTATACAAGTGCCGTATAGTGCCACGTCTCAGTTAGTCTAGCGCAGTACACATAGCAAGCTTTTTTTTATTTTTTTATCAAAAAAACAAATAGAATAGAAGAGGTAAGTGTTAGTAATAATTGGTCAGGTGCTGATGAAAAATATGTGTCTTTAGACATTTTTTGAAAATGAAATTTGACTGAACTACCATCCTGCAGAGTTCAGCTCCAAACCTCAACAAACACCTGAAGCCGCCCTAACCCAAAGTCTTCAGGATTACCTGAAAACCACAGCCAGGTGTGTTGGAGCAGGTTGGCACTGAAGTCTGCAGGAACTCCCTTGGATACCTCTGTTCTAGAGCAATCTAGGAGCCAGTATTATGTTGTTGTCCCGTTCTGACTGCATTTTGATTGAATCTTGGTGAGCTAACACACACAAATGTCCAGCGCCATCAAATTAAGCTGCTAGGACAACTGGCAGACGAAGCATGATCATTCACGTGCCACGCAACAGCAGTGACTGGAATAAAGAAGGACAAATCTCCACACACCTTCTTACACAAAATGGACAAAACTTCTCTCACGTATGTGTGTGTTTGTCTTTAAGAACTGTTAGTCGACAGCTGCATCTGAATCGCATACTCTCTGAGTAGGTACTTCTATTGAATAAGTACTTACTTCACGACTGTTAAAAGTATGTTCTATTATTAAATGTAATCGGGATGCACTACATTCATCATGTTGTCATTTTCATGTGACCTACAGCGTCAGTTGCGCCTCTTCACTGGCTTCCTCAGCTCCAGTGGCCTGATGGGAGAGTTGAGTGTCCAATGAATGTGTTCCTTTAGAATCTCATTGGGTCCTTTTTTAAGTTATATTTTGCCATTTTAAGTCTTTAGTTGATAGGACAGTGTAGATGAGACATGAAACAACCGTTGGCCGGAGAGAGAGAGGGGAACAGGACAGGCAAAGGCCTCGGTCGCTGTGGCTTTTGCTCTGACATCCGGATACTTTCTGTGCTGTGAATTCAGACAAACTACTGTTTTTATATACTGTGTTTCACCCACTATATAAGTAGGGAAGTGTGTATATACTAGGTCCCTGGTTAGGGCTACTGAGGCCGTGCCTCTGTGGCCGGCTCCGCCCGCGCTCCACGGCCCAGGCCCGCCATTTCCATGTCCTGGTCCCATTCCCCTGCACGGGCCTGGGCCACCATCCCTCCCCAAGACTGCCACCGCTCCACCACCCTCCTGAACCTTTGATGTTTTGGTTTTGTTGGGTGTCGGGAGCCACCCATAGAGGGGGAATATGTCACGTCTTGTTTTGGTCATGTCTCATGTTTCCTGTTTTGTTTTGTTAATTTTCTTTTAGATGGGAATGATGAGTAACCACATAATGTATCCGTTGCTCTTTTAAAAAGTATTATAGTTCAGAATGATTTGGTAGATGTATGGAGAGACGAAAAAAGAGATGAAGCAATACACATGGTCAAAAGTTTTGCAGGACAGAAGACTGGACAGGTTTTATGTCAAGTGTGCTGAAAATAATAGAATAATGGAGTGTTATATTTTTTCCATGTTGTCCATCAGATCACAGTTTTATTATTTAGTCCTTCACGTCTATTGTGATCTCAAAATTCCGGCCAGTTAATAATACCTAGAATATCAAAATCGACTGCTGGCGGTAGATCCTTTTCCTATTTAGCACCAAAGCTTTGGAATAAACTTCCTACCTTTGTCCGGAAAGCAGACACACTCTGTCAGGTCAAAGCTAGATTAAAGACACATCTCTTTGAACTAGCATTCACCTAATGCATTATCGACTTCTATAATTCAATGTTAGGCTGCATAGATTAGGTCAGCCGGAACTGGGAACACTTCCCTTAAATCCTGATGTACTTGTTACGTCATAAGAAGAATGGCATCTACGCTAATATTAGTCTCTCTGTTTGTCCCGAGGTTTACCGCAGTCCGCCGGATCCAGGCCGTATCCAGATCTGATGAAGGATCTGCGCCTGGACACACACACACACACAAACACACACACACACATACACAGACGACGACAACGCAGCCTGAAATGTTTCTCCCTGTGAAGGCCTCCTCCCTTTACCTCTGTACAGACAATCGTTGTCGGCATAATTCCAGTTCGCGTGGCTACGCCGAAGCGATAAAAAAATCTGTATTATTCATTTTAAGGCCAGACAAGTAGTTTTTTTAGGGAAGGACTACATGCCAGCTCACATATATTCAAACGCGCATACCTATAGAATGAACTCTTAATGTACTCTTAATACGCATGTGCACGCCATCAGCATTCTCACAGGTTTGGGTAGAGGGAACTTAAGAGTTTTAGCGTTTAGTCGTATTAGCGGCCCCTAAGTTAATAACTAATGATTTTTGCGACGGAAGTGAATTAACTTTATCTGGACAATAACTTTATTCTAGAGCTGCTGTAAAGCCAAAACAATCTCTGTTACTTTAATTTCCTATTATCACTGTAAAGCTGCTTTGGAATAACCTACATTGTTAAAAGCGCTGTATAAATGAAGATGACTTGACTTGACTTGACATACAGTTAATGTTGTTTTGACACAAGCTACATTTAAAAGTCCGTATTGGAAATTTAATGTTGCATTGTTGAAATAAAAAGAGTTAATTGAGGAATTTGAAATGTTTTTGAATGACTAGGGTTCTAAGAAAAATTAATTTCATAATTTGATACAATGGTGGGAAATTGGAAAGACACAAATACAAATATTTTGTCAGCAACAAGAACAAGAGATTTTACACATCACATCTGATATGATTCAGAAATCTAATGCATCTTCAGCTGGCATGTTGGGTGAAAAGAAGCGTGATCTAGAAGATTTGTTGCAAGTGCTGGCAAAAGGAGCCCTGAAGATCTCGTTTTATGTCGTACATGAGATAGATGCCTCTGCATTTTTTAATATAGAAAAAGTGTCAAAACAACAGAATGAAATGTATTGTTTGACAAAAACTGATGGACGAAACATTTTTGATGCAAGAGAAATGAGAAAGATTGCGGTGGACTTTTTATTCAAACTTGTACAGAAAAGAAGAAACGGAGACTGAATGTGTCACAGATACTAACCCTTCTCTCACTAAACTGCAGAGTGAGAATCTGCACAGCTCTGTGTCATAAGAGGGGTTAACTGATGCCGTGAAGCAGATGAAGACTGGTAGAGCACCTGGAATTGATGGACTATCAGTGGACTTTTTTAAAGCTGTGTGGAACTACATCGGAAAATAATTTTATGAGGTGATCCAGGAGTGTTTTAAAGAAAAAAAAACTTCCCTCAAATTGCCAAATTAACACTATTACCAAAAAAGGGTGACTTGATTTTAAAAACTGGAGGCCTGTGTCAATTCTAACAACTGATTATAAGCTAATAGCTAAAGTGTTGGCAAATAGGCTGAAAACTGTATTAGGAGATGTAATGTATATAGATCAATCCTACTGTATACTGAAAGAAACATATATGATGACATTTTTATGATCAGAGACATTTTAGATTACTTTAAACTATATGAAGTGAATGTTGGCTTAATGTTCCTGGATCAGGAAAAAGCATTCAATAGAGTGGAGCATGGTTCCCTTTCGAGAGGTCTCTCCTATTGCATAAGTAGCTTACGCTATGGGAAAACTCCTTTTCTCGAGAAATATTGAAGTCTCTGTGTAAAACGCATTGCAGCTGCACAGCATACAGCAGTGAGCGAGGCAGCTGCACGAACCTATGACGGGGCGAATCTAACCGCGCCGACCAATGAGCGCGGTTCGCGTCAGAGCCCGCCAAGATGGGCGTGGCCAAGGGCTATAAATTGGGCACCCCGTCATCTAAGTTCTTTAGATTTAATCTCCTTCAGCGAAGTCAGAGGACGACGGGGAAAAAGATGACAGTCCTGACATCCTGGTCAGAACGACAACATGACGGTGGTGTCTTATATAAATCGCCAGGGTGGACTCAGGTCGAGCTCCTTGCACTCAATGGCCAGGAGACTCATCTAATGGTCCCAGCACAACTTACGCTCGCTGAGAGCAGCACATGTGCCAGGCGTTCTGAACCAGGGAGACAAAGTTCTCCCAGGAGAATGGTCTCTCCACCCTCTGACGATTCAGTGGTTATGGCAAACCTTTGGCGAGCTAGAGGTCGACCTCTTCGCCCTCCAAGGAGAATGCACACTGCCCTCTTTTCTGCTCGAAAAGCACGGTCGCGCTCGCCCAGGACTGGCCGAGCCGCCCCTTACATGCTTTCCCCCCCTCGCTCAAGACTGCGTTCTTGCTGGCACTCGCCTCAGTCAAGAGAGTGGGCGACCTGCACGCGCTGTTATCAAGCGCTGCCTGTCTGGAATTTGCACCTAACGACTGCAGAGTTGTATTTAGGCCAAAACACGGGTATATTCCTAAAGTGCTCTCCACACCCTTCAGAGCACAGTTTATCTCTCTGGCTGCGCTATCGTCTCCAGCAGACGAAAGCGACGCTAATCTACTCTGCCCGGTCAGGGCTCTCAGAGTGTATTTGGAGCGTTCTGCCCTGTTCAGACAGACGGAACAGCTATTCGTATGCTTTGGCGGCCGTACTAAGGGTCTCGCTGTTTCAAAGCAGAGAATATCGCGCTTGATAGTTGATGCTATAGCACTGGCTTATGAAGCCAAGGGCCTGCAGTGCCCCTTAGGCATCAGAGCTCACTCCACGAGGGGTATGGCCTCTTCACTGGCGTGGTCGAGTGGGATACCGATCGAAGATATTTGTGCGGCGGCAGGCTGGGCCTCACCCTCCACATTTATCAGGTTTTACAACCTACAGGTCCCCTCATTGCATTTCAATATACTATCAGCCTGACACTTCTTAGTGTACTACGAATTCATAAGACCGGGTTGTATATATGCTGGGCATTATCTCTCCCTATAAAGTCCGTCGCTGACTGGCTTACATATCAGTATTTATGTGCTTATGTTACCACTGAGCGCCCCTCAGGCCGCTCTATATATTCTCCCTTTTTAAGCTCGCCTATGGCCAGCTCGTTGGATGATTACTTTGCTCTTACGGCTCAGGCACCTGCCTCTGGCTATAATAGAGCAAAGTCAGCACGCACGGCGTTTTACATGGTGTTCCTATAGCGTACGCTACTTACGCATTAGGAGAGACCTCTCGAAAGGGAACGACTCGGTTACTGACGTAACCTCGGTTCCCTGAGAGGAGGGAACGAGTATTGCGTAAGCTGCCGTGCTTGTGCTTGGTCAGTTCGCTTCAGTCGATTGAACCTAAAGAACTCAGATGACGGGGCGCCCAATTTATAGCCCTTGGCCACGCCCATCTTGGCGGGCTCTGACGCGCACGGGCGCGAAACTCGCTCATTCGTCGGGGCGTTCAGAGTCGCCCTGTCATAGGTTCGTGCAGTTGCCGCAGCACAGCCAATGACCGAGCTGCCTCGCTCACTGCTGTATGCTGTGCAGCTGCAATGCGTTTTACATAAAGACTTCAATATTTCTCAAGAAAAGGAGTTTTCCCATAGCGTAAGCTACTTACGCAATACTCGTTCCCTCCTCTCAGGGAACCGAGGTTACGTTAGTAACCGAGTCGTTTTCTTTATGAAACAATGAGTGCTTTTGGGTTTGGAGATGATTTTATTTCTTGAATCTAACTCTTGTATATGAATGCCTCTTGTATTCTAAAAATAGGTGGTAGGTTAAGTAAACCAATAAGGTTGCTTAAAGGTACAAGACAAGGACGCTCACTGTTTGGTCAGCTATACGCTTTAGCAGTGGAACCACTCCTATGTATTTTAAGAAAAGAACTGTCTGGTCTAAATGTTGATGGTAACTGTAATGCGTTTAAGTTAACAGCATATGCAGACGATTTTACTCTAATTGTGAAAGATCAAAGAGATATTGATGTTGTTATTTACAGTATCTCTTTATATGAGAGAGCGTCATCTGCAAAACTTAACTGGAGTAAAACAGAAGCATTTTGGTCCAATGATAAAGATATATGCTGTCAGGTCAATGCAAAACATGTTATCCCTGGGAATGTAAAGTGGGTTTCAGGCATCTTTTTAGGTTCAGAAGTGCATTAAAGGAAAACCTGGGAAGGTGTTAAAAATAAAATTTGTAATAGATTATCAAAATGGAATTGGATTTTACCTCAATTATCATAGAGAGGGAGAGTGCTGGTCATAAGTAATTTTGCCGCCTCTATTTTATGGCATGCATTAATTGTGTTAAACCCACCAGATTAACTCATTAGGGAAATTCAAAGAGTGTTGGTAATTTTTTTCTGGAACGGACAACACTGTTTAAGAGAATCAGTACTGTATCTGCAGTTCAGTGAAGGAGGCCAAGGCCTTCTGGACATTGAGTCCAAGGCAACTGCATTTAGATCTCAGAATAAAAGCTAAATTATTTTGATAAATGTTTTACTTGGTAAGGCAAAAATGGCAATGTGGCTGACAAGAAAGAGAAAAATGCAGTTTAATAGTGATACTGATCCTTTGAACATGTTCAGAGCTTTGAATATGGAGTTAGTATTATGAATTGGTGAATGATACTGAATCTTTCTACTATTTATGGGGTGTTGGAAATATTTTGTCAACCCAATGAAGAGGAATGATGTAATGTGTAATTTATTGTTGTAAAAGAAGCTGCTTTTAATTTTAATTTTAAATATATTTTATTAGGAGTATGTATTTATGAAGTAATGTGTTAAAGGTGTATGTATTTTTTGGTATAGAGTGTAATTAGAGAGATGTTAAAAGTCTCTCTCTCTCTCTCTCTCTCTCTCTCTCTCTCTCTCTCTCTCTCTCTAGCCTTTGGACTATGAAACTAAGAACAGTTTTTCTCTGAAGATTGAAGCCACTAATCGGAATATTGACCCTGAGTTTCTGAGCTTTGGGCCCTTCAGTGACTCGGCGGCTGTAAAGCTCACAGTAGAAGATGTAAATGAGTCGCCGGTCTTCTCAGTCCGGATCAGTAAGATGGTAGTGTCGGAGGCAGCGAGGATTGGTTCTGTCATCGGGACGGTTTCAGCCCATGACCCAGACTCGTCCAGCAGCGCCATCAGGTAAACGCTTAATTTATTTGTGTGCTGTGTAATGTGCTGATGTGAATTGCTGTTCATCTCACTGTCCTCTTAGCCACATACAATCCAGTTCTAAACATAACACTGATTGGACGTAAAGCACCTGTAACCACACATGAATCAGAGTCTATATTAGTGTGCTGCTTCTCTGTTTTTGGTTAGATAAAAGGTTGATTAAATTATCAAATGTATAAAAAATTGACATTACATAATAAATAAAGAAACCTTTTCAGCCATTTAGTTTTAGCCAAAGTTTGTAAAGAGCAAGAACTTGTAAGTTTGTTTGTGGGGGTTCAGCGAACTGGTGTCAGGGTTCTGTCACTTCTGTCTAGTCTATTTCCTGGTTTTTTGACAGAGCCCTGACACTTCTGTTTTGTCTTGTCTGTGTGCCTTGTTTCATATGCGGGACGTGTGTTGTGTTCTGCGTAGCATGTGTTCTGATGCGGTGCATGTTTACATCTGCTGCGTGCTTTCATGTCGTGTTTGGTCTTGTGCTGTGTAGCACGTAGCTTGTGTTTTACACTAGCTTTGTGCTTTCGTGTTGTCATGTTTTGTGTGAACACATGGCTTGTGATTTGTTTTTCTGGCCATGTGCTTGTGTTTTAGTCATGTTTGGTGTGAGCACATGGCTTGTCACGTGTTTCCTTGTGCCATGTGCTCTCCTGTTGATTGTTCAATTTCAATTCAAATTCAATTCAAATTTATTTGTATAGCAGTTTTCACAATACATATTGTTTCAAAGCAGCTTTACAGAAAGTCCATATCAGAAATGTACATGAAAAAAATACATTTAGTTAATCATGTATTAATTTAGGGCATAACATATCGCCGGCGTTGAGTCGTCTCTTCACAGGCGTCGAGTCGTCTCTTCACAGGCGTCTAGTCATCTCATCGCAAGTGTTGGGGCATCTGAAGTCTCCGTGAGAGGCTGGATCCAGTCTGGAGCTACGAACGCCATTTACCAGCAGAAAAGCAGATGGGAAATAATTAGCATAGCGGCTGCTCATAATATTAATGCATTCGATCTGATTCAACAGTAGTATAAAAGGTAAGCATTATGTGAATGCTTGGCTAAAGAGATGCGTCTTTAATCTAGTTTTAAACTGGGACAGCGAGTCTGATCCTCAAACTATATCAGGAAGGCTATTCAAGAGTTTAGGAGCTAAATGTGAGAACGCCAACCCTCCTTTAGTGGACTTAGATATCCCAGGAATGACCAGAAGCCTTGAATTTAGTGATCTTAAAGAGCGTGATGGATTGTAGGGCGATAGAAGGTCCATTAAATACACAGGAGCTAGACCATTTAGGGCTTTATAGGTCAGAAGTAATACTTTGTAATTGATACGGAACTTAATAGGTAACCAGTGTAGAGATGATAAAATTGGTGTTATATGATCATATTTTCTTGATCTAGTAAGAACTCTAGCGGCTGCATTTTGCTTGTTTATTGAGGATGCAGGACAACCAGCTAATAAAGCATTGCAGTAATCTAGTCTCGATGTCATGAATGCATGAACTAACTTTTCTGCATCAGAAACAGATAGCATATTACGTAGCTTAGCAATGTTTCTAAGGTGGAAAAAGGCTGTTCTTGTAACATATGAAATATGATTTTCAAAAGTCAAGTTGCAGTCTAGTATAACACCCAGGTCTTTTACTGTAGTGGATAAAGTAACAGGACATTGTAAGAGGTTTTGTTGGTAGTTTTTTGGACCAATAAGTAATACCTCTGTTTTATCTGAATTTATAGCAGGAAATTACTCGTCATCCAGCATTTTATATCTTTAAGACACTCTGTCAATTTAGATGAGTTAGTGTTTTCATCTGGTCGTGATGAAACATATAATTGAGTGTCATCAGCATAACTGGAAATCAATTCCATGTTTTCTTATAATATTACCAAGTGGCAGCATATGTATTGAGAATAGCAGAGGGCCTAACACCGATCCTTGCGGCACTCCATAGTCTCCTGACGTTATCTTTCCCCATTTAAACAGACAAAATGGTGATGGTCTGATAAGTACGATCTAAACCAGCTTAATGCCTGTCCCTGAACACCAGTGTAGTTTTGTAGTCGATCCAAGAGTATTTTATGATCTATAGTGTCGAACGCAGCGCTAAGATTGAGTAGAACTAGTATTGAGAGAAAGCCTTGGTCTTAAGCTAAAAGTAAATCATTTGTAATTTTAACTAGCGCAGTTTCTGTGCTATGATGCGGTCTGAATCCTGACTGAAATTTTTCATAGATATCATTTTCTTGCAAGAAAGAGCACAGTTGAGTGGACACAACTTTTTCTAATATTTTAGACATAAATGGAAGATTTGAAATGGGTCTGTAATTTGCTAGGTTATTTGGATCTAATTGCGGTTTGTTAATGAGTGGTTTTATAACTGCCAGCTTGAATATTTTTGGAACATGACCTAAAAATAAAGACGAGTTAATAATATTGAGAAGAGGCTCTTCCACTACAGGTAACACTTCTTTCAGTAGTTTAGTGGGTATTGGATCTAATAAACATGTTGTTGGTTTAGATGCAATGATAAGTTTATTTAGCTCTTCCTGTCCTATAGTTGTAAAGCGGTGTAGTTGTTCTTGAGGGGCGATAATTGAGGCTGAATCATGAGACACCATAAAAGATTGTACATTTACAATTGTGTTTCTGATGTTTTCTATTTTCTCAGTGAAGAAATTCATAAAATCATTACTACTACACTGTGACAGAATTTTTTGCTCTGGTGATGTCTGTTTATTTGTTAGTCTAGCCACAGTGTTAAATAAAAACCTTGGATTATTTTGGTTATTTTCTATTAGTTTGCGGAGATGCTAAGCCCTGACTGCTTTTAGAGCCTTTTTATAACATGACATACTGTCTTTCCACACGATTCTATAGACCTCTAAATTAGATTGTTTTAGATTGTTTTAGATTGTCTAGCCCCTCCCATCTTGTTTCCTGATTATTGGTTTTATTTGCCTCACCTGTCCTCCCTTGTTCCCTGCTCTGTTTGCTCCCTCTTATTCTCCTTGTGTTTTCAGTCCTGTGCTGGTTTGTCGTTTAACCTCATCTAACATCGCCTCATGTTTCCTGTTCATGTCAAGTCCAGTCTGTGAAGTCTTGATACCTGTCTTGTTTCCACACACGGGGTACTTATTGTTTGTTTTTGTTCTATTTTGTGCTTAATAACACCCCATTGCTCTGCACTTGAGTCCTCGCTCCTTTCAACAACCCAAACCCTGACAGAATGAGCCAGCCATCTCCCTCTCCCCATCCATCTCCCTCTTCCCATCTCCCTCTACCCATCTCCCTCTACCCATCTCCCTCTCCCCGTCTCCCTCTCCCCGTCTCCCTCTCCCCGTCTCCCTCTCCCCGTCTCCCTCTCCCCGTCTCCCTCTCCCCGTCTCCCTCTACCCGTCTCCCTCTCCCCATCTCCCTCTCCCCATCTCCCTCTACCCATCTCCCTCTACCCATCTCCCTCTCCCCATCTCCCTCTCCCCATCTCCCTCTCCCCATCTCCCTCTACCCATCTCCCTCTACCCATGTCCCTCTACCCATGTCCCTCTAACCCATCTCCCTCCACCCATCTCCCTCTCCCCATGTCCCTCTACCCATCTCCCCATCCCCCTCTCCCCATGTCCCTCTACCCCTCTCCCCCTCTCCCCATCTCCCTCTACTATATTTCAAGATTTAAAAAACAGCATAATTCGAGAATTTATTCTGATTCTAGGGGAATCAGAATGTAAAATCCTTACTGACGAGAGGAGGAGCTGGGGATGGAGGAGGGTAGTTAGCTCCTGAGAAACGCGATAGCAGCTGATAATACCGAAGGAGCTTATATATGTATACGTTGATAGGCGTCGTATTCCTATAGGTAGACGTGGATCAGCTGAGAGTCAGCTGATGCGAGCTTGACTAACGTGATCTGCCAGAACTAACGCTACGCTTGATGCTTATTTTATTCATGAAGATTTCAAACAGGAATGAATGAGATAATCATTTGAGTACTTAACAAATAGACTCAAAATATCTTTGATCAAATCTATATATAATAATTCTTGAACGATGCTGGAAGCAGACTAGTATAGTATAGTGTGGTTTGCAGGGACAATGTTAGCTCGTTCATCTGAGAACATGAACCGCAGACTGTGTCCCGATTCAGGGGCTGCATCGCTCGAAGGCACCGAGACTCGTTTAAAGGGGAAAGTATAGCCGGTTGCATCAACGCGGCGTGATAAAGGCCGTCCCAATGCTAAGGTCCTTCGAAGTCTCCTTCCCGCGGCCTACAAATGTGACCTCCTTTTCCCGTGAGAGCAGGAACATCAGAAGGATCTGAAGCCTTGCCTACCCCAGGATGCACTGCGTGCCAGAGATGAATTGCCAGATTACACTTTGAAATTAAAGTATTGGTTTTCAATTTAATCGAGTAATCTAATGTATCTAATGATAAAAATTAAATAAAGGTTCAAATGTTGACTTATATGTTACCAGTATGTGATTTTACATAGGCTAGTTAATACTCTTTAGACTTTATTATGTACATAAATGGTGAACATTTTTAGATAGGTTTTCAACCCCGTTTTGTTTTTAGGCAGTTATAACTATATTTAATTATATATACTTATATAAAGTTTTATATATAAAGTCCAGTACAAATGTTACTGCGGCTCGTCACAATGGTGTCACCAGTTGCTAGGTGACAAAACCAGAGCGTCCCATTGAACAACTCCCTGGACACAGCTAGCAACAATTTGTTAATGTGACAATACATTTTGTTAGTTTCATTTTCCAAATAACCAGTGGTGGAATGTAATGACATAGATTTATTTAGATTAAAGTATAAATTTGAAGTACTTTAGATTGTTATTCAACTCCACTTCACCTCAGACGCAAATATTGTACTATTTATGAAAAAATGACTTTTTTGGGATATAAGATTTTGATATTGGTTAAAAAAAAAAAAGAACCGTATATAATATAAACACTAAAAAATCGGTAACGTTCGGTCCTGGAGGGCCGCAATCCAGAGTTTAGCTCATAGAACAGTTTTGCATGTTAAAATAATTTATGGTTTGATTTTTGAGTATGTGAGTTAAATTATTTTATTCTTCCCTCTTTCTGAAACATCTCAGTGATTGTCAGCCCACGCCTGAGTCAGCCCTGCAACCCTGTTAGTGACCAGTGGAAATATGTCCTGATCTCAGATGATGTCCCGCCGGCTGAGGCTTTACGAGCGTCTCTGTGAAGCTCATCTGATCTCCTGCTCAGATCAAGAACAATGCAGACAAATGTTTTCTTCCAGTCTGTTTTATGTATATTGTTAATTTAAACTTTTATTTTGTTTTTCTTATCTTAAATGTAACTTATCTTGTAAATAGTTTTAAAAAGTACTGTAAGTAAAAAGTCAAATGTACAAATTAATTGACATGACAAAAATAAATTTACAGAATAATTTCAAAAATAAACAATGCACATAAATTATTTTTGGTTTAATTTACAAATTATAACTTACAAAAAGGATGATGTATGGGCTATGGATTAATATCTGTACTTGTTTAATAACAACACTGGATGATATGCTAAATTTAAATTAATGGGGGAAAAAGCATCCAAGAATACTTTTAGTCGTGCTACAGTTAACCGGGTGAATTATTTTCCAGGTTAGAGCCAACGATGATAAATTAGGACAAAAAGAAGAAAGCCTGTTAAGGTTAGTTTGTTGTCCGTGTTATTATTGAAAGACTCGTGACTGGTGTGTCCAGGTACTCCATAGACCGCAACACAGACCTGGAGCGCTTCTTCAACGTGGATGCTCTGTCTGGTGTCATCAGCACAGCCAAACCCCTCGACAGAGAACTCAATTCAGTCCACAACATCACCATATTTGCCACTGAGAACCGTGAGTATAATATAAGGCACATCTGAGAATCTACATTTGCATAATTAAAAGCAGAACAATTGTATATACATGCCTTAGTCAGTATATATATATATATATATATATATATATATATATATATATATATATATATATATATATATATATATGTAAGGGATAATGTAGTGCGAGGCGGTTGTTATAGCGAATACAGCACCGACAGGCTGATCAGGAACCCTAACCTGACACGAAGCGGTCTTGAATCAGCCTGAAGGGGTTGTATTCGCTATAACAACCATCTCGCTCTACATTATCCCGCTTATTGCATGGCTACCTACCAAACAAAATCAATAATTTGACACAAAATATTGATTTAAAAACGATTGTATTGCTTCCACTAAAGAAAATAGTCTCTGAACTGTGTCCATGGCAACACTCTGTTTTTCATGGCAACGGTGGGTTATACTTAGTAGCGGTCTGTTATACTTGTTATACTTAGCACCAGTGTGTTATACTTAGCAGCAGTGTGTTATACTTAACAACGGTGTGTTATATTTAGCAGCGGTCTGTTATACTTATCAGCGGTCTGTTATATTTAGCAGCGGTCTGTTATACTTAGCAGCGGTGTGTTTTACTTAGCAGCGGTCTGTTATACTTAGTAACGGTGTGTTATACTTAGCAGCGGGTGTGTTATACTTGTTATACTTAGCAGCGGGTGTGTTATACTTAGCAACGGTGTGTTATACTTAGTATCGGTCTGTTATACTTAGCAACGGTGTGTTATACCAGAGACTATTTATATAGAGACATGCCACTTACTCAATCCTCAATACAACTATATAGGGAAAACCCGTAACGCCAAAGATGGCGGTTGTATGCACATGTCCCGCCCCTCCCACTGGAAAGCCAATCGTCTGCTTTTAACAGTCAAGCCGGGAAAAATTTAAGCCTATCATCTGGTTCCACTGACGCATGCGCACAGTTGAGGTTTGCGACAGTGGAAAATACGTTACTGTTTGAAAAGGCGGCAGATTTGATATGCAGTGTATGTGTGCATTGTGTAAATATCAGACATCCCAAGTGTCTACCGCATATTGATAGCGGCTCCCTGATGCCCGCAAATTAGTTCAAATCTCCCAGAATCTAGAGCGAGCGAGTGAGAGCTCACACATACTGTGTTTCAAACCGTGCCGCGCACGCACGCCAGAGAGGGAGAGAACCCTTGCACATGCGTAGTAAAGTATAACCTGTGGGGAAAAAGGCGTTTTAAACCTTATTTTGGGGCAAAGTCATCAAACTTTTTCAGCGATTTTTATCATATTTTACTGCTGTTTCTATACATGCAGTTTTTATGTCCTGGTGACCAGTGAAAGTGCAGTTCTGACTCTCTGCCCATTCATTTAGATAGGAGCCTGGTCTTGTTAGTCTGAAATAGATGCCCGGAGGCGTTGCCAAGATGGCGGCCGAGTGGCATGACTTGCCTAAAAGGACTTTGGTTATACTTAGCAGCGGTCTGTTATACTTAGCAACGGTGTGTTATACTTTGCAGCGGTCTGTTATACTTAGCAGCGGTCTGTTATACTTAGCAACGGTGTGTTATACTTTGCAGCGGTCTGTTATACAGCGGTCTGTTATACTTAGCAGCGGTGTGTTATACTTAGCAGCGGTGTGTTATACTTAGCAGCGGTGTGTTATACTTAGCAGCAGTGTGTTATACTTAGCAGCGGTCTGTTAAACTTAGCAGCGGTCTGTTAAACTTAGCAGCGGTGTGTTATACTTAGCAGCGGTGTGTTATACTTAGCAGCAGTGTGTTATACTTAGCAGCGGTCTGTTAAACTTAGCAGCGGTGTGTTATCCTTAGCAGCAGTGTGTTATACTTAGCAGCGGTCTGTTAAACTTAGCAGCGGTGTGTTATACTTAGCAACGGTGTGTTATACTTAGCAACGGTGTGTTATACATAGCAACAGTGTGTTAAACTTAGCAGCGGTCTGTTTAACTTAGCAGCGGTGTGTTATACTTTGCAGCGGTCTGTTATACAGCGGTCTGTTATACTTAGCAGCGGCCTGTTATACTTAGCAACGGTGTGTTATACTTAGCAGCGGTCTGTTATACAGCAGTCTGTTATACTTAGCAGCGGTGTGTTATACTTAGCAGCGGTGTGTTATACTTAGCAACGGTGTGTTATACTTTGCAGCGGTCTGTTATACAGCGGTGTGTTATACTTAGCAGCGGTGTGTTATACTTAGCAGCGGTGTGTTATACTTAGCAGCAGTGTGTTATACTTAGCAGCGGTCTGTTATACCACAGCGGTCTGCAGCGGTCTGTTATACTTAGCAGCGGGTGTGTTATACTTAGTAGTGGTCTGTTATACTTAGCAGCGGTGTGTTATACTTAGCAGCGGTGTGTTATACTTAGCAGCGGTCTGTTATCAAGAAATAGACCAATTTCGGTCTCTTATCAAGAAATAGACCAATTTCGAGCCAACGTCAGTTACGTCACGGCACTAGCTAGAGGCAAAACAAAGGGAAAACTGGAGGCGGCAAATACAAAGCAGCACAGATTCGGCTACATAATAAGGAGCTTAAATTATTATTATTATTATTAAATGTCATCTTGTTGTGTTGTTGGGTGCAAGAATCGATGAAAAATGAATATGCTGTATCTGGAATTTTTATTTCTAGAAAACATTCACATCATTAAAATTGCTCTGTAATGTCACTCTTACATTTGTCGTCTTCTGGCTAGGCAGAACTGTGGATCGTACACACAAGTCTTGTACTTGAGCATTCAGCACATAGTTATAGGCATCTAAAGATTTATATGCCCTCAGTTTCTCTTTAAGCTCGGTTTCTCTATCGGATAGGTGTAGAAGTCAGGCCACTCGACCGGAGGTAGCGTTAATGTTAATCCTGTCAGATCGTCCATCATTGACAGCGTGTACGGGTCAGCCAATCTGGTTCCGTCCGTTAAAATTAACTTTTGCAAATAACAAACGCGGTCCTGGACAGTGAGTGACCTTGTACATTAAGATAAAATCGGATTTTCAGTCATTGTTAAAAAAACAAGCTAACAAAACTTGCGAACTAACGTCAGTGAAGCGGCCAGAGGGGTCGTTCTGCCGCCACTTAAGCTCCGCCCACAAAAACCTCACCATGTTTACTAACTGAAAAGGGGTCTATAACAGACCACATTCTACATTAGAATTCAACCAAGCCATGTAATAAATATATATAAAGAATCACCAAATTATTTTTGGTCAAATCAGCTCTGCATTGCTGGTTCTTCACCTACTGAAAACACGTTTGTTCTCTACATGCCCTTCCTCTAATCACATGTGAGCAGGACAATAAAGCACTTGAATGTCAATGTGTTCTTCTGGGACTGGGGCCGGTTGTATAAACATAGCCATAACGTTAAGACAGTGTCTTGAGTTCTAGTAAGACCCATTAGCAGTTAGTCAGGGGCAGTCAGTCTTATTTTTCGGTATCAAATTAGGCCAATCTACGTTTTTATGTAACTGATTTATAAGCTATGAACAGTCTAAAAGAAACGAATTTGATGTCTAACTTGTAAGACTAGTCTTCGAGGTTTATCCAACCGGCCCCTGGTTGTGGCCTGTAGCTCAGGGTCTATGAGCTGAGCTGCCGACTAAGGCATGTCTACACAACTGTTCTGTGTTTCACGAGTTCACACTTACAAATGATCAAAGAATAAATGGTTATGCGTATTTGGTGTGCTGTCCAGGGGGAGGGCTCCGAGCTCGGAAATTGGGCCCGAACCCAGAGTACTCCCCCCGTATCTCTGTTTAGGAAGATAGCTAGGCAAGTGTGAGGAGATGGGGTGGTGGAGGGATGCTGAAAATTGTCGAGGAATATGGGTGAGTCGACTGAGTATATTTATAGGCTTTACTCGTGCTGATTGAGTGGACCTGTTGATTACTGATTGCTTACAGCTGGCTGGAATGACTTGATTGTTTGAACATTAGAACGTGTTCCTCCCGAACCTTGTTAATAAAACATCAATTCATTATGGAGATGTCATGCCAAACGTGCAGAATAACACTTTCAAGGAGAAAGGATCTCACTCCACAGAATCTTGATGTGACTCTCATCCACACTCACTAAATAACATTATTCATTCTTACAGATCAGACTGGAAAGTTTTCCAAAAGTTATTCACACATTCTCAAGATAAAGTTAACACTAAATAAATCGAAAACTGGTTTCACCAATGGACTCGTTTGCAGGTTGGCGAATAGTCAACCATTCAAAACTACAAAACTACAATTCTGATTTTACAGAAGTCTTTATTTGTCAGAAAATCATAAGGATCTAGACTAGGCTGTTCAATCCTGTCCTGCAGAGTCCAGCTCCAACTCTAGTTAAACACAACTGACCCCGCTGACCCAGCTCTTCTGACTCTAGAAACTTCCAGGCAAGTGTGTTGGAGAAGCTAAAGTCAAGCCATGTTAGCTTTACAGAGATAACAGGAAAATGATTCAGTGATACAAACAGAGTTCTAATAGGGAAGCTGAAGTGTTCAGGATGTTGGCCTTCCAGGAGCAGGACTGGACACCCCTGATCTAGACATAACATCATATTATTGACCTGTCTTAGACTACCAATCAAAAGTCACTTTCTATGTGGTGAGTCTGTATGTCTTAGCGAATAGCCGTTGATGCTAACTGTGTTTGTGTGTGTCAGAGGACCCGTCTCAGGTTGGCAGAGGAATCGCTCTGATCACAGTCCTGGACATTAATGATAACGCTCCAGTGTTTGCTATTGAGTACGAGACACTTCTGTGTGAAACTGCTGCACCTGGACAGGTACGTGTAGCCCTGGGCATGTTTATTGGGGTGTTAAAATGCAACAACACATATTTACGGTAATAAAAATTAAAATTGATTATGGAATTGAATTACAATGACTAAAGGACTAACCAATCTGTCAAGGTTGTAGTGAAGGAGGTTGTAGTGAAGGATAAGCGAGGACTCAAAGATGCAAAGTGTTATGGGCTTTTATTTGTAAAAAAAAAAATATATATATACTGTATATATATATATATATATATATATATATATATATAATAAAACATAAAACTTCCCTGTGGTGGGAAACACTACTGGGGAGGAACAGGCAAAGCAACCCAACATGGGAGCAGTAGAGAACCAACTGGCAGGACAGAGGATATTAGGAGAGTAGATAGGAGGGTAACATGAGAGAGCAGGGGGCAATTAAACCTATAATCAGGAAACAATAGGTGTGAGGTTAAGACAATCGACAGGAGAGCACATGGCACATAGAAACTAACATGACTAGACATGTGCTCACACCAAACATGACAAAAACAAGAACACGGCCAGCAAACACAATCACAACATGAACACACAGCCAATGAGAGCTCTCATCGACTGCCAGTCCACACAGAACACGAGTACATGAAAGCACAGGCCGATGGAAACCACGAAACACACAACACCACACACGGACAGAAGAGCGTACGCCCGAGCGAACTCGAAAACACACATTCACACAATGAGACCAGAGCGCACAGAGAATGAGCAAATGCCCATCCCGTTCACGCACAATGGAAGAAAAACATACAGAGCATGAATGTTCGAATCCCAACACTGAACCGAAACCAAACTGGACCGAAGTGCCGGATCCGAACACCATGCTCTCGTGGACGGAAGAGCGCACTCAGAACCGCATGCTCACAGTGACCGCAGGAGTGTGAGGGCTCAGTGTGTTACACGGATTGAACACGCGTGCTCTCACTACAGACAGAGCAGGAAACATTTTTTATTTTAATTATTGTTATATTTATATATTTAAACTTTTTTTTTCAAGAGTGAATTGAACATGTGGGTTAGTTTAAATAGTCAGAATATGTATATATGTATTAATTGCATGAATAAAACACACTCCTCTTATGTATTTGCACTGATTAGTCTTTAGTTTAAGTTTAAATTACTTTTTTCTGGTTTCAAAGACAAGGCTTAAGCCTAGTCCCAGACTAAAATACATGTTTGAACTGTTTTAACTGAAACCATATCTTAAAATATCTCAGAACCATTGTTTTGTAGATGCACACCAGTGATGTTCCCTTTCGAGGGAACTCCAACTGCGTCGAATGACACTTTGGGGGAACGCCCATCAGCGTAGCGCCTCTGCACCAATCGGAGATCAGCTTAGTTTCATTCATGCTTCAAAGTAATGACGTAATGTGTGACGACACATAGGCGGAACTATAAAGGGACGCCGGCACACACAAAATGCCAGCTTTCTGTTCTTCAGCAAGCGCTATCTGTGACTGTGTGTCTTATTTATTGTTGTCTGTCAAACTGAGCTATTTGTATCTCTGGTATGGCGAGTGGAGCGAGTTTCAGAAAGTGTGTGCATCCTTGCCCTCGTTACATCAGGGGCGGGGACACACACCAACTGTGCACGCACTGTCTCGGAATGCAGGCAGCTCTCGAGGGGGCTGCTTGCGAGGATTGTGAAAAGTTAACAAATCCGTGTGCTGCGTTCCCGGCTGGCTATCTTTGATGAACCAAAGTCCGCTGAGGCGGCGCGGCAACGCTCTTCATGGGGCTCGCAAATGGATCTATCAGGGAATCCCGAGGCTGCTGAGGCACCTTCTCGGGATTCTTCTGACAGTTCCGATGTTCTCGAGCCTCGCGTGGAAGCCCTCCCGGCGGCTTCTTCTGCGCGAGCCGAGGACCCGATGCTTGAACTGTCTGCCTCTGAGGAGGTAGAGGTGCTCACCATCGAGGGCGGGGACTTCGGGGATGACTCGCCACCCCGTGTCCCCGCATATGAGGAGCTGGTAGAGGTTGTCTCTAGTGCTGTTGCCCGTTTAAACATCAGTTGGCCACATGAGAAACAGGAAGCGCTTACTAAAAGTAAGTTGGACGAGCACTTCCTGCAGCACAGAGAGCAACCTCATCACCGGGGCTTTCCGTTTCTTCCCGACTTACACATCTGGTGTGTCCAACCCCCCAGTACTTAATTATAGTAACATCTTGGGGGCACGAGAAAACGGTTATGGGATGATGCCACGGGTGTAACAGCCACTAGCAAATTATTTATCCGCCGAATCGGCGTCATCCCTGAAAGCCCCGGTGCTGCCCACTAAACCCTGTAGGGATACATCTTCTTTAGTGGGCAGGGCTTATATGGCTGCGGGTCGGGCAGGTGCGAGCCTTCACACCATGGCTCTGCTTCAGGCGTACCAGGCCGACCTTCTTAAGGATATAGATGAGGGCGAGGGTCCAACTCCCGATGACATCGCGGAGTTGAGGAAGGCCGCTGACTTGTCTCTCCGAGTCACCAAGGAGACGGCCCGTGCTATCGGCCGCTCCATGGCGGCAATGGTGGTCTCGGAGAGACATTTATGGTTAAATCTGTCGGATATCAAGGAGAAGGACAGGGCTTTCCTCCTTGATGCCCCGATTTCGCCTTCTGACCTGTTCGGCGACACCGTTAATACCGTCGTCGACAGGTCTCAGGAGGCGAAAAAACAGTCGGCGGCCTTCAAACAATATCTCCCTCGTCGCTCAAAATCCAAGAAGTCTGCCCCTAGTGGGCAGCCACAGCCATCCTCCAGCTCCTCCGCCTACAGACAGGCCCAAAAGGAGAGTGTTTCGTCTAGAGCCCTCCCTCAAGGAGCCCGGGGGCATAGACGGCACTCTCAGGCGAAGCCTCAACAGAAGCAGGGCGACCTGAGGGCAGTCCTGCAGGCGAAGAAGGCTTCGTCAAAGAGATCCTAGCCAATCTAGGATCTCTGCGGGCGGCCCCACCCGTGGTGGAACGACCGAGGTCGTCTCCTTCGCGGAGCCCGCAGGAAATCGATGTTGCTCTCCCTCCGTTAAACACGCTTCGGGACACATTGGTTTCCAGCGAACGCAGGTTGCACTGTCCGCCCCACAGGCTTGCGGTCAGGCAGCATTCGCGTCCGCCCATCGAGAATCATTTTCAGTTCAGCCCTGCCGGGAATCCGCTTCAGGGGGCCGAGAACGAATCCCGATTAATACCCGAAGCCAGGCTCGAGAGCCTGGTTCCCTTGGTAAAATATTTCGATGCATGGAAAAATCTGTCGAATATTTCTCCTTGGGCCCTGCGCACCATTCAAAATGGGTACAGGCTGCAGTTCAGTTTCCGCCCACCCAAATTCAACGGGGTGGTCTGGATTGTAGTCGACCCAGTGCAGGGTCGGGTATTGGAACAGGAAGTAAACTCCCTGCTGGCAAAGGAGGCTATAGATTGTATTCCTCCACCGGACAGGGAGTCCGGGTTTTACAGCCGCTACTTCATAGTTCCCAAGAAGGATGGGGGGTTGCGTCCAATAATAGATCTCAGGCACCTGAACCGTTCTCTGAGGAGATTCAGGTTCAAGATGCTCACTATTCCTATTATCGTGAGTCAAATTCAATCCGAGGATTGGTTTGTCACGATAGATCTAAAGGACGCATACTTCCACATATCCATCCTTCCATCTCACAGGAAGTTCCTGAGGTTCGCTTTCGGGGGCGAAGCGTACCAATATCGGGTTCTTCCGTTCGGCCTAGCTCTCTCTCCTCGCACATTTACCAAATGTATGGATGCAGCTCTGGCACCGCTGAGGCTTCAGGGCATCAGGGTGCTCAATTATATCGACGACTGGCTGATTTTAGCACAGTCACGAGAGCTGGCGGTTCGGCATCGAGGTGTCGTCCTCGCCCACATCCAAAGCCTGGGGTTGAGACTCAACACGAAAAAGAGCGTGTTGACACCAGCCCAGAGAACCACGTTCCTGGGAGTGGTGTGGGACTCGGTCACAATGCGGGTATAATTGTCTCCTGCACGGATCGGGTCCATCCTGACCGCAGTGTCCGGGATAAAGCTAGGCCAAGCCATCACCGTAAAGCACTTCCAGAGAGTGTTGGGGCTCATGGCAGCAGCGTCCAATATCATTCCATTCGGCCTGCTGCACATGATGGCTCTTCAGTGGTGGTTAAAAACCAAGGGGTTCTCCCCGAGGGGAAACCAGTTCCGCATGATCAGGGTTACGCGCAGATGCCTTCGTTTCCTATCTATGTGGAAGAAAGCTTGGTTTCTCTCCCAAGGCCCTGTGTTGGGAGCGTCATGTCGCCGGAAAACCGTTTCGACAGACGCCTCCCTCACGGGCTGGGGGGGCGGTCATGGACGGCCGCTTTATGACAGGCCTATGGCAGGACCATCATTCCTCCTGGCACATAAACTGCCTGGAGATGTTGGCGGTGTTCCGAGCTCCGAGGAGCTTCCTGCCGGACCTCAAGGGTTATCATGTCCTTGTGAGGGCAGACAGCATGCCGGTAGTGGCCTATTTAAACCATCAGGGGGGTCTGAGGTCTCGCCCTCTATGCAGACTGGCGCATCAGATCCTCCTGTGGTCCTAGGGGAAACTGTTGTCTCTAAGAGCAATATAAATCCCGGGGAGTCAAAATCAGGGAGCAGACATCCTGTTGGTGGTGGTGGAGTCAATATCTCCGAGGTTCGGCCCAGTGGAAGTGGACCTGTTCGCGTCTCGAGAGACGACCCACTGTCCACTGTGGTTTTCCCTCACCCATCCAGCCCCGCTGGGGTTGGATGCCATGGTGCAGACGTGGCCGAGGCTACGTCTGTACGCTTTTCCCCCGATCACTCTGCTCCCGGGAGTTCTAGAGAGGGTCCGTCGCGATGGGATCAGTCTACTGCTGGTAGCCCCGTTGTGGCCGGCCCGAGTATGGTTCTCCGACATAATTTTGCTCCTGGACGGCCCTCCATGGGAGATTCCCATCAGGAGGGACCTGCTGACACAGGCAGAGGGCTCAATATTTCACCCTCGGCCCGAGTTGTGGAAACTGTGGGTCTGGCCCCTGAGGGGGCACAGTACCTAGAGGCCGGCCTATCAGCTGGAGTAGTGGAGACCATACTCAGCTCTAGAGCTCCCTACATGAGGAAATTGTACCGCTTGAAGTGGAATGTCTTCACCATTTGGTGTAGAGAGCGTGAGGTGGACCCAGTTAACTGCCCAGTAGATTCAGTGCTGGAGTTCCTCCAAGATCGCTTCTCCACTGTTCTTACCCCGTCCACACTCAAGGTGTTCTGGCTGCCATTGCGGCTTTCCACGCTCCTCTGAGTGATGGGCCTCTGGGGAGACACCAGTTGGTCGTACGTTTCCTCCGTGGAGCTTGGAGGATGAGACCTGCGGCTCGTACCAGGGTTCCCAGTTGGGACCTGGCGGTGGTTCTTGAAGGTTTGGCTGAGGCCCCCTTCGAACCGCTGGAGTCGGCTGAGGCCAAGAACCTGTTGCTGAAGGTCGCTTTTCTGTTGGCCATTACTTCTCTGAGGAGGGTAGGAGATCTCCAGGCGCTCTCCATATCTAACGAGTGCCTGGAGTTTGCTCCAGGCAACATTAAGTCCATCCTTCACCCTAGGCCCGGCTATTTGCCTAAGGTGCCGTCTAGTGCGGCACGGCCTACGGTTCTGGAGGCTTTTCATCCTCCACCTCACGTGACGACGGATGAAGAGAGACTTCACATGCTCTGCCCTGTCAGAGCACTGAGTATTTACATTCAGAGGTCCTCTTCATGGCGGAAGTCGGACCAGTTGTTGGTGTGTTTCGGGTCGCCCAGGAAGGGGCTTTCCGGTTCAAAGCACACCATCAGCAACTGGATTGTCCAGGCGATTTCCACGGCCTACCACGTGCGCGGTATGCCTTCACCTTTGGCCGTGATGGCTCATTCTATCAGAGGCATGGCGTCCTCTAGAGCCCTTCTCGCTGGGGTCCCCATCCAGGAGGTCTGCGATGCAGCAGGATGGGCTACCCCTCATACCTTTATTAGGTTTTATAGTCTGGACATTCCGTCAACACCCGGCGCTCTTGCGCTCTCGTCTTAAGTGTGCCTGTGAGCAGCTTCACACTAAGGCAGGCAGGGCACGTTGTGGCGTAGTGGGCACTCGTTCCCCCAAAGTGTCATTCGACGCAGTTGGAGTTCCCTCGAAAGGGAACGTCCTCGGGTTACGACTGTAACCATTGTTCCCTGAGAAGGGAACGAGAACTACGTCCCTTAGCCACGCCTTCCCCTGCCTGGGAGCGCTTGCTTCATCACAGAGGCTGACATTTTGTGTGTGCCGGCGTACCTTTATAGTTCCGCCTATGTGTCATCACACATTACGTCATTATGTTGCACCAATCGGAGATCGGCTTAGTTTCATTCATGCTTCAGAGGCGCTACGCTGAGGGGCGTTCCCCCAAAGTGTCATTCGACGCAGTTCTCGTTCCCTTCTCAGGGATCAAGGGTTACAGTCGTAACCCGAGGACGTTTTCTTTAATCTAAACCCTGTCTGTGAAACCGGGCCATAAAGTAATAATTAGTTAGCAACACAGTCAACCATAATATGAGATTATATATTAAGGGCGTGTAATGTGTTTGTATCACTGTTTCACGTTCATCTAATGTGATTTGGATAGACAATATGCAGTCAAACAGAAAGAAGAATGAATGGCAGTGAATGAAGGTCAGCTCACACAATTCATGCATCACAGCAAATATTTATCAAAAGTGTTTTGAGGAGCTAAATGCCTGAACTGAGTGCTCTTGTCATTTGGAAAATATAATCAGCAAGAGAGACATGAAAAAAGTATCATAGATCAAAATGATACTATTAAGGAAATGGCCGTTAGGCTAATTTAATGTGGATTTGCATTGGCTCTTGCTGCTCATAAAAGCAAATAAAAAAAGCTTTCTTTTAAATCTGCTACTAATATCAGTTTTGCGTTTGGATTCCTTTCTGTTGTGTCAGTGGCTCAGCTTTGAGTTTAGAATCAAAATAATCTGAAAAAGTAGGCTGTGTAGAAGCGAGCACTATTGTGTCTTTCAACTGTACTTTGACATGTACTTTGTACTTTGAAGATGATTTCAAAGTACATGTCTTAAATCTGGAATTACAGTGGAGCTTAAAATGATGTTTTAGCGATAATACTAGACTTGATGCTTTGTGACAGTGGATTAATATGACTGAAGAACCAAGTCAAGGCAAGTCCCCTTCATTTATATAGCACTTTTTATAATACAGATTGTTTCAAAGCAGCTCCAGCGAGATAACAGTGTGGCCGGGGTTGTGGATAGGAGGCTAATCAGGAGAATGATGTGCATCTGTTCTTCCTCTGTAAAACCTCAGGGTTTGTTGGTATGAGGGTGTGCTCACTTGCTCCCGGTTGTTTTGTGTTTGGTTTTGGGTTCTGTTTGTTTACTTTGACCTTGTTATTACTTTTTAGTATTGTTCTGTCTAATACTTTTACATCTTGTGTCTGACAAAAATTGTATTTGATTACGTTGTTTTTTTATATTATATATATATTTCTACTTATGTTAATAAATATTTTTGGTTGCAATCTTACCAAACTCACCCTGTCCTTATTTCATTTGACACGGCTTTGAGCTGGTCGTGACAACTGGAAAGTGATAATGGAACAGAGATTGTTTTGACTTTACAGCAGCTCTAGTTATTGTCCAGTTTAAGTAAGTTTCAACAGAAAACAGAAAACTTTTAATGTGTTTGGGCTGTTAATTTACATGACAACGTCATTTTGGTTGACTGAAATCGCAATAGACGTGAAGGACTATAATGCGCTAAGAACTCGCTCAAGTACTGTGGAGCTAAACCATTTCATGCTTTCTAAGTAATCAGCAATATTTAAAAATTGATACAATGTTTCTGTCACAGGTGGTTGCAAGAAGGCAGACGAAGATTACAGTTCCAACACAAAGTTTTAATGATAATAGGCAAAGCAACATACACCATAAACATAAACATAAACTGAGCTAAACTGAACATAAATGTGACAGTTTAAGAGGGAGCCAATGCAGTGTTGACAGAACCGGGCTAATATGGTCACACTTCCTGGTTCTGGTAAGAACTAGAGCTGCTGCGTTTTGGACCAGCTGTAGTTTGTTTATTAAGCGTGTATTAACACCCACAATAGCATTACAATAATCTAGCCTTGATGTCATGAACGAATGAACTAATTGTTCCGCATTTGTCATTGAGAGCATATGGCGTAATTTAGATATATTTTTAAGATGGAAGAATGCGGTTTTACAGTTGCTAGAAACATGAAAGATTGGTATCAAAGAGCACACACACACACACACACACACAGAGGTTCCTAACCGACGACGAAGACTTAACAGAGCAGCCATCAAGTGTTAGACAGTATTCTAGGTTATTACGTGTGGAAGTTTTTTGTCCAATAATTAGAATCTCTGTTTTTTTCAGAATTTAGTAGGAAATTACTAGTCATCCAATTTTTTATATCAGCTATGCATTCCGTTAATTTTGTGAATTGGTAAGTTTCGTCAGGGCGTGAAGATAGAGCTAATTCCATGTTTCCTAATGATATCTCCAAATGGTAGCATGTACAGCGTGAACAGCAACGGTCCTAGTACTCAGCCTTGTGGTACGCCATACTGAACTTGTGATCGATAAGACATCTCTATTTAAAAGAATGTTGTGGTCAATAGTATCAAATGCAACACTAAGATTGAGTAACACTAATAGAGAGATACAACCGCGATTGGATGATAAGAGCAAATAATTTGCTAATCAAGCTAATGATTAATTATAGATACATTCTCTATCATTTAACAGATTAATAACTCACACACACACGCACACACATTGATTTTGTCCTAATGAACACCACCTTTTCCACCTGTCTCTCTCTGCTAAGTGTGATAAAAATTTATGGAAATGAAGATTTAGCTTGCTGGAAGAGAGCTTCATGCATGCATTTTGCATTGATGAGTCTAATGGTCTCTGTCAGTTCAGGAGAATTTAATTTCTGTCAGAACTGAACATACTTCATACATGCTCCACTGACACGCTCATAAGAAAACGTCAACTTTTCAGAGCATATGAAGGACCAAATATAGGTTGTACTTCTGTTTTGTATGTGTGTGTGCGTGTGTGAGAGAGAGATAGAGAGAGAGTGTGTGTGTGTGTGTGTGTGTGTGTGTGTGTGTGTGTGTGTGTGTGTGTGTGTGTGTGTGGAGTGGGTGTGTGTGGGCAGAGTGGGCATAGAGCACCTGGTATGGGATAACGTAATTGGCCGGCACGGAGTTGGGAAGATGAATGACAACGGCCTTCAGCTCCTTTCTCTCTGTGCAGAACACCAACTGGTCATCACCAACACCATATTCCAGATGAATAAATTCAAAACCACCTGGCAGCATCCATGCTCAAAACACTGGCACCTCCTTGATTACGTAATAGTCCGTCAAAAAAATTGGAAAGATGTCCTGTCCACTCGAGTCATGCGCGGAGCAGAGTGTTGGACTGACCACCGTATGGTCAGGTCCAAACTCCTCATGAGTATTAGACCCTGTGGTCAGAGGACAGCCCCAAAACAAAAAATCACCTCACGAGACCTCCTTCGACAGCTCCTCGCTGATAATCTCAAAAAGATCCCGGAGGAATCAGCCGACTGGCCAATGCTGCACCAAGCCATCCACAGTGCAGCGTCAAAGGCATTGGGCCAGTCGAGGAATCACCACCAGGACTGGTTTGGCATAAATTCTGCGGAGATACAGACACTCCTCAAAATAAACCATGATGCCCGTAAAGCTCTTCTGTCCTGTCCTGGATCTCCTACCTTGAAAGCCACCTTTAATGCAGCGAGATCTGCAACCCAGCGTGCCCTCCGGACCATGGAGGACACATGGTGGGTGAAGAAGGCAGAAGAGACACAGCACATGGCAGACTGTAACAACAGAGGGCTTCTATGATGCCATTAAAACTCTCTACGGCCCCAGGAAGAGAGCAGTCGCCTCAGTTCGTTCAGCTGATGGCTCGACTCTCCTCAAGGACCGCCATGAGATCATCATCCGCTGGGCAAACCATTTTGAGACTCTTCTCAACCTCAATAACACTGTTGACACTTCTATCCTGGATAATATCCCTGACCTATCACCAGTCACACACCTCAATAATCCCCCCAGTTTCTGGAGGCACGCCAAGCCATTGCGAGTCTTAAAAACAATAAAGGTGCTGGACCTGATGGCATTCCGGCATAGGTCTTCAAACATGGAGGGTACCTTCTTACACGCCGTCTGCACCTCCTCATCTGTCACATCTGGGAATGTGAGACCCTCCCACAAGATTGGAAGGATGCCGATATTATGGTCATCTATAAACAAAAAGGTGACAGAGCTGTGTGTGGCAACAGCCGTGGAATCTCCCTCCTCTCCATCGCAGGGAAAGTTCTGGCAAAAATCATGCTCAATAGGCTAGATATATACATCTCAGAAGCTGCACTCCCGGAAACGCAATGTGGCTTCCGGAAGACTAGATCCACCACCGACATGATTTTTGTCTTAAGGCAGTTGCTAGAAAAAAGCAGAGAGCAGCGCACAGACCTCCACATAGCCTTCATTGACCTCAGTAATGCATTTGATACTATCAACCGTGAGATGCTCTGGAAACAACTTTCCAAACTTGGGGTACCACCCAAGTTCCTTACCATTTTACAGCAGCTGCACAATGGGATGCAAGCCAGAGTCACCACAGGAGAACTTCAGTCAGAGTTCTTTAATGTAAATGTTGGGGTGAAGCAGGGCTGTGTCTTGGCTCCAGTCCTTTTTAACCTCCTTCTCTGTGCCGTCACTCAACTTTTTCATTATGCTTTAGGACACAAGGATGGTGTTCTTCTTGAATACCGCCTTGATGGAAGCCTCTTTAACATTTGGAGGTTGCAGGCCTACACAAAGATCAAATCCTGTTGCATAGCTGAACTACAATATGCTGATGACTGCGCGATTCTAGCATATAGTCCAGAGTCCATGCAGCACGCCCTCAACACGGTAACTAGTCTCTACCAATCCTTTGGTCTTCAGGTTAACATTAAAAAGCTGAAGTTATTTCCCAAATCTTCTCTCAAACCTCTCCCCCCCCCCCCCCCCCCCCCCCCCCAGCTTCCATATAAACAGCATCCCACTTAAAATTGTAGATCAGTTTACCTACCTCGGGTCAACTCTGTCCTCTTGCTGCTCCCTTGATATGGAAATATACACCCGTATCAAAAAAGCCTCTTCATCATTCGGTCGCCTTCGTAGTACGGTTTTTGAAAACCGAAATTTGAGGGTCAGCACCAAGGTTGCCATTTATAATGCTGTGTGTGTCTCCAACCTGCTTTATGAGGCGGAAACATGGACTCCATACAGCCGACACATCACTCTCTTGCAATCCTTCCACATCCGTTGTCTCCAGAAGATCCTCGGCCTCTCCTGGATGGACCGAGTCCAACATGCGGAAATCTTACAGAGCACCAATTCTATCTGCATGGAAGCCGCTGTGGCTAAGAAACCACCGCTTGCCTCGTCAAGTCCTCTATGGCCAACTACAAGGCGCCAAACGAGCAGCTGGTGGACAAAAGAAGCGCTATAAGGACTACATCAAGGGACTTTTAAAGCATTCCAACATCAATCCCATGCAGCTTGAAGCTCTGGCACGGGACAGATCAGCTTGGAAGGCCACCAGTGCCCGAGTAGTTTCACAAATCCACAACAAAGACCAACAGCGGAAAGCCGAGAGACGCAGACAAAGACACCAGAGGGCGGCTGGGGCTCCTCTGTCCTTTGGTTTCCCCTGCTCCATCGGTGGACGAGTGTGCGGCTCAAGGATCGTCCTCAACACCCACGAGAAGTGGCACCAACGCCAATGTCGTTGATCCCCTCCCTAACCCCGAGGCAAGTGTCATCATCGGAAACGATGGGCAGCTATGATGGCGTCTGTGTGTGTGCGTGCGTATGTGTGTGTGTGAGAGAGAATTTGTGTTTGTGTGTGTGTGTGTGTGTGTGTGTGTGTGAGTGTGTGAGTGTGTGTGTGTGTGTGTGTGTTCATGTTTTTCTATCCCGGTGGGGAATTCAACCTGAATGCACACAGACTCAGGGGGACTCGTGTCACAGTGGGTACCTAAATAGAGGTCAACAAGCTTATAAATCATACTGAATTAGTTTTTTGGGAAATGTAAATGTGGTTTAGGGGTAGGGTGTGTGTGTGTGTGTGTGTGTGTGTGTGAGTGTGTGATGGGTAGGTTTAGGGGTAGGGTTAGTGTAAGGACATAGAATATACAGTTTGTACAGTATAAAAACCATAAAGTCTAAGGAGAGTCCCCACAAAGATAGTAAACCAGACGTGTGCGTGCATGCGTGTGAGTGTGTGTGAATAAGCACTTTGTGGTGCTTGGCGTCCTTTACCATTTGCATCTTTGTAATTTGCCATTAAATCACTGTTAATGGAAAAAGGAAGCTTTGTCTTTCACTGTGTCTGTTTAATGTGACACTTCTTCCGGCATAAATTCGAACTATTTTTAATTTGCTAATTGAACTGAAGCTACTGACAAACTTGCACTTTAAGCTTGTTCTAAAACTAGCTTTTTGTGTTAAAGGTGCAGTGTGTGATTTTTAGCGACTGTGGCGAACAGGACGGCCGAGGGACGTGAGAGAACGGCGCGAGGCCGGTGGTGCGATTGCTAATGAGCAACACCTGTGAAGCACACCGGTCTCGCATCTCTCATGGAGGAGCGGAAGCATAAAGGAGGAGCGACGACGTTGATGATCGAGAGAGGAACAGGCCTGTGTTTTAGTTGTGTTTTGTTTTTGTATTTTATTTTAGCCAGCAGTCGTCCGCGAGGGGCTGCTGGCAGTTCCTTATGTTTATTTTCGGTAGCCAGAAGTCGTCCGCGAGGGGCTGCTGGTGGTATTTCGTTTGTTTGTTTTATTTAAATAAATTATATTTTGATTGTTCGCCGGTTCCCGCCTCCTTCTTCCCTGAACATTGCTACAGCGACATCTAGCGGTTCGGTTGCGAGTTGCACTAATAGCTCAGCCCACTGCTCACCCCTCCCTTTCGAAGAAGCTATGGTGGCTAAAACGGGACAAACATATCGTCGACTGAGACAGCAGAGAATAGCAAGAGTAAGCCAAGAGTGTGTAACACATTGTCACTGTTTCTGTACCACAGTCCATTATAAACCACATCATGGATAAAGTTTAGAAAATTCCATAGTTATGCAGACGACACACAACTATACCTCAGCACCAGATCCATCACTCCTGCCACAGTATTAACCATCACAACCTGCCTCTCTGCAATAAAATCCTGGATAAATGCCAACTTCCTTAAACTAAATTGCAATAAATCGGAATTCATCGTCATCGGCCCTAAATCACTTCTCCCCTCCTTCCAAGACTTCACTCTCTCCGTCGATGACCATACAGTTACCACCTCTCCCCAGATCCGAAATCTTGGTTTCATTTTTGAGCCCACACTCACATTTAAGCCTCATATCCGTCATATCACCAAAACTGCCTTTTTCCACCTACGTAACATTGCTCGTCTACGCCCTACCCTCTCCACATCTGCTGCGGAAACTCTCATTCATGCATTCATTACATCAAGACTCGACTACTGCAATAGTCTCCTATGTGGTCTCCTATGGCATTATATATGTGCCTCATTCCTGAGTGAGTAATTGTAAGTTTTGAGCACAGAGAACTATATTTTGCAAGCACATTGCACTATATTTTTAACAGAAATTAACAATTGCAAAAAAAAATCGTAAAAATCGTTTGAGCAAAGAAAAAACAATTCCGTGCTCAATAAATGTATTTGCTATAACGTGCAATAATAACCCTCTCACGCAGTTTACTCAGGTGCTCTCACAAACTTATTATCTGCGCTCTGTCAAGTCTCTCTCTCTCTCTCTCGCTCAATCTCTTAATTCTGTGCGCGCTCAACACTTCACACACACGCGCGCTCAACTCTTGACAAACACGCGCGCTCAACTCTTCACACACACGCTCGCTCAACTTGCAACAGTGATACAAGTGTGCCTCAAAATCAACCAATTGGAAAATTAAAGGTCAATTGTGATTGGCTGTTGGTCTCCAATCAAATCGCTAGTAGGGTCATTCTACAGAAACGTCCACTTTTGGTATGGCAAGATGTCTTAAAATGTATTTCTTTTTCTAACATTTAAACTTACACCACGTTATTAGATTACCCTTTGGCTTTATGAATACGCAGAAATGACAGCTTAATGATTTTTTATATTTTTTGTGCATTTATTTAAAGACCGCATGTACTGTTTTTTTGTCACTGGTGTTACCTTACTACTTTGGCAATATTAAATGTTTTTATGAAATATTATTTCAATTTTTTTCAGCACATGTATTCAGAGTTACCAAAAAATAATAATAATGGAACAAATAAGGAGATTGTTTCATTTATTTGAATCAGGTTTGTTATAAGTGTGCTTGAATGAGGTTAGTTAGTTTGTGCAACCTTGTATTGGCTATAATAATGAAAATATTTGAAAACCAGTTAAAGTCAAGTAATGATGCAATCCTTTAAATCTTAACTTTTGAGTGTAGCAGAGTTAAAAGGATGTAAAATTATCATGTCAGATATGGCATTGTATTTAATGTGACAGAAAAAAAGACAGTAACACCAGTGACGCAATGAATCACCAATGACATCCATAAGACCAAATATCATTATTCTTCAACTATAATTAAGACTAAATTGCTACATTTGGCATATAATCTAAATGTTTAGCTTTGAATAAAGTGTATCTATAAATGGGAGTCACTGGTGTTACTGGTGTTAGCCATAAGAAAGGTGACACCAGTGACAGTAACACTAGTGACAATTTTCATGAAAAATTCATTTTACAAAATGGCTGCTGCAAGGTATCAAACATATGTTGTTAATCATGTTATACTAACTAAATTAAGTAGTTTAATCTATTTGTATTCTCTCTTTTTTTTTTTTTTTTTTTACAATAAATTAGGTCATACCAGTGACTTCAACTAAAAGTTTTATATGAAATCATGAGATAAATGAGAATATTTCTGATAACTGAAAAGAGACAGAGGATTTTTTATGGGCTTTTCTTCATAGAAATTCAGGAAATTGGAAGAAGGAATTAAAGTGATGTCATCAGTGTGATTTTTATTTCAAAATAAGAGATTTTTGTTTTAACGGTAACACCAGTGACACAACTCCAGGGGACCACTGCTTTTATTATAAATTTGATAATATCTATTCTGCATTTCGTTTTTTTATGTCATTTACATAATATATTAGATAGTTAGGTATACATTATTCTATTTTAAATGGTGTAAAAAACTGTTATTGACCTCCAAATAAAGCATTTTCCCTCTGTACATGACTGTGGGGACGAGCACTTCTGTGGTGCTTGGAATTCTATATAATTAATAAAAAATAAAATATTGCCACTTAATGGCTCAAGGTGGTGTAATTGTTCAAATAACATATTGTTTTATTTTAAAATTTAAATAAATTGTAATTCTAAAGTGTTTTTTTAAGTGTAATATTTCTGTAAAGGCTAGGGACAGAAAAATGGACATTTCCGTAGAATGACCCAGTAAAACCAAAGCCCGTCTATAACCTCTGGGTAGAACTATCTCCAGGAAGCTTACTGAAAAAAAAAATCGAAAAAAATAACAGACTACAGCGAGACTAATGGATTAAAACTTATTTTGGTAAGTATTTTTTATTATTATTAACTTAAAAGTGCCTTGTTGTGTGTATTATAATGCTGTTGTGTTGTTTAACTTATAATATTACAGTATATCTCCTATTGTGACTAAAGTTAGTTTGACTTATCCCTTTCTAGCATTCTAAACGCTAGCACAGCCGCAGACTGTCATGTTTGATGGTGGCTAGAGAAGACATCTATCCATAAAATAAAAATGTCGTCTTCTTTGTGCTGCGTGGTGAATGGACACCAACAGCCAATCACAATTGACCTTTAATTAGCTTTAGCGTTATAGCAAATACATTTATTGAGCACGGAATCGTTTTTTCTTTGCTCAAACGATTTTTTTTTTGCGATTGTTAATTTCTGTTCAAAATAAAATGCAATGTGCTAGCAAAATATAGTTCTCTGTGCTCAAACTTATAATTACTCGCTCAGGAATGAGGCATATATATAACGCCATAGTCTCCCGTCCTCTGATATAAAAAAACTGCAATACGTTCAAAACTACGCTGCCCGCCTCCTCACCCACGCCCGCTCCGGAGACCACATCACCCCCGTCCTTAAACAGCTTCACTGGCTCCCTGTACTACAGCGCATCCATTACAAAGTTCTGCTCATCACTTACAAAGCCCTCAATAACTTGGCACCTCCGTATCTCACAGACCTCTTGCAGCATCACTGCCCCTCCCGACGCCTCCGCTCTGCCGACTTGGGCCTTCTCAAACCCATCACCAAATCAACACACCGAACTTTGGGGGACCGAGCATTCGCCATCGCTGCCCCCACCCTTTGGAACTCACTCCCCATCCACATCAGAAATTCGGACTCACTGACCACCTACAAAAAACTGCTCAAAACTCACCTGTTTCACCTTGCCTACAATTTATAATAGCTTTAGCTGGCTAATATGAGCTGTTACTGTGGCTGAGCTGGTTAAAGCGTAAAGCCTTGTTTAAACTCGACGCGTCCGCATTAGCCGAAAGGTGCGCGCGGCAAAAATTACATGATTGTAACAGCGTGCGCGCCTCCGCATCCCCTAGAAACCATTTACTACACACAATAGGCTTTTTAGGGGCCAAGCACCGAAGGTGCGGAGGCACCTATTGTATCTGTTCCGGTTCTTCTTCTTCTTCTTCTTCTTCTTCTTCTTCTTCTTCTTCTTCTTCCGACTGGGCGTCTATGGCAGCCCATAGAACCGTTTCCGGGAAAGTTGTTCCGGTTTGACATTCTGATAGAGGACAATCCCAACAGTAATTGCACCAATTTTGGTGTCTTTAACTCATTCCCTCTAGCGCCACCACCTGTCCAAAGTTTCACTTTTATTATGCTAATAACTTTTGAACCGTAAGGCCTATCAACAAAATTTTTCCTCTGATTCCTGAGCTCATGACGATTCGATTGCATCCTATGACGTCATTTTCCGTCATAAATATATGGCCACCATTTTGAATTGTCCAAAAAACCTACTTTTGCGAACTCGTCCTAGACGGTTTGTCCGATTTTCACCAAAATTGCACCAGATCATCTCCAGGCAGTGCCAACAAAAAGTTATGGAATTCAAGTTGATTTGTCAAACCGTTTTTGATAAACGCACAAACTAATTTTACGAAGCGCTTGCGAAAACAGACTTAAGGCTGTATCTCCGCAACGCTTAATCGTATTCAGACCAAACTTGGTACATGTCATCAAAAGCATGACCTGAGGCTACATGCTGCGTTTCGGCGCAGCGCCACCTACTGGTCCGGAGATATGAAAAATGGCTATTTTTGCTTATAACTTCTTAACGTATTGTCCAAAAATCATAAAAGTGGTCTCGTTAGATTCAGGGCGTCATGCCGAGTCGACTGATATCCAATTTTCCCAGATCGGCCATTTTGGCTGTCGGCCATTTTGAATTATGTGCTAAAATGTATTTTTTGAATGCATCAACGAATTGTTACGAAACTCGGTATGGGTCATCAGTACGATGCCCTGAAGGAGCCTGAGAAGTTTCGAAACAGCGCCACCTAGTGGTAAAATTAAAATCTAAAATGCTTATAACTCTGGCTGTGGTTGACGTATTTTCACAAAAGTCATATTATTAGTCTCCTGAATCCTTTCCGAGTCCAACGATACCAGACTTGCCAGGTTTCGGCATATGGTTTGTGCAGCGTTGCAATTTAGCGCTTAAAAAACATTTGCCGATATCTTCGAAACCGCTAGTCCGATCAAGACGAAACCACCGTCAGAAGTTTGAAAACATAGGTCGCTGGCGAATATTAATCCCCAAATGCCCAAATATTGATAGTAAGGGGTCGTAAAATTCAATCAAAGTCACGTGTCAGTCATTTTTTACGTGTTTTTTCACATAAATGTCTATAACTCCGAAGCGAATTGAGATATTTTCACCAAAATCGACACACATATGTATGGGCTCACTCTGAGGACATATAAAAAAAATGTAGGATTTTACCTCTTGGTGGCGCTATAATAGAACAAAACGTGAAATTCCCATTGATTTCAAAACAGTTTTGTGATGTAAAATGCTATAGTTAACGAATGCATTGCTGTAACATTATGAAACTCAGAAATTGCCACCAGCACCTTGCCCTGAAGGCACTGAAAAGATTTCGAGACAGCGCCACCCGTTGGTCAAAAATTTAAATTACATTTCCAAAAATGCTAATAACTTTTGAATAAAACAGCCTATTGTAGTGACACTGGTCTTAATAGATTCCTTGGGTCATGCCGAGAACATGGATACCAATTTTGACGTATTTGGAGAAACTTCCTGTCCACCATTTTGATTTTCATTGAATACCTACTTTTTCGAACTCCTTCAAGGCTGTTTGTCCCATTTTCACCAAAATCGAATCCTACCATTTCCAGACCGTGCCGACTAAAAGTTATGGATTTCGTGACGATAGACAAAACCGTTTTCGTATACCGCAGCAGCAAAGTTGAGGCATGCTGCCAAAATGACTACTCAGGCTTTATCTCTGCAATGCCTTGACATTTTGACACCAAAGTTTGTATGTGTCATTGTCACCTCACTCTGACCACATCACATCGATTTCGTAACTGCGCCACCTATTGGTCGAAAGTGATAATCCATTAAATCATCTTAAAAGTTACTGTATATATGATTTTTTAGCCATTTGCCCAAACTTCTCTTAAAATGTCTTTAATTGCTCCTTGCTGCAGTTGGTCTGCCACTCCCGCCCATGATGGCATCTGTTGCCGCTTCTTGCGCTTGGCCCCGGTAATGGCTGCTTGCAGCTATATTTTCCTCTGATTTTGAAAACTCTTCGCGAACGACTTAAAATGCTTCCAAGATCGACTTGTCGCGATCGACGGGTTGGTGATTCCTGTAACATACTGTTTTACGGTCAATGAAAAGAGTACTAATCAGCTGTCTCACGAACGCAACCAGCACATTTATCCCCACATAGCACAGCCATAACACAGCGAGGGAGAAGAACTAAATTACACGAAATAATCCAACTACATATTTTACACCACTGACAAGGGAAAGTCACTACTCATGGTGTCTATCTGGCTTCTAGCATTCTGCGGCTTCTCTTTCAGGCTAGTGCGAAACGCGGCTTCTCTTTCAGGCTAGTGCGAAACGCGCTCTGTAGCGCTGTGTGTTCGCTGTCAGCTACGGTAGAAACATGACGTCACAATATGGCAACCTTAATAGAAGGGGATTCCCGCGCCTATGTAGATATAAATGACTCATTCTAAGGTAATACAAACTTAATGGTTCATTAAGTAAGGTCTTTATACACCACTAAACACATAGTTATGGATCTTATATTGCATTTCTGTCAATAGATCCACAGAAATATTTCACACTGCACCTTTAAACTATCTCTGTTGTCACTGAACACTTCAGCATATACCAGGCTGAATGACACTCATCAGAAAACATTTATTCTGCGGCTAATTTATTATAATTTTCTGCGACCAATCTCTTCTTTACATCACATGTAAAGAACTGTGAATTCTGCAAAAAGCATTATAAACAACAACAACATTTATAATGATGTTATCATTGCGAGACACACAGACCATTATTATTATTGTTGTTATTGTTTTTAATGCTTTTTATTGGGTGCTTTTAATGCCATAAACAAAGTAAGTGTACCTTATATTTTGGCCTTAGGCTCTATATACAATATACAATTAATAAAGCTTTTCATTTTTAAGTATTGCTATTCAATTGAACTTTTAAAACCACAATACTTGCACATAATTGTTTATAGATACATGTCATTTACCTCTTTTTCTTTTCTTTTGTTGGCGATCGAGTCTTTCCTGCCATCCAAATCCCCAGTCCTGCAATGACTTGTGTGCTATTATAATTTGTTTTAGCATTATCTCGATCAGTGCCAAGTTGGCTGAATCATGCATGCTCTTTGTGAAAGGACAATGTCCTCATAAGTTAATTACAGTATTGATTCTTGTCTTAGACATAAAGATTTAGATCTTCTTAAAAAGATTCTCCTTCTGAGATCAGCCTCAAACTTCCTGCCAAATTACCACTATGAGTTTGAATGATAAATTATGTCACAAAACCTAAATACCTGAAACTGTCCAGCCTCAACAAGCAACATGGGTCATAGCATATATTAAATAGGATTTTCCACAAAAATTACTCTTAAAAGTTTTCAGAGCTTTTAATTTAAAACGTTTATTTTTAAGCCAATAGTTAGTAAAAACAGATGCAGACATCTTGGATTCCATGTCAGAATTGGTTCTTCTTCTCAACTGAATTTGAGTCCAAGAATAGATTCAAAGACAAGCTGTTTTAACTGGATGGATGCATTGTAAATTTTCATGAATTTCACACAAAATGTATTACAAAAAGCTGAAGAAAATAACTGATAGTGTCAGATATAAAAATAAATAACATCAGTCAGATTAAGAATATCATTTTTAGACTTTGCAAAGCTATTCAATTGAGTCCAGTCACTACAGTTGACACCATACAGTGTTTGTGTATCAGGCAGACAGAAGATGAATATCATTTCAACTCGAAGTTTAATAAATCCAAACAGGTAAGATAGTCCAATTAGTGCAGAGAAACACACCTAACGTGTTGGGGTTGGTGGAGCAGAAGAACCCGCAGCCGCAGACCGAGGGTTGGTGGAGCAGGACAACCCGCAGGCGCAGACCGAGGGTTGGTGGAGCAGGAGAACCCGCAGCCACAGGCCGAGGGCTGGTGGAGCAGGAGAACTCGCAGGCCCAGACCGAGGGTTGATGGAGCAAGAGAACCCGCAGGCACGGACCGAGGGTTGGTGGAGCTGGAGCAGGAGAACCCGTAGGCGCAGACCGAGGGTTGGTGGAGCTGGAGCAGGAGAACCCGCAGGCGCAGACCGAGGGTTGGTGAAACAGAAGAACCCGCAGGCGCAGACCGAGGGTTGGTGGAGCAGGAGAAACCGCAGGCGCAGACCGAGGGTTGGTGGAGCAGGAGAAACCGCAGGCGCAGACCGAGGGTTGGTGGAGCAGGAGAAACCGCAGGCGCAGACCGAGGGTTGGTGGAGCAGGAGAAACCGCAGGCGCAGACCGAGGGTTGGTGGAGCAGGAGAAACCGCAGGCGCAGACCGAGGGTTGGTGGAGCAGGAGAAACCGCAGGCGCAGACCGAGGGTTGGTGGAGCAGGAGAAACCACAGGCGCAGACCGAGGGTTGGTGGAGCAGGAGAAACCACAGGCGCAGACCGAGGGTTAGTGGAACAGGAGAACCCGCAGCCACAGGCCGAGGGCTGGTGGAGCAGGAGAACTCGCAGGCCCGGACCGAGGGTTGATGGAGCAAGAGAACCCGCAGGCACAGACCGAGGGTTGGTGAAGCTGGAGCAGGAGAGCCCGTAGGCGCAGACCGAGGGTTTGTGGAGCAGGAGAAACCACAGGCGCAGACCGAGGGTTGGTGGAGCAGGAGAACCCGCAGGCGCAGACCGAGGGTTGGTGGAGCAGGAGAACCCGCAGGCGCAGACCGAGGGTTGGTGGAGCAGGAGAAACCACAGGCGCAGACCGAGGGTTGGTTGACCAGGAGAAACCACAGGCGCAGACCGAGGGTTGGTGGAGGAGAAACCGCAGACGCAGACCGAGGGTTAGTGGAGCAGGAGAAACCGCAGGCGCAGACCGAGGGTTGGTGGAGCAGGAGAACCCGCAGGCGCAGACCGAGGGTTGGTGGAGCAGGAGAAACCGCAGGCGCAGACCGAGGGTTAGTGGAGCTGGAGAACCCGCAGGCGCAGACCGAGGGTTGGTCAAGCAGGAGAACCCGCAGGCGCAGACCGAGGGTTGGTGGAGCAGGAGAAACCGCAGGCACAGACCGAGGGTTAGTGGAACAGGAGAAACCGCAGGCGCAGACCGAGGGTTGGTGGAGCAGGAGAACCCGCAGGCACAGACCGAGGGTTAGTGGTGCTGGTGCAGGAGAACCAGGCGATGTCAAAGCATCCAGTAGCGACGGGCTGGAGGACTGGCTGAACTCTGGGATGGTGATAACACGAGACGTGCCAAGGCCACAGTCAGAATGACACTGGTCAGACTGGTGGAGCTTTGCATACTGTGTCAGTACTACAAGCTTACCAGGCTGACCTGCTTAACCCTGTCACACGTACGATCATACTGGTGTGATCAGTCTTGGCTGGTCCCTGGAGCGTTCGATCACACCAGTGTGATTAGAACGGTCAGTGCATCACGTGATCAACTGCTAAATTCAAACGTGATTTCGAGAGACGGACACACTCAGTGCTTACATATATCGCAAATATTCACTGTTTTCAACCACATAATGTTTATTTTAGGTTTCAGACATTTAAATACACATAAGAACTAGCAAAACAACGATTTTGAGTTTGCAAAATACACACTAATATCTATGGAAGCGGCAATAATAATCCTTTCCATTATAATAAGACGACACGTTTTATTCATGTTAGATACACATTGTGTAAGCAGCTTTCCATTTTGCCCTAATCTTCTCCCAGTTCACCGGCCACTTACTTTCATGTATTTTGTGATTAGTGGAGAAATTGCCGTGTTGTAAATCCAACAGATCCGATTCTCTGAACTGTGGCACAAACCAACATGGCGTCGCTATAGCTAAATACATTTGTGAATATTTTTAATAAAAAAGGAAAAATTACATAAATGCAGATCATCATTCATTCAGTGCTGTGTTGTGGTTGCGCTGTGTCACGTGACAAGCAATGACGCGTCACCATGGAAACATTAAAGTTACAGGTTCTAAATAACAGTCGCCTTTAAAACTCACGCTGGGGGGTCAGTTAGAATATTTTAAACTTACGTGTGAAAGGGTTAGGGACCTGGATCAGGGGGGGGGGGGGGGGGGGGGTTATCCCTGAGGCGGTCTCCTGCGCATGGCCATGGGTTTAGCTCTCTGTGCTACCAGGCGCATTTAGCTTCATTGCAAGTTCATTCCTCGCCAAGTGCAGGCTCCTCCTAGACCGTCTGAGCCCTGGGACAAGTTCTGGAGAGAGGAGCGGACGGCAAGTGTAGATGCCTGTGCACCGCCTCCGAAGAGAGTAACCCACACTCAGATCAAAAGCTTCTTTATACATCAGAAAAAGAGGAGAATGGTTATGTGATGCTGCTATTCAAGCTTTTCCCCGTTCTGCGTTCCTTCTTCTCATTACTCTCTGCCATTCCTTTTTATTCAAACTATTTCCCTAAAATATCCTCCCTCCCCCTCTGAGGAGGGAGCTGGGGTGCAGAGAATTGGGAAATCACTTCATTTGGATGGTCCCTTTAACACATTCTGTTGACTAAGTAACGTTGCACCTACATGTCTACTAGCTCTCATTAGAGTGTTAGTAGAGTATTAGTAGACTGGTAGGGTTAGGGTTAGAATAAGTTGACATGTAGTTGCATAGTTACTTATAGTCAGTAGACTGTCTGTTGGAGGACCATCACAATAAAGAGTTATCAGATATTAAGCAGACAGTACACTAAAACTCTAAGGAGAGTTAGTTGACATGTATTTGCAAAGTTACTTATAGTCACCAGAATGTTCAAAAGGGACCATCAAAATAAAGTGTTACTGAGAATTGTTATTAGAGGAGAATAATAACATGAAAAAAGGGCACTAGAACTGCATGTTTAGCTCCCTGATAAAATATTCAGAAGTAGAGCAGACAGATTTTTGAGATGATCTACTATGATAATTATGTTCTCTTCTCTGTCACCTTCTCCAGGTATCTGGGTATTAAGTGAGGATCGAATGGTAGATCTGGTAGATCAAGGCTCAAAATTGCGATGTATTTAATCTGTGTGGGGTATAAGGTCAGGGACTATATTAGTAAACTAATGTAGGGAATAGTGAATGAGGGTATAGGGTGGGATTTTGGACACAGCCTCTGATACCTCTTTTCCACCAAGGCAGTTTGAATGCCGGTTTAGAGCCAGAGCCTACTTTCAAATCAGTTCTTTGTCTTTCGACAACCAAAGCACCAGCTCTGAACCAGTAAAAGTGGTTCCTAAGTAGCACCAGAACAATTCTGGTCTATAAGTAGGAACTGCTTGCGTCAGGGGCTGAGGGCAGGGTTACCGGGACCATTTTTACATTTACATTTATTCATTTAGCTGACGCTTTTATCCAAAGCGACTTACAATTGCTATACGTGTCAGAGGTTGCACGCCTCTGTAGCAACTAGGGGTTAAGTGTCTTGCTCAGGGACACATTGGTGTCTCACAGTGGATTCGAACCCGGGTCTCTCACACCAAAGGCATGTGTCTTATCACGCCATCACCACCAACCAACAAGGAGAACAGAAACTTGTGACCGCCATTTTTAAATAGTAGCTAATCGAGCTAATACCAGCTAATCGAGCTAATAGCAGCTTCATTGTAATCTGTCTATGCAAGTTACGGCGAGCTGCACAAACGCGTTGGATTCGTTGTGTTTGGATGCCGATCTAGGTTCGCAAAGCCATGAGCATCAATAGTAATGCAACGACCGCCACTGTTGATGGAAGGCTTGTTGGAGATGCATCGGAGCGGCCGGACCGATCGGAGCTGCAGGAGTGTGGAGAGCATATGACTCCTTGTGCTTTTGGATCGCTCTGGCAGTGCTCCGATGTCATGCGCCAATCGGTCTGCGAGAAGCCGATGCATCTCGAACAAGCCTGGTGTGTGTGTGTGTGTGTGTTTGAGTCGTGTGCTCTCCAAACACTCCCGCAGCTCCAATGCATCTCCAACAAGCCTTCCATCAACAGTGACGGTTGTTGCATTACTATTGATGCTCATGGCTTTGCGAACCTACATCGACATCCAAACACGGCGGATCCAACGCGTTCCTGCAGCTCGCCGTAACTTGCATAGACTGAGATTACAATCAAGCTGCTAGCTCGATTAGCTGCTATTTAAAAATGGCGGTCACAAGTTTCTGTTCGTCTTTTTGGTCACTGTAACCGTGCCTAGCGTTGCTGGGATGAGATGAGATGTATACAGTGATGTAAGACCTGGCTCTGTGGCGGCTCTCTGGCCTGTGGAAAGGCAAACCGGTTCTTAGAAGGATCGTCAGTCGAACCAACTCCGAACTGGCAAAGCTCTGGCTTTGCACTAGCACCCGGTTCATGCTGGTGGAAAAGGGGTATGAGAGTCGACTTTGAGTGCTGTTAATTGACAGTATATTTCTGTAAGCTATTTTCTCAAAAACTACAAATACTATTACCCAGAATGGATTGTTTTATATGGTATATTACTGTTTTAATGTAAAATTGTATGTTACTGTCAGAATTTGGGAGTTTTTTTACAGCAAGATTTTACTGTGTACATTATTGCAGTGAGTAGTCATCAAACGCTAAATATGCTAATAAAAATGGCTACATAGAATTATTGTGATTCAATTGATGTACATGAAGATTGCATTATTATTAGATTTTCAGAAACCTGAAAACAACATGAAATTTTGTTGTGAAGAGAAGAGTTGTTTCTTTAACATCAATAATACATTTTGTCATTTAAACTCTCAACCTTGCTGTAGATTTTCACTAGCTCTTTTTTGTCTTCTTGTGGCTGATGATAGGTTATTCAGACGATCAGTGCTGTGGATAAAGACGAGCCTCCCAGTGGCCATCGTTTCTATTTCTCTTTCGCTTTCTCTGCTGTCAATAATAACAACTTCACCCTCAGAGATAATAAAGGTAAACTCTGCAAACCATGAGAGAGAATTACAGTTAATGTTTGTATGATGCAGCACTGTAGCATTTATGATTATAAGATACTTCAAATTATGACATTTTCATGACTGCTACAGGTGAATTGTGTAATTCCTGTGACACCAAACAGAATTGCAGGGTGTTTTTGTTTGTTTTTTGAGAGGGCAGAATGTTTGTTTGACAAAAGGGAACTATTTGCAATTCTGTTTGCTGGCAAAGAAAATAAACAATGAATCTTTAATACAGCTTTGAACTGTATGAACTGTATTTAAGTTCATACCTTAAACATGAACACAATTTTAATCCATTCTCAATTTGATAGTTTTAAACTATAAAATGTCCAGATTATTAACTATTATACCCCAGATTTCTGTCTTGTATACAGGTCCTTCTCAAAGAATTAGCATATTGTGATAAAGTTCATTATTTTCCATAATGTAATGATAAAATTAAACTTTCATATATTTTAGATTCATTGCACACCAACTGAAATATTTCAGGTCTTTTATTGTTTTAATACTGATGATTTTGGCATACAGCTCATGAAAACCCCAAATTCCTGTCTCAAAAAATTAGCATATTTCATCCGACCAATAAAAGTGTTTTTCATACAAAAAAAAATGTCAATCTTCAAATAATTATGTTCAGTTATGCACTCAATACTTGGTCGGGAATCCTTTTGCGGAAATGACTGCTTCAATGCGGCTTGGCATGGAGGCAATCAGCCTGTGGCACTGCTGAGGTGTTCTGGAGGCCCAGGATGCTTCGAGAGCGGCCTTAAGCTCATCCAGAGTGTTGGGTCTTGCGTCTCTCAACTTTGTCTTCACAATATCCCACAGATTCTCTATGGGGTTCAGGTCAGGAGAGTTGGCAGGCCAATTGAGCACAGTAATACCATGGTCAGTAAACCATTTACCAGTGGTTTTGGCACTGTGAGCAGGTGCCAGGTCGTGCTGAAAATATGCAGAACATTGTTAAGAACATTGTTAACATTGCTTTCATGTTAAGCTGAATCTCTAATTGCAGACAAATACCTTCTAATAAAGATTTGCATAGACAGATTAGATTTTGAATAATGTATGTATACACTCTTTTCTGTGTAATTACAATCACTTCCTATAATGGTAAATTGAAGCTTTAAAAGCTTGCAAAGAACTATACATGTTTTCTAAAAGTATCATAGAAGTAATCCATACAACTCGTGTTATATTTCATGCCTTCTGCAGCTAAATAATAGCTTTGTGTCACAAACAGACAAAAGTTGTTATTCAGTGAAAATCAGTGAGCTGTTAAACGCTATGTCATCATTCAAGGTAATGATGAACAGATGAAGGGATTCACTGCAATCTTTTAATCCAAATAAACAAAACAATCCAGGAAGCACATGAGTAACAAAGGATAGTGTATCATACTTAACTCATACTTAAACAAGACAAGACAATACCGGACAAAGATCGAAACTCATGACTTTAAATACACAGGGGATAATGAGGAGTGCAGGAGAACATACACAGCAAACACATTTATGGTGTGGCAACGTCTGTGGCACGTTGCATTTCTGCTATGGCAACGTCGCTTTCTACGTGCTCGCAACATTGTAACAACGTAGAATTGTAAGATGCGACAGAGCAACGTTGTTGCGTGACATTCAGCAACTGTGAGACGACATTCTGACAATTTATTTTTTATGCTAGATATACATCCCCCATTTAGCATTTTATGTTTTGAGGTTAATTTTTAGTTAGTTTATGTTTTTATAATTATATTTAACAATTATATTATGTTTATCTTTATTATTATGGGGCTATCAGTAAATTAGCCTAATTATAATCAACACCAGCAAGTGTACACTTTGTAGAGTAAAAATGACAGAAAGTTAATTCAACTTTATTAAAACTGCATATGGTAACCAAATTGTACTTCCAAAAGTCCAAAAAAACCCCGAAATAAACAAATATACACATTTCTTGTAAGTATAATAAATAAAGCATAAAAAGCAAAGATCAGAACATTTAATGAACAAACCCGGGTTCTATACATGGCTGACAGGGGAGCGTAGTCGAAAGCCCATTGATAAAGGTCAGTAACCGGAATCAGTCCAGGAAACATCAACAAAACCAGAGGAGCAAAGAAAAAAATTAGACTAAATGCAGTAGACAAATCAAATGAAAAACTAAACAGTGCGAGCGAGGCTACATTAGTCAAATTAGAAAATGAAGCTGTATGTTGTGTTTGAATAATTACGTATCTTATTTACCTGAGGTAAATAAAACGCAATACTCGCGTATCTTTGCTCGATGAAGAATAAGGCAACACAATGAGCCCAACGGGCAGTTGAAATTTAAAAGGCTGATTTTTGCGCTTCAGGGCCGTGACGACTACATATGTCGTCCAGTGGTTGTCAAGACATCAAAGGCACAACCTTAAGATAGTATTATTCCTCACAGCGTCGTAAATATGAGCTGTAATGAGCTGAGATGAGAACGACTGACATCTCTCTCTTTTCGTACAGATTAATGAGCAAATTAGTTTTTTATATAAATTACTTCATTTAAAAGAAGATAATTCAGGCTTCATGCCTGTGTGCCTGTATACCTGTGTGACTGAGTATTCGCTGGGTTACAGTTCCTTTTCGAACGCGTTTCAGAGTGGACTTCACTGATAGAGAGAAGGCTGAACGCGCATCATGTTTATTTTTCTTTATTTGTCGAAAAGCACAACACTTTGTTTTCATTGTAAGTATACACAAAAATAATAGACACTTAATGGATCGAATGATGTATAACACTTATCTGTATGACAAAAATCGACTGAGTTATTTGAGTCTCTTTTGCACTGATAAGAAAAAAAGCGAGACAATCGCGCCGGCGCGATAGCCGACCCCAGAGGGTTAAGCAATGGCCCTGGGTGGTTTAATGTCAACATTGTGTCAATGCTGTAACAACCTCCACCACACAACGTAGTTATAGCAAACTTTTAGCCATGTTGTGAAAACGTTGTTAGAAGGTTGTGTACGTTGTGCCAACGTTCTGTGTTTGCTGGGTAGTCTCTGACTATAGAAACAAATGAGGAACTAATCATAAACCATGGAAACTAAACAGATCAGGAAAACAGGAACCAAAGGAAACTTAACAGAATATCAAAATAAGAGTCCACAAAGCTGAACATAACCGTGACATTAATCTCTCATCCTCGTGCCGCAGATAATAGTTCAACAGAGACAGGAGAGGGTTGTAGTGGAGGACGTAAGCAGGTGGATTGGAGTCTTATGTTTGCTTATATTTTCTATATACATATTTTCCTCTCTTTTTCATGAAGCAAAGACAGTTTTCATGAAGTGATTGTGTTTTCCCATCTTCCAACTCTTCATCCATCCATCCCTTCATTCAGAGACTCATTCACCTCTCAATCCTCGGTTTGGGGTCAGGTGACCAGTCTTGATCCAGTCTAACACTTCTGACATGTTAATGAGTCTAACAGGTAATTTCACATTCTTGCCTTTGCCCATCCCTCTCAGATAACACAGCATCTGTGCTGACCAAGCGAACTGGTTTCCGGAGGCAAGAGCAGTCTCTGTACTGGTTACCAGTGCTGATCGTGGACAGCGGCAGCCCGGCCTTGAGCAGCACCAACACTCTCTCAGTACGCGTGTGTCAGTGTGATGTGGACGGGGTTCCTGAGGCGTGTGGATCCGTGGCCTTCTCTCTCCCAGCGGGTTTGAGCACTGGAGCTCTGCTCGCTGTACTGGCCTGCATCATCACACTGCTGGGTGAGACAGCCAGAGCACAACAATGTAGAAACTGATCTCCAAAAATATAAATGGTAAATGGACTGCATTTATATAGCGCTTTCACAGACCCAATGGCCACCAAAGCGCTTTACATACTGCCTCACATTCACCCATTCATTCACTCATTCCCACACTGACGGCGGTGTCAGCCATGCAAGGCCATCCAGCTCGTTGGGAGCAGCTGGGGTTAGGTGGATTGAACCACCAACCTTCCGGTTTGTAGATAACCTACATGAACCACTGAGCCACTGCCGCCATATTATACATCTATTAACCCTCATGCTGTTAGAAAAAGATTGCTCACACTTCATCTAGTGACGTGTGTGTGCTGTTACTCTCACCTCTGTTGTCTTCTATTCTGTAGATTTGCTTTCCCTCTGTATACACAAAAGTTTTCACACGTGTGTCATAGAGGTAGGATGGAAGTAAAACACTCTTATTTTTTATTTTAGAAGACTTAAAGTACACTACCAGGGAAAGGTTTCCTAAGTCCTACTACTACAGTAGAGTTCCCACGCTAAGCACTTGTTGGCTGCAGTTCAATTTTAGGTATTGTAAATACATTACAAATACATTATCAAAAGTATTGTAAAGAAACCCATACTTAAAAACCATACTTTAAAAAAAAAAAAAAAATTATTTCTTCCTTTATTTAACCAGGGAAATAATCACATTGAGATAAATATCTAATTTACAAGTGAGCCCTGGCCAAGGTAGCAGCACACAATACACATTACTACATAAAACAGATTACACAACACACACATATACAACAATAAACAAGATTAAACGTTAAGAGCAAGTGCAGACAGATTTGAATAATTTGTTTAAATGTAACTTGAGCTCATTTATAGAAATAAGTACATCAAGGTTCAATGAACTTTGGATCTCATTCCAAGCAGCTGATGCACTATAAATAAAAGCAGTTTTTCCAAACTCTGTCTTCATTAAAGGAACATTTAAAAGAATATATCTACTTGAACGTAGATTATACCCTTGAATATTAAAAGTTATTAAGCTATTCATATATTGAGGAAGCTGGCCGACTAATGCCTTGTATACAAGTATGAGCCAGTGTTTGTACCTTCTTATGTGAAGTGAAGGCCAACCTACCATTTCATACAGTGCACAGTGATGAGTGTGATATTTTGTGCAAGTTATAAATCTTAGAGCAGAGTGATAAACGGAATCTACTGATTGTAAGAGAGCTTTAGTAGTGTTTCTGTAAAAAACATCTCCATAATCTAAGATAGGTAAGAAGGTAGATTCCACCAACTTTCTCCTGGCTCACTGTGAGAAACATGCACTATTCCGAAAATAAAACCCCAGCTGTAACCTTAACTTAGACAGCAGTTGTTTAACATGTAACTTAAATGATAAGTCCTCTTCCAACACAAACCCTAGATATTTGTAAGAGGAGACCAGTTCTATAGAGTTACCCTGCAAAGTGTAGATGGGTGGTGGAGAAGAATCAGTTTTGTGTTTCCTAGAAAAGACCATGTATTTTGTTTTCTTATAATTTAGGACTAATTTTAATGAAAATAGGTTACGCTGAACTAATTCAAATGCTTTCTGCAACTTTAAAATGCAATTATCAATAGAAGATGCAAAACAATAGATAATAGTATCATCGGCATATAAATGGATACTTGCGTCTGATAGATTATCTACAAGATTGTTAATATATAATGTAAACAACAGGGGACCTAAAATGGACCCCTGTGGCACACCAGATTCAATGGTGAGCTTATCAGAAAGAGACCCATTAATTTGCACTCTTTGACACCTACTCTTTAAATAGCTCCTGATCCAACCTAATGCTGTTTCAGAAAGACCGATACAATGTAAACGAATAGCAAAAGAATACCATGAATGACTGTATCGAAAGCTTTAGTCAAATCAATAAACATTGCATTACATGACCTTCCAATATCTAGGGCGCAGGTAATGTCATTTAAGACTTTCATAGTAGCAGTTACTTTACTCTGATTTTTTCTGAAACCGGACTGAAACCTAGATAAAATACTATTGTTAATTAAAAATTCCTTTAGCTGTTCGGTGACAATAGATTCTAAAATTTTAGCCACAGCTGATAGCTTCGAAATCAGTCTGTAATTATTTAAAATGGTTGGATCACCGCCTTTCAGCAGGGGTACAACCAAGGCAGATTTCCAAACATCAGGAACAATATTCAATGACCTCGGCAGCCAATTTAAAAAAATATGGCTCAATTTCATCAGGCCCTGCAGACTTCTTGATGTCTAGATTTTTTAAACCTTTTAAGACCTCACTTCTTGAAATTGGAGAAAAATTAAAAATCGGACTATCTTCTCTCAGAAGAGATGGATTTGGTATAACACTCCCAGGAATTTCTTTGAAAATAGAACTTGAAATAAAGTGCTTATTAAAAATATTTACCATGACCATATTATCATTAATGAGAATATCGTTTGCTAAAATTTGGTCAGTAAAATCATTAGATAATGTGGAGGAAGACTGATTTGATGGTTTTCCAAAACTTTATAGGATTTTTCAGATTTTGTGAGGTTTCTTTTAAATAATATTCAGATTTAGATCTGTGTACAAGAGCTGTGCATTTATTTCTCAATACTCTAAATGCTACCCAGTCTCTTTCTGTATCTGAATTCCTCGCAGTGGCCCAAGCCAAATTTCTTTCATGAAGGAGTACAGATAATTCATTTGAAAACCATGGATTATCACGGCCTTTTACTCTGAAAGTCCTAACAGGTGCATGTCTATTCACAATGTTCAAGAATAAAGTGTGAAAATACTGCCATGCAATGGACACATCAGGTAATAAAAACAGTCTATCCCAGTCGGATGTAAACATCTCATGTAGAAACCCCTGAATATCAAACAATTTAAAGTTTCTTTTAGTAATAATTCTAGGTTTTACTTTGGGAATTTTACAATCTCTTATAACCGCTATAGTGCAATGATCACTGACATCATCAGGAAAAACCCCTGTATAGGTGTATTTATGGGGTTTATTTGTTAGTATAAGATCTATTAAAGCGGACTTGCTTGGGTTCTTATGATTTGGCCGTGTTGGTGATTCAATGAGTTGAGTGAAGTTCACAGAATCACAATATGCTTTGAACTGATCCGAATTTGAGGTCAGCCAATTCCAATTCAAATCACCCAATAATACAAGATCTTTAGAGAGTATGTCGTTTAGAACAGCTGACAGTGAGGTGAGAGCATCACTGACAGCTGCTGGTGGTCTATAACAACCTACTATACATAAATGACAATCCTTTTCATATTCCAGGTCAATGGCCAATAATTCAAACTGTTTAGGGAAAGAGACAGATTTAAGAACAGTTGCATGATAGTTAGATTTAATGTACATTGCAACTCCACCCCCTTTACTTTTACGATCAGCTCGAAACACATTATACCCTTCTAATGCAATATAATGGCTTGAGAGAGATTTTTTTTAGCCACGTCTCAGAGATAACCAAAACATCTGCTTTAGTCATCTTGGCCCATATTTGTAATTGATCTAGTTTTGGCAGCAGGCTTCGAACATTTAGATGTACCATTCTGAGGCCTGATCTATTTGAAAAGTCTAGAGGAGTTGAAACTACTCCCGCCGGACCAGGATTTGGATTTATACCGGCCAACAAAAGCAGCAAAATTATCAAATATCGCTGCCTTACATTTTTAGATGTAGTACTACATTGATCATTTCGAGAGTCCGATACAGAGATCTTAGGGAAGAGAGTAAAGATGAGTAAGTTCTTTGTCCTTGTATCCATTTGCGCGGAATTAATAACAGCCCGGAATATAAAAATAATGTCCGTACATTTGGATAAATACATCGCTTTTTCTTCCGTTTTTGTTGGTGTGTCCCATAGTCCAAACATGAAGATTACCATGCAAAAAAGCAACACCTTCATATTACCAGCTTTTGAAGTCAAAATCGTTCAGACTAAATCCGAGACAAAATTAAAAGGTAAGCACGCTTAACCCAGCGCAAAAAAGTAGTTCAACGCAAATGCCTCCAAAAGCGAAAGCAAAAGCGAGATGGATGACGACCCGGGGTAGAGCAACGCCAACAGGTAAGCACGCTTTACCCAACACAAAGCAGATTGTAGGTAGCTCAAAGTCCGTTTCAAGAAATCTGACTTAATCCAGACTCAATTCGAGAAAGAGACCGAATTTTAAACGCCTTCTTGGAATAAAACTCTCAACATCTAAACAAAACAAAAGAAGACTGTAGATCAACAGATCAGACAGGACAAACACAGTGCTGCCATCTTGGATTTTGAGATTGTAATGTATTGAGAGTAATGTAACCAATTAGGGTTATTAGGGAAACCCAACAATTTGACAATCATTGTAACATCACTTTTTATGATTCCTTATTATAAACATACTGTGGCGAACAGGACGGCCGAGGGACGTGAGAGAACGGCGCGAGGCCGGTGGTGCGATTGCTAATGAGTAACACCGGTCTCGCATCTCTCACGGAGGAGCGGAAGCATAAAGGAGGAGCGAAGACGTTGATGATCGAGAGAGTAACAGGCCTGTATTTTAGTTGTGTTTTGTTTTTGTATCTGTATTTTACTTTAGACAGCAGTCGTCCGCGAGGGGCTGCTGGCAGTTATATTTATTTTCGGTAGCCAGCAGTCGTCCGCGAGGGGCTGCTGGCGGTATTTTCGTTTGTTTGTTTTATTTTAAATAAACTATATTTTGATTGTTCGCCGGTTCCCGCCGCCTCCTTCCCTGAACATTGCTACACTGGTGCCGAAACCCGGGAAGAGGGAGGAACGCGCTGTCAGAGAGTCCTCGCCGATGTGGGGAATCCGCGGTGCCATCGAGCATGGTGCGCGAGTCGCCGCCGCTCGCCGTGGGCCGGAGCCTGCTGCCATCCGCCGAGCGAGGGGAGGAGCAGGGAGCGGGGGACTCGCGGCCACGGACGCTCGAGGCGGTGCGCTGGAGTGAGTTGCCGGTGGGACGGTCGAGCTCGCTGCCGGCCGCCTGGGTGTTGGAGGGGCGGCTGCCATCCGGGAGGGAGAGGAGGAGTCGCCGCCGCTCGCCGTGGGCTGGAGCCTGCTGCCGTCCACCAGTGAAGGGGAGGAGCAGGGAGTGGGGGACTCCTGCCGTCTGCCCAAGGCACCCGAGGAGCCGTCACCGTCCACCGGGCGGTGGAGGAGCGTCGAGCCGTCCACCGAGGGCTACCCAGCGTCACCACCAGGCACCGCGGAGGAGATCGCCTAGCTGGTGGGGGACCAAATGGCAGCGCGTTGTGGGAACCGGACCAAGTTTTTTTTTTTTTTTCCTCTCTCCCCTCTCTCGATCTCTCGCTCCTCATGCTTCCGTCTCCGTTTCCCTCGGTTTGTCTGTCCATACTTTCCAGGGATCGCCGCCGCCGGGGGGGGAGTAGGCACAGGCTCGTGGGTACCCCCCGGCCTGTTAGGGGCGATGGGCGAACAGGACGGCCGAGGGACGTGAGAGCACGGCGCGAGGCTGGTGGTGCGATTGCTAATGAGCAACACCGGTCTCGCATCTCTCACGGAGGAGCGGAAGCACAAAGGAGGAGCGACGACGTTGATGATCGAGTATTTTAGTTGTGTTTTGTTTTTGTATCTGTATTTTACTTTAGCCAGCAGTCGTCCGCGAGGGGCTGCTGGCGGTATTTTCGTTTGTTTGTTTTATTTTAAATAAACTATATTTTGATTGTTCGCCGGTTCCCGCCTCCTTCTTCCCTGAACATTGCTACACATACATTTTAACATAAAACTAAAATAAATAAAAGGAACAGCTCCCATTACCACCCGCCCCACCCTAGGGACATAAGATGTATCACACTAATGGGACAATCAGTACTACACATTCAGCCTACCTAAACACGCCAACCTAAACTACGCTATCAAGGTAACGGAGAAGGGAAGACCAAATCTTATCAAACTGATCCAGTTTGTTTGATAAAGAAAAACGATTTTTTTCCAGATGTAAAAACCTAACCATTTCGTCCAACCACATTTTAACAGTAGGGGCTTTGGTGTTCTTCCAAACTTAAGTATTACTTTCTTTGCAATAAGAAGTCCATAAGACAACAACTGTTGTTGAGATTTTTGAAAAGTAATGCTATCTGAGAATCCAAATATCATCACAAGTGGGTCAGGCTCTAATTCAACATGTAATATTTCTGACAGAATTTGAAAAATATTAGTCCAGAATGGAGTAAACTTAGAGCAAAGAGCATAACAATGCAAGAGTGTGGCTTTCTCTGTCTGACATTTATCACATATTGGGGAAACATCTGAAAAAATAGATGCAGCTTTGTTTTAGAGTAATGACGTCGATTAATAATCCTAAATTGGATAAGGCAATGCTGAGAGTTAACAGCATTTATGGATATTCTCTAATGCATTAACCCATAACTCATCACATATCTCCTCCCCTATTTCCTGCTCCCACTGTAATCTTATACCCTGTGTAGAAGGTGGAGTTGTGGATAGTAAAGAGTTATACAACAGAGAAATCAAGTGACTAACCCCACATCCAAGCCCTAAAAGGTCATCAAACTTAGCAGAAGAAGCCTCATCCTAAACATACTTTTTTAATGTCTGCAGTCTTCCCTCAGTAAATGCCCATTGCTTTGAGAATTTGTAAAAGTAACATTTTGCTTGAATACTGTACTCAATATTGTGAGCCTGCATGACAAACTGAAATTTGAAACCAAACACTGTAAGGCAAGGCAAGTTTATTTATATAGCACATTTCATACACAATGATAATTCAAAGTGCTTTACATAGAAGAAATTAAAACAAAAGAAATCAGAAAAATTAAAACAGTTTAGAATAAAAGATAAAATACAGATACAAATACAAAATTAAACCATTAAATAAAATACAGTACAAACAGTCGGACGAGCAGTGGCACAGTGCTCATTCAGTAAATGCACAGGTAAACAGATGTGTTTTGAGTCTGGATTTGAATGTGACTACTGTAGGAGCACATCTGATCTCTTCTGGAAGCTGGTTCCAGCTACGGCTGGCATAGTAGCTAAAAGCACACTCACCATGCTTAGAGTGAACCCTTGGTATTTCTAGCTGATGTGATCCTAGTGATCTGAGTGATCTGTTGGGTTTATATTCAGTGAGCATATCTGCAATGTATTGAGGTCCTAGGCCATTGAATGATTTATATACCAGTAATAATACTTTAAAATCAATTATATATGTAACTGGCAGCCAGTGTAAAGACCTGAGGACTGGTGTGATGTGTTCATATTTTCTGGTTCTGCTCAGAATCCTGGCAGCAGCGTTCTGTATGAGCTGAACCTGTCTAATGGTCTTTTTAGGAAGGCCAGTGAGGAGTTCATTACAATAATCCACCCTGCTGATGATGAAAGCATGCACAAGTTTCTCTAAGTCTTGACTTGAGACAAAGCATCTAATTCTTGCAATATTTTTCAAAAGATAGTATGCTGATTTAGTTATTGCTTTGACATGACTACTGAAACTAAGGTCTGACTCTAGAGACACACCCAGATTCCTGACTTGATTTTTAGTTGTTTGACCCCTAGACTGAAGGTAAGCGTTCACCTTGAGAACTTCATCTTTGTTTCCAAATGCACTCTGCGCGTAAGCACTCTGAGGTTGATTTGTGAAGTACTCATGTCTTTTGGCAAGTATAGGGAGATTGGGTAATGCCCTGTAGCACCAGGCTCATAATGCTCATAATGAAATAATGTTGCAGAGCTTCAAGTCATGGATGAGTTTGTGTACCGGCCTCATTATAAGTGCTGACTCTTTCACTGCCTCGCTACCTAACAATTATTTCCAGCACCTATTTTCCAAATGTAAATCTTTCACTGCTCCTTTATTTATTACCTTGTATGATTTCTTGTTACTGTGCCATCTTCTCTATTTACACGATACGGTGCAATCTCCAATAACAAGGGTACTTTCGACAGGAAGCTCTGTTGGTGTGTCAAGTCAGGACAACCTCTTCTAATGTGCCACTGTTTTTAAACCATTTTATTTCTCACGTGTCACCAATTTGTACAATCTGTTCTATCTGCATCCACATTCCTTCTGTTTACTTTTCTTTCTCATTTACCCTAGCATCAGGATGTATGTTATGATTGGAAAATAGGGTTAGAGTCACACAGGCTTATTTTATAAAACATCTTCATCCTTTTCTACAGCTTGAAGAAAAAAAAAATCCACAAGTATTTTTTAACACTGTTTGAATTTCCTTTACATGTCAATCAACTTTGTCACACTTAAAATCACACAATCAAAACTCTGCACTTCCTGAAGCTGGGGTCCTTCTACAGACACAAATTAACTTTTTAAATGGAATTCATCAAAGTGAACATTCTTCCATTTGTCTTGTTGTCAGAAGACTCAAATAAGTAGAGTACATCAGAAACTGAATGGACAGCCATATACTGTATCCAGTGTAGACAGCGTCATTGATTATAATGGCTTCTATTTGCTTTTGATGATCATGTCTGATGTTGACAGGTATCAGCCGTTATACAACTGATCGCCAGGGATGTAATGGAGGCTAAATGCACATCTCAAAATTCAGAAATAGCGTTTACCCACCTCTAAAGTGTGTTTACCCACCTCTAAAGTGCGTTTATCCAACTCTAAATAGCCTATAGTTCCTAAGCCATTTTAAATTAGGCTTATTTCGTTTTAGTTTCATATTGTTCATTATTAGTTTCATAGGTTGTTAAACCTAAGACAAAGTCTTTCATATTGCGCTGCATTACTGTCAGTGTTTACCAATCTCTTGGATAGCCAGCAGGAAGCAGCAGACTGCATCAAGATTCATCAGGCACTAGCCCAAACTAGCCAACATGTCTCATGTAATGATGAATGAACTGTAAAAATGGCGCCGTCAAGACAGCAGCCATTCTCCTGATGCCAGCAAACAGCCTCGGCTACAAGCCCAAATTGAGTGAGCTTGGAAAACAGTACTAAACTTCATGTTTTGAGGTTAATTTGGTGTCGCTGTTAAGCTTAGGACTGTGGGTAGTGTAGTTTGTCTCCATAAGATTGCTGATTAAAATATGTTTTTCTTGTAACAAGGTTGATTTCATACAGACCTCTAGCTTCTACAGAAGCAGAAACTTTCGTTTCACAACCACGTAGCTCGTGGTCAGTCTACCTCAGATGCAGGGCCTGAATTTCATTTTGGAAAATGGGGGGATTTTTAATTTGAGGGTGGAGTTTAGACTTTTTTTTATTTATTACATTTATGCTCACTCATTGCATTTTTTACAATGGGGTAATTTTGTTCTTAAACTTTTACACAACACAAGGAAGCTTGATTTCAATCTTTGAAATAAATTGAAAAAAGAAGCACAAATAAATACAATAGAATAAAGATACAAATAGAGAGAAATAAAGAGAAAAGTTTTTGCTCAGGTCTAACATGACACGGTTTGGGTTTTGTTTCTTGTTCCTGGTTCTTGTCTGTCATGTGTTCCCCTGTTCTAGTCATGTGATCTTACCTTGTGTTCCCCTGTCTGCTGTGTCATTGGTTGATTGTTTAAATGTCCACAGGTGTCTCTTGTCTCGTTGTTAGTCCAGTATGTATTTAAGCCCTGTGTCTTGTTCAGTGTTTGTGAGTTCTTAATGTTGTAGTGTTGTATGTTGGCTGTCCAGAATCTGGGTCTTTTCTGTATTTGTTAGTTTCTAGATTATTGAAATAAAACCCCCTGCTTCACTTGGATCCTGCTTTTTGCCTCTGCTTCAGCCGCATCATAACAGAAGAACTCACCGCCAATGGATCCAGCAGTTGTTAGCAACCAGGCCTTAGGGAAATTCCTATCATCTCTGTCTCAAGATAGCCAGCCCTTGCAGAGGTATGTGAGGGACTTTTTGGCATGTTGTCATCTGGGAGCGCTAAATGACGCCCAGCTCGTGGACTGGTTTCGTAGCGGGCTGGATTGGCACATCGCTCAAGTGATGCCGGAGGATCATACTGGCTGGACCCTGAAAGGGTTTGTTGATCTGGCCCTTTCCTTGGGCGGTTCGGCACTTGTAGAGCCTGAGTTTCCCCACGTCGCGCCAACCATCAACCCAGCCATCGGATCGGTCTACGGCCATCCAGGACTTGTTTCCAGCGTGGCTGACCCCCCGCTGATGTCAGCTCGTGCTATCAAGAGAACCATCGCTCCCGTGCCCGTCCAGCCAGAGCTTCACGTCAGCCACGTCTGCACAGTCAGAGCTTCACGTCAGCCGAGTCTGCACAGCCAGAGCTTCACGTCAGCCACATCTGCACAGCCAGAGCTTCACGTCAGCCACGTCTGCACAGCCAGAGCCTCACGTCAGCCACGTCTGCACAGCCAGAAACTGTCCACGTCAGCCATGTCTGCACAGCCAGAAACTGTCCACATCAGCCACGTCTGCACAGCCAGAAACTGTCCACGTCAGCCACGTCTGCATAGCCAGAAACTGTCCACGTCAGCCACGTCTGCACAGCCAGAGACTGTCCACGTCAGCCACGTCTGCACAGCCAGAAACTTTCCACGTCAGCCACGTCTGCACAGCCAGAAACTGTCCACGTCAGCCACGTCTGCACAGCCAGAAACTGTCCACGTCAGCCACGTCTGCACAGCCAGAAACTGTCCACGTCAGCCACGTCTGCACAGCCAGAAACTGTCCACGTCAGCCACGTCTGCACAGCCAGAAACTGTCCACGTCAGCCACGTCTGCACAGCCAGAAACTGTCCCCGTCAGCCACGTCTGCACAGCCAGAAACTGTCCACGTTAGCCACGTCTGCACAGCCAGAAACTGTCCACGTCACTTCTGCCGAGCCAGAGACGCTTCACGTCACCTCTGTCGAGCCAGAGACGCAATAAAACAGAGCCATAGCGAGAAAGGGTTAGGGACTGAATAAAGCAGAGCCATAGAGAGAAAGAGTTGCGACACTCTTTGATGTCGCCGCTATAGCTGTCACGTGGTTCATGTAAGCCCCAATAGTTCCAAAACATACGCTGGCTGTCATGTTATTCTATGGGACAGACAGCAGCGAATGCATTATTGTACGGTAAATAAAACACACACCCAAGTACTTTTTCAACTTATTTATTGCATTTTGTTAATGTCAGTTTTGCATTTGGAGAGGGAGGGTGACAATGAAATACTGTATATTACTTACATAAAATATAAATTACGCTGTGCATGTACAAATAAAGACCAGTATCAGCATCGCAAAGGGCCTCTGATACAATATAGACAGTTGACAATTCAAAAGAGGTTGATATTTCAGAAACTTACGTTACCTCTGGAACAACTCAACGCGCAGCATTCACCACTCAAAACTCAGCCAACACGTCACATAATTTAAAGTCAGTATATCCCAAAAAATTAAATTAAATAAAAGTTACTATAAAGGTGGTAGCCATTCATTACCGAACTCTTACTGTCACAGCTGACGAAGTTGCGCTAGCTAGCAGGCAGTGCTTGAAAATTTGTTGAAACCAACATAAAATATAAATAATTACGCTGTGCATGTACAAATGAAGACCAGTATAAGCATCGCAAAGGGCCTCTGATACAATATAGACAGTAGACAATTCAAAAGAGGTCGATATTTCAGCAACTTACCTCTGGAACAATGCGACGCGCAGCAATGTAAGTGAATGGAGTCCAGCGGCCAAATGACTGTGTTTGGAACTAATCAGATTTTCAAATCCCGGAAGTAGGCGGTTAAAAGCGCCGCCATTTTTTACAACGGAGGTCTTTGGGAGTGTCGCAACTCTTTCTCTCTATGGCTCTGGAATAAAGTAATCCAATGTAAAATAACACTGGGTAGTATTTTAGTCCTGACTACATTTTTGTTATTCAATGCCAGATGTTTGAAATGGATATCTATAATATGTTAAACTTGTGTGTTTAGAACCACTGTATATTATGTAACTGAGGCAGCTGTAATGTGAAAAAGTATTTTGTGTTCAAAATGGAACATTTTTGGTTTTATTGATTTTTATTAAAATATTTATTTTGCAAAATCGTCTGTTAATGTCGGCAGCCATTACACTTGTGGAAACTACAGTGCAACTAATATTGTCTTTCTTCTGTTAATTACAGAAACGTCTCGGTTACGTATGTAACCCTCGTTCCCTGAGTAGGGAACGGAGACGTTACGTCGGATGACAACAAATGGGGTTTTGCTTAGAACACCTATCAACTTCGAGTATACAAAAACGAGCCAATGGCAAAGAAATGCCATGGGTCTGCGGAATTTGCATGACGTAACTCCGCCCCACCTCGTGGGTATAAAAGGAGGACGCCGACAACATGCAGTTATGTTTCTTTGCTGAGGAGCCAAGACTGAGCTCAGGCGATCCCCGCGGTACAGCGGAAGTGGCAGGAAGACGTAACGTCTCCGTTCCCTACTCAGGGAACGAGGGTTATATACGTAACCGAGACGTTCCCTTTCGTGGTCACTCCGAGTTACGTCGGATGACGACGAATGGGGTTATCAGTCTAATCACGCCACCTTCACAGCTGTGTTCCAGTGCCCTGCGTAAATCTGAGATCCTTGTTGTGAGACTAGCACGGACCAAGGACTCCTATTTAACACAGGAATACCAAGGTACACTGGGAAGCATATTCCATAGTTTAGAGGAAATATGCAATTAACACCAACCCAGAGGAGGGGGGGGGGGGCATTTAGAAATACACACATGACCCGAAGGATGCATATGGAGAATACCGGGGTGTTGGGCCGCAGGTGGAATATTTCAACCCCAGGGGTGGCAAGGTGGCTTGCCAAGGGAAAGACATATGCTCAGAGATGCTTACAGTGGAAATACACGTGTGGGGGTAGCTCCGGAGAGGGACCATGCACACGGGAGGCACCTAGCCGACGCACAGGCAATAGACACTGGCACTAGCATCAGGGGTGCTGGAGGAACTCAGGGCTTGCGGAGAAGCTCACCTGAGGAGAATATCGCACGTATCCAGTCCGTGGAGTGGAATGGCGAGCAAGCGAAGACACCTGAGCGGGTCCAGTACTAGCTAGTTGAAGCGAGTACATGAGAGGACACAGGCTCCACTCAGAGATTGTAGAATCTGGCGAATGTGTTAGGTGTCGCCCAGCCTGCAGCTCTGCAGATGTCTTTTAGCGATGCGCCATGCGCTACAGCCCAAGAGGATGCCACACTCCGGGTGGAGTGGGCAGTCACATCAAGGGGGCACGGTCGACCTTGCTGCTGGTATGCCAAAGCAATGGTGTCTACTATCCAGTGAGACAACCTCTGCTTGGAGAGAGCCTTTCCCTTCAGCTTCCCACCAGAACAGACAAAGAGCTGGTCTGAGGTCCTGAAACACTGCGTCCTGTCTACATAGGCGTGGAGAGCGCGTACTGGACAGAGCAGTGCCAAGGCTGGGTCTGCCTCCTCCAAGGGCAGCCCTTGCAGGTTCACCACCTGGTCCCGGAAGGGAGTTGTATGAACCTTGGGCACATATCCAGGCCGGGGTCTCAGGATCACGTGAGAGTAAGCCAGCCTGAATTCGAGGCATGCTTCGTCAACGGAGAATGCTTGCAGGTCCCCTACCCTCTTGACAGAGGCCAATGCAACCAGGAGCGCTGTCTTCATTGACAGGAACTTAAGCTCCACTGATTGCAGAGGCGCAAAGGGAGCACTCTGCAGGGCAGTTAGAACCACTGCGAGATCCCAAGAGGGAACGAGAGGAGAGCGAGGAGGATTCAGTCTCTTCGCTCCCCTCAAGAAACTGACGACCAGGTCGTGCTTTCCCCCCGCTGATGCTTGCTAAGGATTTACCTTCCACCAAGTCATGGTGTGCGGCAATAGCGGCAACATAAACTTTAAGGGTGGAGGGAGACAGCCTTCTCTCCAACCCATCTTGAAGGAAGAGCACCAGTTTAAGAAGAGGTTCCACTTCAACGTATAGGCGTGACTCGTGGACGACGCTCTCGCGGAAGTGATGGTAGCCACCACCGCTGGTGGTAGGGTACTCAAACCTGCCTCGTCCTGTCCAGGAGCCACACGTGGAGGTTCCAAAGATCGGGACGAGGGTGCCACAGGGTGCCCCGTCCCTGAGAAAGGAGGTCCTTCCTCAGAGGGATTGGACAAGGAGGTGCTGTCGCGAGGAGCACCAGTTCGGAGAACCAAGTCCGGGTGGGCCAGTACGGCGCAACCAGAAGGACCTGCTCCTCGTCCTCCTTGACTTTGCGCAAGACCTGCGCTAGAAGGCTCACTGGGGGAAACGCATATTTGCAGCCCCACGGCCAGCTGTGCGCCAGTGCATCCGTGCCGAGCGTGCCCTCGGTCAGGGAAAAATACAGGTCGCAATGGGCCGAGTCGTGAGAGGCAAACATATCTATCTGTGCGTCCCCGAACTGGTCCCAAATCAGCTGAACCGACTGGGGATGGAGTCGCCATTCTCCAGGGAGGGGCTGAAGCCGTGAGAGCTTGTCAGCTGCACAGTTCAGGGCTCCAGGAATATAAATGGCTCGAAGCGACCTCAGATGCTTCTGACTCCATAAGAGGAGGTGGCGAGCGAGTTGCGACATACGGCGGGAGCGTAGACCACCTTGATGGTTGATGTACGCTACAGTGGCGGTATTGTCTGATTGGACTAGTACGTGTTGACCCTTGAGCAACGCCCGAAAGCGGTGCAGGGCAAGGCGTACTGCCAGCAACTCGAGGCAATTGACATGCCGTAGGCACTGGGGTCCGGTCCAGGAGCCCGCGGCACCATGTCCATTGCCCCAGCCCGTGGTGGAGGCATCTGTTGAGACAACAACATGCCGGGAAACTTGTTCCAGGGAGACACCTGCCCTGAGAAAACTGAGGTTCGACCACAGGGTGAAGGTCTGACGGCAGGTCGGAGTAACTGATACTCGGAGCGTGCCTTGTTGCCATGCCCACCTCGGGACACGGTCGCGTTCTCATATGAAGCAATCCGAGCGGCGTTACCGCAGCTGCAGATGCCATATGCTCCAGGAGCCTCTGAAAATATTTCAGTGGAACCGCACTCTTGCCCTGAAATTGTCTCAGACAAGTCAGCAGTGACTGTGCGCGCTCGCTCGTAAACTGTGCGGACATGGCGACCGAGTCGATGTCCATACCGAGAAAAGAGATCCTCTGCACGGGGCAAAGTTTGCTCTTCTCCCAGTTGACCCGAAGGCCCAGACGAGCTAGGTGCCGGAGCACAAGGTCCCTGTGTTCGCAAACCTGGTCTCGAGAGTGAGCCAGGACAGTCAGTCACCGAGATAGTTCAGGATGCGAACCCCGTGTTCCCATGGAGGAACAAGGGCTGCCTCGACAACCTTTGAGAAGGCGAGAAGAGGAGACAGGGCTAGCTCGAATGGGAGAACAGCGTACTGATATGCGTGCATCCTGACAGCAAACCGTAGGTATGGTCTGAGTCGAACGGAGACTTAAAAGTAGGCGTCCTTCAGGTCGATCGCTGCAAACCAATCCTGTGGCCGCACACATCCGGAATGCGTTTGGCCAGGAGCATCTTGAACGGCAGCCTGTGAAGGGGCGGTTCAGATGTGTAGCTGCACCCTGACAGAGGAGGCCAGGGAAGGACCAGCGTTCCGCGGGGGACTGCTCTGCCAGGGGTCCGGCGACAGAGGGGGATGAGAGCGGTGCGGTCCAGGGACGGCACACACTGTCATCCAGCTCTGAGACAGAGGGGGATGAGGGGTGCACGGCTCGGAGGCGGCGCACCGTGTCGTCCGAAACTCTGTATGCTCAGAGACGAGTCAGTTCTTTCTGAATAAGGATTCCCCAGCCCTCCACCGGGGAAAGGAGTGGCCCTGCTACCAACTCCTGGAAAGAACTGAGTCCCATCTCTGAGCAGCCCATCTCAAAAGTGCCGCTTAACCCGGCGTTCAGCGGGGGCGGGGCTGGAGAGGGCTGAGGCATCCCCCCACGGTCTTCCAAAGCCAGCCCGGGTGAACGGGCGGGGTTGGAACCGTGGGCGGGCGCCTTCGGCGGTTGGCAGACTGAGGGCTCGGAGCGGGCGGCGGGCCGTCGGCAGAATAACCTCAATCTGCTCACGGGCGGTTGAGAACTGTTGGGCAGAAGTACTCAACCGCACCGCCGAAGAGGCCGACCTGGGATATGGGGGTGTCGAGCAGACGAGTCCGCCAACATCCTGCACATCAGACCAATCAGCCCCAGAGTGGTAAACATCACCTGACTCGGAGAGCGCGAGACTTAGTCTTAGTCGCGAGACTTAGTCTCGACCTAAATGACGCGATGATCATGTTCCCACAGAGAGAACATGAATCACCCACAAGCGCTGTTCAAGCATGATCAAAGCCCAATCACACTAGACAGCGCTCGTGCCCATCAGAGTCCGATACCAATCTGCCGCAACCAGAAATGCACGGGCGAGCCGTCTTTAAAAAGATGTGCCGCGTGCGAGCTCTTTTGTGAGAGGAGAAAAAAAAAACTCTGCGATGTTGAGGCGAGCAGGGAGAAAACACACTCACTGGCAGATCACTGCACAGATCAGCAGGCAATGTGAACTCGCTGCAGATCGCCGTCACACCAACACCGGAGAGAATGGGTCGTCTCGTAGAGCGAAGTCAGAAATGGCTGTGGAGTGAAGAGATACTCTTGGCTCCGAAGCGAAAACATAACTGCATGTTACCGGCGTCCTCCTTTTATACCCACGAGGTGGGGCGGAGTTACATCATGCAAATTCCGCAGACCCATGGCATTTCTTTGCCATTGGCTCGTTTTTGTATACTCGAAGTCGATAGGTGTTCTAAGCGAAACCCCATTCGTCGTCATCCGACGTAACTCGGAGTGACCATGAAAGGGAACTGAGTTTTCTTTCAATTCAAATATGTGGCACCAGATTCATCCTTCTGTCGTTAATCTGCACCTGCTACATTAGCAATTGGAAAAAACTATAATTGACAACTATTTTGATAATCGATTAGTCGGTCTGAGTCATTTTTTTAGGCCAAAAGTAAAAGATTCTTTGATTCCAGCTTGTTAAATGTAAATATGTTCTAGTGTCTTCTCTCCTCTGTGACAGTAAACTGAATATCTTTGAGTTGTGGACAAAACGAGACATTTGAGGACGTCATCCTCCTGGGCTTTTGGGAAACACTGATCCACATTTTTCTGACATATTATAGACCAAACAACTAATCAATTAATCGAGAAAATATTCAACAGATTAATCGACTATGAAAATAATCCCTAATCATTATGTACAAGTGTATTGCATTGGAAGCCCTAGATATAAGCCTCCCCCTCTATCTCTCTTAAACATTTTAGTTCTCTCTGTTTTGTCATTTAGTAAACTTTATAGATTTTAACCATATTATTCCTTCTTGAGTCTCTTTAGCAAGAACTTAGATTAATGTATGAATTGAATAGTGATTGTGTGACCTATGATGAGGGAACAACCAGTGATACCCTTGGTAGTACCATCAAATGATAGCCTATAGTGATGTCATCAGGATACACATAGAGCGGTAGGCAGTGGCCCACTTTACCAGGTGACCGCGTGACATAGTAAAACATGCTATAGTGTTTTTTATGATCAATTTTATGTTGCTTATAAATTCTATCTGATTTATATTAACTCTTTCCACACCAGTGTTTTTGAAAAAAATTGCCTCATCAACTCGACAGCCATACTGGCGTGATGACTCCGATTTTAAACCAGATGGAACTGGATAATATTCTGATTGTTTCAATCCAATTTGACTTCTGACCTGCCTGAATCATAATCATACACTGTTCATTCGTTGGCCAGAGGAGAACTGGCCCCCAGACTGAGCCTGGGTTCTCCCAAGGTTTTTTCTCCATTCTGTCACTGATAGAGTTTTGGTTTCTTGCCACTGTCGCCTTTTTCGCCTTCTTTCACCTTTGTTGCCATTGGCTTTTGGCTTGCTTATTTGGGGACATTAAATTTAACATTTAATTTAATATACAACAATAATACTGATCTGCCTGCATTGACACCATTATATGAGAACTGAACTGAGCTGGACGATGACATCACGGTTTTCTCCAGAGCGGCTACATATATAAATAGATCAAGTCTATCAACACCCCCAAAGCTTCACAGTCCTACAGCTCGTCCTAGGTCGACATTTCATTCAGTAAAAAAATAATCCAGTAAAGATAAGTGTATCAGAGTTTTGTTCCATTGGTGTAACCACTGAACCTTTATGTCTGTCTCTCCTCTAGTTCTAATGCTACTGATCGTGGCGATGCAACGCAGACGAAAAGTGCCTCTTTTCCTGGAGGATGAGCGTGATGTGCGGGAGAACATCGTTCAGTATGATGATGAAGGAGGAGGTGAAGAAGATACAGAAGCTTTCGATATGGCTACACTGCGTAATCTCAATGTCATACGTGATTCAAAGGTCCAAAATGTAACTCCAATTAACTCTATTAACCCATACTCAGCTTCAGCTAGGACATCTTACAAAACACTTCCTGACAACACTGTCTTTCAAGAGTTTATCTGGGACAGACTGAGAGTGACTGATGTGGATCCGTCAGCTCCACCGTATGATTCTCTTCAGACCTATGCGTTTGAGGGAAACGGCTCGGTGGCGGGGTCTCTGAGCTCGCTGGATTCTCCCAGTTCAGATTCAGAGCAGAGTTACGACTACCTCAGCAACTGTGGACCACGCTTCAAGAAGCTGGCAGACCTGTACGGCAATCTTGACAGAAGCAGGGTTTTCTCCTAGCCTTAATGAACACAACAATTGTTATTGTTTTGCAGGTGTAAAGACAATGTTTAAGGTATGAATTTCTTTAGTTTGCTTTAACAGGTTTGTCGACTCACTCAAATGAAACGAAAGTGTGGTGCCAGGGTTTTGATTTTGACACCTAGTACTGTAGTGTCCCCTCCAATCTGACCACTGCCCTGCATAGTTTAGTTTCAACCTTATTTAAAGAACCCTGAGCAAGCTAATCAAGACTGCGTTCGACTCAGTGCAGTTCTACTCAGACCGATCGCTGTCTGGATTGAAGCAGTGCAATCTTTAAACTGTCTGATTTAAACACTGCGCAAGTGTCACTATGGGAAGCAGAAAGTCTCAGACTTCACGTCTTCACGGGACTGTAGTCTACACCGCGATAAATGCTATGAAAGTGCTCATAAATTGCTGTTGAAATGGTATTCTCAATTGAAACAGAGTGGAGGCTTGGACCAGTAAACTGTATTTGATATGTAACGACTCAAGCTGGTTTCTGGAAAACGTCTAGGTTACAACTGTGAGACTGAGATCAGGGAATGAGACACTGTATCGATGACGCTTTGGGGAACGCCTTAGGCGTGACAGGTGTGGCCTGACAGGTGACAGGAAATCACTATCAAATCACGGCAATCATATTGACAGCCACAGCCGCTGACTTCATTAACGTGCAACCCAGAAGTATATATGGGCACCTTGCAAAATGACAATCACATTTAGTCTGAAGGGACTGTTTGGCTGGCAGGCCCAGAGGCATGGCGAAAAGACACAGTGTCTTGTTTCCTGTTCTCAGGGAACAGAGGTTACAGTCATAACCTAGACATTCCCTTTCGAAAGGGAACTCGAACAGCGTAGATGATGCTTTAGGGAATGATATTCCAATGCCACCATGCTAAGGGGAGTGCTTGTCCATTGGCAGTGACAACTGTCAGAACTAGCAAAATTCAAATGAAATGCGTGAATGGGTGAATGTGAGGCAATGTGTAAAGCGCTTTGGTGGCCATTGGGTCTGTGAAAGCGCTATATAAATGCAGTCCATTTGCCATTTACCATTCTAGGGAATGTGGCTAGGCGCCTGCCAATCACTATTCAGGGGGACATACTCACCTGAAATGCCACCAGGAAAGCCTGACCCTGTCACTTACATTAGACATTTCAGTCTGGCCAACTTCCTGTCTGTCTGAAGACAGAGCCTTGGACACTTGTCTATAGACAAGGCATCCAACCCAAAGGACTGCGAAGCTGACAGTGAACCACTCGGACGGATCTTAGAGACGGGGTATCCAGGAGCACTTACAACCCTTGCCAGTGAGGGGAGTTTCTCAGCTCGATCCACAGATCTACCCAGCGCTTGTGTTTCAAAGCACTGAGGAGGCCTGAAAAGGCCTAAGGACTGATCTAACTGGGAGGCCTCACGCGAGGCCTACAACCGTCTGACCAGAATCAGGAGGCAGAGTAATCATAGTGACCCTCAGTGAGGGGAGCATATGGCCTGCCTGGTAGGCAAACCAGGCTGTAGGCTAAAAAAGAGATTCTGAGAGGGAACCAGTAGCAGAGAGTGAACACTTTAATCATGCTAGGGCACAAGCTCCCCTTCAGAAGCTGCCTGCTAAGGCCAGCTGAACTGATAGCATGTGGCCACTAGCTGCCAGAACCCAGTATCACTGGGAAACCAAACCTGGTGAGGCCTACTACCTGATAGCAAGCTAGAAAACTGATTGCTATGAACCCCGAATCCGGGTGTCAGTCCCAGGGTGGCCTGTTAAGGCCAGCTGCCCAGTCCTGGGGCTCAGTCTTGTAGCGGCCTGTTAAGGCCGCCGCCTGAAAGTTTTCTTAGGTAAGAAACCGACTGCCATGGAACAATGAGGTTGGGGACAGTCTGGAGCATCTGACAGTGGTCTTACTAGCTGGCAAAAATTACCCACGTGTTGGGGGTTTGCCTTCTGGAGGCCTAAACGGCCAACCATAGAGTGGCAAATCTTATTTGGCTGATCATAATCGGTGCTCTCCTCCAGAGCCAATTGGCCAGTGAATTTTAAAAGCCAAGCACCCCATGTTGGGGCTCAGGGTCAGGGAGGCCTGCTAAGGCCAGTGCCTGACTGTCAACACTGCTGGCTGTATACCCTGTTACTCGAAAACTCATTTGAGGATTTGAGATGCCTACTCGGCCTGAAGCATGGCAGTGCTGTCAGCCATCTACCCATACAGCTGGGGACTTGCTTTCAGGGAGGCCTGGTAGGGCCTACTAGCTGATAGCAAGTCTATTCTGCTATGAACACAACACCGTTGGGAACCATACTACACCAACTGAAATATTGGGGCCATCCACAGGAGGTCTCTTGAAGCTGGCTACCTGGTCACAGCTTTAATGTATTTCCCACAGCGTTGGGACTCTCTTCTAAGGAGGCCTGTTAAGACCTATCAGTGAGTCTACTGCCCGAACTACTAAGGCCAACCACCTGAGGCAAGCTGGCCTAAAGAGCCCTTTTGGGGGCTGCCGGTCAAGGAGGCTTGCTGAGGCCTACTACTTGAAACACTGCCTTCGTTGGCAGATAAGCTGTTTATTCAGCGCCTACAGTATCCTCGTACCTAACTACGTTGCCCATGGCAGTGGACTCAGCAAAAACGTAACATCCAACACCCTTCAAGTAAGGGGAGTACAACATACGCCACCCTGCCTCAATTGAGGCCCCAGATTGAGGGGTCTACCATCTATACGCGTGAGCATCAGCTCATAGCAATGCTCTGGCTTCAAGGGAGCGTACTTCGAAAACCAAAATGAAGGTTAGACCTTTCCGCTCAACCCGAGCCATAGTGTGGGGTAGAGTGATACAGAGCTGAAAGTGGAGTACTCAGAACTACCCTGTATCAACAGGGGAGTACCAGCCACCTGCCCCTGATAATTTAACAGGGTGCAGGCCTGGCAGTGGCTCTAGAAGTGACTGAAATATTTCTGTGCCCAGCCTAGGGGAGTGCGGCTTGCTTGCAAGCCAACCACCTTCAACCCATCGCTTGAGCAGTAGTGGAGCTGAAACGAGCTGAGTGGAGCCTACTCTGGAGGCCCAAGTCCATATGCTAGCTCTGCACGGCTGGGTCCGGCAAACCAAAAACAATCTCTTCGCAGAGCGAAAGACAACCTAACCATGCCCAAAAAGACCCATTGGACTGGGGAGGCCTTTTTGGAGGCCTAACCCTACGTCTTTATCAATCATGCCTCTACACCAACCTGCATTAATCTTCTCACCCCCGAACGCAGAGAAGGGGCGGGCCTTGGCCGAACGACTCCCTATTGGGAGGAGGCTGTCATCTAGGGATGCTAAACAGCCTTAACTCACAGGGGCAGAGGCCAGAGGCAGAAATGCTTCAGCAGACCGCCTCCACTATCCCTAGTATAGCCTAGGCCAGCTATTGAGGCGGCCATGGTGAGGGCCAGCCTGTAAGCATTGATCTACCTGAGGCTCGGAGGAACAACAGTCTCAAGAGAAAGATTTCTCCAATGAGAGGCTGCAAAAACCAAACTAAGCTGTATGAGGAGAATAACTACTCTACCCTTCGGTGGCTAATAGTCTGAGGGCTAAAACAGATGTATTTATACAATAAACCAAGCGGCAGCATTCAACATTTCCATTTTTTTTTAAATTACGTTCTGCCACTTAGTGCTCTGCTAATTTTCCAGTAGAAATGAGCGGCGGCCCATGAATTCACAAAAAAGGAAGGCCACTCCTTTGAGTGAAATTAAGACCCACTCAGCTCACCTGTGGCGTGCGAAGTGCAGACTCACCACACAGTTATCTATGAACTAGGTGTCTACTACCATAACATGCCTGAAAGAGTCACTCTAACCAAGCCAAGAATATCGTATTCCAATCATCAGGGGCCCAGCCTCAGGCCTGATGTAAGAAGCGCCCGGGGAGTCGTGGAAGAGAGGAGAGGGCTAAGAAATAATAACGCCCTCAGGGGAAGTGGTCCACCACTGACGCTGTGAGTGTTTGTGCTGGATCACCTCCCTCAGATCCCTCTTTTTGCATGAGTCCCACCTTTTCTGTGACCTACTCCTCCATGGAGGGGGCGCATGAAAGGCGATGCTGGCTCTCTGACCCTGTCTACGGCCCTCGGACCGTGATGGGCCAGGCCCTCCCGCTTGTCTGGGCGTGGAAGCGGATCTCAGCGGTATACAAGCCCTAAATGCAGCTGAACGTGCCTTCGCTGCTCTGCCTCACCACGAGCAGGACCCGAAGCACGAGGTCCAGACGCTGAACCCTCTTCGCTTGAGAAGAGGGCCAGACCAGAGCAGAGCATTCTCACGGGGAAACGCTCACAGCTTGCACAGGCAGCTCACTGCCCGTGTATGCTCTTCACCCAGACAAAAAAACGCACAGTTCATTTCATCCGGCGTCAAGTATCTTGGGCACGGTTCCACACACTTCTAGAAGCATTCCTTAGCTTTCTCAGTGTATTTCATTTTTCTTAACGTAATCTCAAGCGCTTACAGACAGAACAGTCCCTGAAGACGAAAAGATGATTGTCATATTTGCAAGGATATACTTACGGGTTACACACCTGAGGCGTTCCCCAAAGCACATTCCCTTTCGAAAGGGAACTACATATAGGTGAGTTTGATCAGGGTTTGAGTTAAACTCTGCAGGTCACTGGTCGTCCAGCCATGGATCTGAGGAACCTTGTGCACTGTACAGTACATTTTATACTTCAAAGAGTTTGTCTATGGTCAAAGGCTTCCAAAAGAGGAGCTAGATTAAAAAACTGATAGGAAAAATTCGTATAAATTAATAATCGAGGAATCAACAAAAACTGTAATTTTCAGAACAATCTTAGAAACATCTACTTTTTATCATTCAACCTGGTTAAAGGACATTTTTCAATTTGCTTTTATTTTAATTTTAATATCATGAACTAGGGTTGCATTCCAAATAATTGTGTTGGTGATCTAGATTGTTTGCTTGAATCTCTCGAAAGTCTCAAAATATTCTTGAATTTTTTTTGTAAACCTCAGATTGTCTATGTGACCTAGAGTTTCAGTCTGAAATGTAAAAATCGATTCAGCAATCTTTTTTTTAACAAATAACATTGCTTTAAACTTAATCAGTATAATAAAGCGAAAGCTTGCACAAATATGTTTGATTGCACAAGGCTGAGGATTGTATACATTTGTTGAAAAACTGACGTTTACAAAGCAATGTCGTTAATGTTTTTCACTGGAGATAAATATCACAGTCAAAGCTGAGCAAACAAACGTGTGAACACTTTTTAGTTCTACATTTTGAAGATATAACGAAAGGATCTAAAATATATATATTTCCAAAAAGATATTTAAAAAATCCTGTTTAGTGAACAATAAAAAAGGACATTCGATTCTTCAAAACCATACTGAATGCCTGCTATTCTTTTCTTTTTTTTTAATGGAAGAGAGCAGAAGTCTTAGGTAATTTTCTGTTATAAAGGTAAGATCATACCTGATTGGGAAGATGAAATCTTTATTTCTTGGTGAATATAAGACTGCCCATCCCAGCTAATGAAATCCAAGAATAGGACAAATTTCTGCTGGGAGGGAGAAAGTATGAATTTTCAGTGTTTCTTGTTTCCTTTCAGTTTTTGTTGTTGAAGGGCAGCAGTAAAATCTGTGGGACATTGAGCTTGCAGAGAGAATTATGATGTGCCGCACAAATTAGTCCAGGCTCATTCCTTTTATGATACTGACACTTTTAATCACATGCTGTGATCTTCATCTTCTTCGTCTTCTTCTTTTTTTGTATAATAGCATTAAACATAATGCAGTTGTAGATTTATAGAAGAAAACTTCACGGCTAGGACACTGAAACCCCTGTTTATTTGAACACTTTTCCTCTTTTGAGATATTTTATGTTTATGTTAAATAAAAGTCTCCCCAAGGCCTGACGCACCCACTGTGTCTGTCTTTACTCGTCCCGCCATACTTGTTAAATCTTATGTTTCTTGGATAGCTTTCCCCATACAGCCATTCTTCTGTGTTTGGATCATCCTCAGAAAAAGTCCAGTGCTGATGTGCTGTGGCTTCTTTATTGCATCACTGTGCTGTTTGGCAGGGTTAATATTACAGTCAGCTTTCTCCTTAATTGTATGCCATATGCACCACTAGCTTATAGTGATGCAATACCAGGTGGAGGATTTGATTGTATCATGTCATTTAAATCAGCAAGGTGTTCTTTAATTTACCGTGATGCAACCAAATGCAATGAGAATGTAACCCATCTCCGCTTGCTGGTAAACAGAATCTATCCTTGAGGTTATTGACACCAGACATTTTGAAGATAGGTGTACTGTACATAGAGAAAAGAAGAAAGTTTGGAAACATCAGTTGAGTCTGGGAGAAAAAGCCTTTTCTGTAACAGTAGGGTTACATAAAGATTTATGAAATGCATCTGGAATTCTAGAAACATGGTTTGTGAGTTTTCGGTTCTGATTTGATCAATACTTTTGTAAGGCTCCAGTTTGTAAGGATTCTCCCAGCCACTACGTGGCCCCAGCTTCTGTAGAATTCATTGCGTTTCTACTCACTAGCTTGTTTGTGTTGGCCTATTTAAATTCAATAATGCCCTGTTTGTCCTGATGGAGTGGGCAATGTGGTTTAGGTTCATGCATGTGGTTTAGGTTCATGAAATTGTGGATATTAGATAAAGAAGATGAAATCCATGGCTTCAACTCATTGTGGCCATTAACACATTCATTTACTCTGTTAATACTAGATGTTGATAGTAAATTAATCCACGGTGACACATTTAATTAATAGCAATATATTACTTAATCTATTAATCAGACCTCTTTATTATATTCTTTATTTCTATATTCTTAGTTCTTCACTCATGATTATCTGTGCATTAGTTAAACATGAATCAATATTAGTGCACCTCTGTTGTAAAGTGTGACCAGATCTCAAAGTATAATTTGAGATATAATGTAATTTTGACTTGTCTGTGAGTAAGTAGGTCAAGTGCAGGTCATTCAAACTATTACTCACCGTTTATCTTTTGCTTCGCTCTCCTGTTGCTGACTGCGCTGAACAAACCACATACAACATCAACTATAGATACTTTTATTTACAATTCCTACCAATCAAAACTAGTTTGTAAATATCATAAAATACTTTCTGAAGAATGTCAATGGAAGTATGACTAGTCAAAATAGCATTCTCAATATCGTAAATGCCAATTACAACGAGTCAAAATTGCATGATATCTGGAATTGTAAAGGAGAATTATATGTTAAAACAACTTGCCATACATTTGTAGATTGTTGTAACATTCATGACATTAGTATTTCTGTTCCTTAATTGCTCTTCATGTTTCAATGCTTCAGCTCTTTGGGGAGATTCAATTTTCTGAATGATCAATTGCCAAAAGAGATATGTTAATGTCAACCAAGACCTGAGGGAGAGTGTGTCTTCTCAGTGGACAGAAATACAGTGTGTTAGGGATTCACTGCATAAATAGATTCTGACACATCAGTCCTCATTTCTGTATGTGTGTGTGCTTTTTCTCTGCTGTAGCATTTATATCATGCAAGAGAAAAACAAAAAAATGAGGCAGAAAATACAGCTAAACTGAGACTGAAGTATAAAAACCTTTTTTATTCAGCACAGGGTTTCAAAGATTTGGCCCAACATTCAATCTGCAAAATAATTCAATTATTTTTTCTTTTCTTTTTTTACCATTATACTACACATAATATTCCATTTTTAGCTCCATTGGGACCCTTGCCATATTAACAAATTTATTTTTACACTATATAAGATATTAAGCGTAGTTTGATGAGAACCAAATTTATAGTGTCCAAATTGACAACAATGAAAATAATCTAGAAACTACATATGTGAAGGATTTACAAATCTTCATCCAGATATTTATACTGAACCATAACATTTACATTACATTACATTTATTCATTTAGCAGACGCTTTTTTCCAAAGCGACGTACAATTTAACAAATAACAGAGAATAGAGAAGATGTTAGAGAATAACATATTCTACTCCAAGTGTATTTATATAGCGCTTTTCACAATATAAATTGCATCAAAGTGGCTTCACAATATCAATCAAATAACATAACAATGTTTGTTTCTTAGTGAAAAAACATCCACGTTTGGTAGGGCTGATCAATGGTATTAATGCTTGGTTAATTATTATGAATATCCCCAACTGAGCAAGCCAAAGGCAACTTTTCTCCATCTTTAATTTCACATCACTTTATTCTTACAATGATAAATTAAGGTCAAAGAAGTATCTGTATATAACAGGAACAGTAACACTTCAGTGATAGACTGCATTTACACTCAAAAACAGTAACCTGCTACTCCAGCCAGTGATGTTAAAATATGGAAGTAAATTAATGACAAATGTCTTTGGAAAAAAAGCATGTCAAACTGCATGAAAAAAACAAAATGGATTGTATTAACAGTGCTTGCATTTCCATGGGCTGAAATTCAACACGGTTGCATATTTAATTCAAATCAAATTCAATTCAGTTTATTTATAAAGCACATTTAAAATCAACCTTGGTTGCCAAAGTGCTGTACATAAAAATGGCAAAGAAAAATAAAACGAGACAGGTTAAAAATAATTAAAAGCATGAGAGAAAAGATAAGTTTTTAGAAAGATTTAAATTCGGCTAACGTAGAAGCTGTTCTAACAGACAGTAGCAGTTTATTCCACAGCTTATGCGGATAATGCGAAAGCTTGATCAAAAGCTCGATCTCCAATGTGTCGCAGGAGAGATCATGGAACAAACAGGAGGTCACAGTTCTGTGATTTTGGTGATTTGGATGGATCGGTTATGAGAAACAAGTAGATCGGTGAGGTATTTATGGGCTAAATTATTAAGAGCTTTATAAACAAATAAATAAGTGCAGAGGACCCTGGGTCTCCGACGCTTTATAATGGGCGATTTTAATCACTGTAGGCTTGGTAAGTCGCTAAGTAACTTTTCTCAATATGTCACCTAGTCAAGTCAAGTCAAGTGTATTTATATAGCGCTTTTCACAATATAAATTGCATCAAAGCAGCTTCACAATATCAATCAAATAACATAATGTTTGTTTCTTAGTGAAAAAACATCCACGTTTGGTAGGGCTGATCAATGGTATTAATGCTTGGCTAATTATTTTGAATATCCCCAACTGAACAAGCCAAAGGCAACAGTGGCAAGGAACCGAAAAACTCCATCAAGTGACCTACTGGTGTCCTAAAACTCCATCAGGTGACCTAATGGAGAAAAAAAAACCTTGGGAGAACCCAGGCTCAGTCGGGGGCCAGTTCTCCTCTGGCGTTTATGAACTAGAGGCCGGATTTACAGTAACTGTAATTTGATACAGAATTTTGTTTTATTTTATCACTTCGGGGTGGGTACGCGAACCGGAATCACAACATTTTATCTGTTGAGTGGGAAAGGGGTCCTCCATAGGGAGAGGCTAGTTGGCACTTCAGCACTGCGTTGTCATCGGGTCCAGGCAAAGCTCCTAGTCAGATCTGGATACGGCCTGGATCCGGTCGGCTGCGGGAAAACCTCGGGATAAACAAAGACACTAAAATTAGCGTAGATGCCATTCTTCTTATGATGATGTAACGAGTACATCAGGATTTAAGGGAAGTGTTCCCAGTTCCGGCTGACCTAATCTATGCAGCCTAACATTGAATTATAGAAGTCTATAATATATTATGTGTATGCTAGGTCAAAGAGATGTGTTTTTAGTCTAGCTTTGAACTGACAGAGTGTGTCTGCTTCCCGGACAATGGTAGGAAGACTGTTCCAAAGTTTTGGTGCTAAATAGGAAAAGGATCTACCGCCCGCAGTCGATTTTGAAATTCTAGGTATTATCAACTGGCCCGAATTTTGAGATCGCAATAGACGTGAAGGACTATAATGCGTTAAGAGCTCGCTCAAGTACTGCGGAGCTAAACCATTTAGTGCTTTGTAAGTAATCAACAATATTTTAAAATTTATACGATGTTTAATAGGCACCCAATGCAGTGTTGACAGAACCGGGCTAATATGGTCATATTTCCTGGTTCTAGTAAGAACTCGAGCGGCTGCGTTTTGGACCAGCTGTAGTTTATTTATTAAGCGTGCAGGGCAACCACCCAGTAGAGCATTACAATAATCTAGTCTTGTTGTCATGAAAGCATGAACTAATTGTTCCGCATTTGTTAATGAGAGCATATGTCGTAATTTAGATATATTTTTAAGATGGAAAAATGCGGTTTTACAGATACTAGACACATGACTTTCAAATGAAAGATTGCTATCAAAGAGCACACCCAGGTTCCTAACCGACGACGAAGACTTAACAGAGCAGCCATCAAGGGTTAGACAGTATTCTAGGTTATTACGTGTGGAAGTTTTTTGTCCAATAATTAGAATCTCTGTTTTTTCAGAGTTTAGTAGTAGGAAATTACTAGTCATCCAATTTTTTATATCAGCTATGCATTCCGTTAATTTTGTGAATTGGTAAGTTTCGTTAGGTTTTGAAGAAATATACAGCTGAGTATCATCGGCATAACAATGAAAGCTAATTCCATGTTTCCTAATGATATGTCCTAATGGTAGCATGTACAGAGTGAACAGCAGCGGTCCTAGTACTGAGCCTTGTGGTACGCCATACTGAACTTGTGATCGATAAGACATCTCTTCATTTACTGCTACAAACTGATAACGGTCAGATAAGTATGATTTAAACCATGCTAGTGCAATTCCACTAATGCCAACATAGTTTTCCAGTCTATTTAAAAGAATGTTGTGGTCAATTGTGTCAAATGCAGCACTAAGATCAAGTAACACTAATAGAGAGATACAACCACGATCGGATGATAAAAGTAAATCATTTGTAACTCTAATGAGAGCTGTCTCAGTACTATGGTGCGGTCTAAATCCTGACTGAAAATCCTCGCAGATATCATTTCTTTCAAGAAAGGAACACAGTTGTGAGGATACTGCTTTTTCTAATATCTTTGACAGAAAAGGCAGATTTGAGATCGGCCTGTAATTGACTAATTCTGAAGGATCAAGTTGCGGTTTTTTAACAAGCGGTTTTATCATAGCCAGCTTAAAGGTTTTTGGTACATATCCTAGAGACAAAGACGAATTAATGATATTAAGAAGAGGATCTATGATCTCTGGAAGCATCTCTTTCAGTAGCTTAGTCGGTATAGGGTCTAACATACAAGTTGTCGATTTAGATGAATTAACGAGTTTGCAGAATTCTTCCTCTCCTATAGCAACAAATGAAAACAATTTTTCCTCAGGGAGACTACAATGCACTCCCTGATGCGATACTGTAGTAGACGGTTGCATAGTTATAATTTTGTCCCTGATATTATCAATCTTATAAGTGAAGAAGTTCATAAAGTCATTACTGCTGTGTTGCTTGGAAACTTCTGTGCTTAAAGCTTTCTTTTTCGTTAGTTTAGCCACTGTTTCAAATAAATACCTAGGATTATGTTTATTTTCTTCTAATAGGGTTGAAAAATAAGCAGATCTAGCAGCTTTTAAAGCCTCTCTGTAAGCAATCGAGCTCTCTTTCCATGAAATCCGAAATACCTCTAGTTTTGTTTTCTTCCAGTTGCGCTCCATTTTTCTGGCTGCTCTCTTAAGGGCCTGAGTGTGCTCGTTGTACCACGGCGTTGGACTATTTTCTTTAATCTTCTTTAAGCGCAACGGAGCAACTGCGTCTAAAGTGCTGGAAAAGAGAGAGTTAAAAGTTTCTGTTGCAATATCGAGTTCTTCTAAGCTATCCGGGATGCTGAGATGATGAAACTTATTAGGAATATTATTGATAAAGCAATCTTTAGTGGCAGAAGTTATAGGTCTAACATATTTATAACACGGAGTCGGCTTTGCAGCCTTGGCTAAATGTAATTTACATGAGACTAGATAATGGTCTGAGATGTCATCGCTCTGCTGCAGAATTTCAACGGCATCAACATCTATTCCATGTGATAATATTAGATCTAGAGTATGATTACGACAATGAGTGGGTCCTGACACGTGTTGTCTAACTCCAATTGAGTTTACAATGTCTTTAAGTGCCAATCCCAATGCATCTTTTTCATTATCTACATGTATATTAAAATCACCAACAATTAGTACTTTATCGTTAGCCAATACTAATTCTGATAGAAAGTCCGCAAATTCTTTGATAAAATCTTTATGGTGCCCTGGTGGCCTGTATACAGTAGCCAGCAGAAATCTCAAACGTGATTTATCGTTTACACTATATATTTTTACATTAAGCACCAACACTTCAAAAGAAGTATATTTAAAAATAGATTTCTTAGTGGTTTTGAAAATATTACTATAAATTACAGCAACACCTCCCCCTTTGCGTTTTAGACGAGGTTCATGTTTATAACAGTAATCTTGTGGGGTTGACTCATTTAAAGTAATGTAATCGTTTGGTTTTAGCCAGGTTTCTGTCAAACACAGCACATCTAGATTATAATCTGAAATCATATCATTAACTATGAGGGATTTTGAAGTAAGGGATCGAATATTCAGCAACCCAAGCTTTATCATTTGTTCATCTGTGTTATATCTGTTTTTTATTTGTTGAACATCAATTAAATTTTTTACCTGACGTTTTTTGGATTTCCAAATTCGGGGAACAGACACAGTCTCTATATGATGATATCTAGGTGAAAGAGGCTCTATGTGATGGGATTTATCTGACCTTGGTGACGCGAGGCCGCTAGCAGACGGTCGGTTTAGCCAGTCTGTCTGCTTCCTGACCTGAGCCCCAGATTGTCATGTTTTAGCTCTAAGACTATGTGCCATATTACTAGAGAGAAGAGCAGCACCATCCCAGGAGGGATGAACACCATCTCTTTTCAACAGGTCAGGCTTGCCCCAAAAACTTTTCAAATTGTCTATGAATTCTATATTAATCAACGGACACCACTTAGACAACCAACCATTGAGTGAGGCCAATCTGCTAACTATCTCATCACTCCTGCGAACAGGAAGGGGGCCAGAGAAAATTACAGTGCCTGACATCGTACTTGCGAGTTTACACACCTCTTTAATATTAATTTTGGTGATCTCCGACTGGCGGAGTCGAACATCATTAGTGCCGACATGAATAATGATCTTAGAGAATTTACGATTAGCATTAGCCAGCACTTTTAAATTTGCTTTGATGTCAGGCGCTCTGGCTCCCGGCAAACATGTGACTATGGTGGCTGGTGTCTCTATTTTCACGTTCCGTGTGATCGAATCACCAATTACCAGGGCACAATCAACAGAATTCTCAGTGGGTGTTTCACTGAGTGGGGCAAATCGATTTGTTATGGTAATCGGAACGGAAGGGTGGTTTTTTAATCCGCGACTAGAGCGATCTCTCACGGTCACCCATCTGCCCTGCTGCCTGGGCTCTACTTCAGCCGGAACCGAATCATGTACAGAGTTCACTATGCTAGGCGCATCCAAAATAGTATCTAAAGCTCTAGTACTATCCTTACTATCCTCAATTAAAGTTTGGATGCGTGTCTCTAGCTCTGAAATCTTCTCCGTCAGCCTGACTGTCTCCTTGCATTTATCACAAATAAATCCTATATTGCCATCGGAGAAGGCTACACTAAACATATGACATGTGACACAGGTGACAATAACAGGACAAGACATTACTCACCGTTTGTGTTGACTGATTCTTACTTACCTGGGCTTTTATTAACTCAAAGGCGCGGGCGCGCGAGAGAAAATAAATAATAAATAAATGAGCGCGGGTGGCGCGTAAACACGCGTTCTGTGCTAACAATAACGGAAGCTGGTGGGTAAACTATATTTAGTAATATAAACAACTAGGAATGATAGTAAATGATGGTTCAAAACAGAAAGAAATACAAAGCTAATACGAGGCGTAGAGCTTACAGCCTCGACGCAAACAAACTCACAGCAGGCAGGAAGGCAGACAGGAGCAATCGATCCAGACATATAGACCACAGATGAGACCGTATATATGAGACCTACCCTACAAGACATATGAAATGTTTAGATCTCTGTTATGGCACCGTTAAGAAAGCTTACAGGTCATTTAGTAGAGCTGCTCTAGGTCTGTCTGACCATAACGTTGTTTTTTTGGTTCCGGTTTACAAAACTTTTAAAGAACTACAACATTAACCCAGGTCTAACAGCCTGGTTAGTTGACTTTTTAACCTCAAGATCTCAAAAGGTTAAGGTTAATGGTGTCTGATCTGATAAACTTTTATCTTCTACTGGCTCCCCCCAAGGATGTGTCCTCTCTCCTCTTCTTTTTGTATTATACACAAATGAATGCCGTTCACACTATGATGATAGACAGATTTTAAAAATTTGCAGATGATTTTGTCATTGTGTCTCTTTTAAATGAAAATGTGATTGATCATGGACCAATAGTGAAGGATTTTAATGAGTGGTGTAAGTGTTCCTTTTTAAACATAAATGTGTCCAAAACGAAATAACTAATTATTGAATTTAAGAAACAGAGCCCATTTCTCCCCCTCACTATCATTGATGGCCAGCCCATTGAGATAATACAAGAATATAAGTACCTTGGCACCACAATTGACAGTAAGCTATGTTTTGATTCTCACACTGATGCTGGTTGTGCTAAAGCCCAGCAGCGAATTTATTTTTATCGTAGATTGAGGAATTTTAACATTGACCCCACTCTGATGAAAATGTTTTATTCTTGTTTTCTTGAGTCTGTTTTAACTTTTTGTTTTATCTGTTGGTTTGGTTCCTTGTCCACAAAGAACAAAAACCGACTAGAGAGCATTGTTAGAACATGTAGCAAGATAGCGGGTATTAACTTCTCCCCCCTCCCCCACATTCACTCTAACAGAGTAGCCAAGAAGGCTCTAGATATTGCAGCTGACCCCAGTCATCCTTTGTCCTGCCAGTTTAAGCTACTCCCCTCAGGCCGTAGGTACTCCATGCCCAGATGCAGGTCAAATAGATATAGAAATTCTTTTATCCCGACTTCGATCTCGATATTAAATAAATTGACAGAACTGCTTTAATGTACTTAATAATTTATTTATTTTCTATGTACTTTCAGAGACTATGTGTGTTTTATACCTTGTGGTAATGTTGTGTGTTGTGCCATGTGTTTATCTGCTGGCTGTACAAATAATTGCCCTTCGGGGACAATAAAGTAACCTTAACCTTAACCTTAACTTAACCTTGTTCCCTTTGGAGGGAACTCGCACTGCATCGATGACGACATTTTGGGGAACGCTCTTAGCGTAACGCATCTGAAGTATGGATGAAACGAATCCAATCCTGATTGGTGCTGCGTCATGACGCAATGTGTGACGTCATACAGGGAAGCTTCAAAGGGACGCCGGCACACAACAGCTTCTGCGATGAAGCAATCGCTCTGTGTCAACTGTCTGTCCTATTTGGTGTTGTTTGTCCTGTAGGAACTTGAATTGTGACCATAAGCACAGCTTAAAGCGTGTCTTCCTGCCCACGATTAAACTTCGGGAGGTGACACTCGATCGGTGTGTGATACTGTTTGGACGCGAGGCATGCACAGTCGGCTCTGTAGGGTTCTGGCTGTATTCATTGAGAAATATCTCTAAGCGTACAGCAAAAGAAAAAAAACATGCGCTTTCAGGTGTTTCAGCCTCACACCTATTGACTGTCTTCTTGAGGGAAGAAAGCCGATATGTATTATCAAAGGCTCATATCTTGCGTTGCCAGGGCGACGTGTAGATTACGAGACCGGTTAAATACATGTATAAATATTATCTGGCTTTGAGGAGTTAGATATTTTTATTCAGCCTGTCATTTAGACCAGTGTTTCCCAACCCTGCTCCTGGAGGCACACCAACAGTGCACATTTTGGATGTCTCCCTTATCTGACCCATATATTTCTGGTCTTGGAGTCTTTACTAATGAGTTGATGAGCTGATTCAGGTGTGATTGATTAGGAAGAGTTGGAAAATGTGTAGCGTTGGTGTGCCTCCAGGAACAGGGTTGGGAAACACTGATTTAGACTATGTTTCACTTATATGTCTGCCTTTAATTATGATGAATTAAAATGGTGGAATATCTGAGTTTGAGCTAAATATTTTAATTCACTCTACCATTCAGGAATTTAAAAAGGTGAAATAATCATCTGACTAAGCTGGGAGCAGAGCATGCATGGGCAGTCCTTGAGGGAGCTGCGCACATTATGAGCCGAGCTCCTAGTTTAAGCAGCAGCGAATGAGTGGTTGCCTCTCAAGCCCCCCCTGAGGAAGCCTGGGGGTTAAAGCAATACTCTTCCTCGGCACTTTCCAAAGTGTTTTTTCTCAAATTTTCTCAAAGATGGCGTTGGGTAAGCTTCTGTCGCTATACGCAGAGCTCTGAAGCTTTCGCTCCTCCATGGAGCCCTCAGGAAATCAATGTTTGACACATCGGTTTCCAGCGAACGCACAGTGCAGTGTCTGCTCCAAAGGCTTGCGGCCAGGCCGTATTCGAGTCTACACACCAAAAATCATTTTCAATTGTTCCCTGCCGGTTCTTCGCTTCAGGGGATCGAGCACGAATCTCGAATAATATCCAAAATCAGCCTCAAGGGGCTGGTTCCCTTAGTAGAATATTTCAAAGCATGGCAAAACCTGCCGAATATTTCTCCTTGGGAAGGGGTGTAGGCTGCAGTCCCATTTCCGCCCACCGAATTTCAACTGGATGGTTTGGACTGCAATCAACCCACAGCAGGGTCGGGTATTGGAACAAGAAGTAAACTCCCTGTGGGCAAAGGAGGCTATAGAACGTGTTCCTCCGCCGGACAGGGAGTCCAGGTTTTATAGCTGCTGCTTCGCTTCGATGCGGGCACAACTGTCGCCTTCACGGATCGAACCCATCCAAGCCCAAGCTAGGCCAGGCCATTACCTGAAAAACATTTACAAAAAAGAGAGTGTTAGGGCTCATGGCAACAGCGTCCAATGTGATTCCATTCGGCCTGCTGCACATGAGGGCCCTGAAGTGGTGGGTGAAAACCAAGAGGTTTTCCCTGAAGGGGAACCCGTTCCCCATGATCAGGGTTACCCGCAGATGCCATTGTTCCCTATCTATGTGGAAGAAATCTTGGTTCTTGTCCCAAGGTCCCGTGCTAAGAGCGTCATGTAGCCAGAAAGCCGTTTCAACAGACGCCTCCCTCACGGGCTGGGGCGCGGTCATAGACGGCCGCATAGCGAGAGGTCTATGGCAGGACCAGCATTCTTCCTGGCACATAAATTTCCTGGAAATGCTGGTGGTTTTCCACGATGTTCCTGCCAGTCGTCAATGGTCACCCCATTCTTATGAGAACAGACAATATGTCAGTGGTGTCATATCTAAATCTTCAGGGGGGTCTGAGTCGATTTGTGAGAAATTCGGCTCAGTAGATGTGGATCTGTTCACGTCTCAAGAGGCTATACAATGTCCACTGTGGCTCTCCCTCACTCATCCGGCCTCACTGGGGTTGGATGCCATGCTGCAGGCATGGCCAAGGCGGCGCCTGTACGCATTTCCCCAGATCACTCTGCTCCCAGGAGTTCTGGAGAGGTTCTGTCGTGACGGGGTCTATCTGCTGCTAGTAGCCCCATTGTGGCCGGCCCGAGTATGGTTCTACGACATATCACTCCTAGAGGGCCCTCCATGTGAGATGTCCATCAGGAGGGGCCTGCTATTGCAGGCATGGGGGCTCAATAATTCCCCCAAGGCTAGAGTTATGGAAACTGTGGGTCTGGCCCCTGAGGGGGCACAGTACCGAGAGGCTGGCCTGTCAGCAGGAGTAGTCAAGACCATACTCAGCTCTATACCTCCCTACTCGAGGAAATTGTACGGCCTAAAATGGAATGTTTTCACCATTTGGTGTAGAGAGCATGTGGTGGACCCAGCTAACTGCCCAGTGGCTTCAGTGCTAGTGCTCCTCCAGAATCGCTTCTCTGCTGGTCTTACCCCATCCACACTTAAGGTGTATGTGGCTGCCATTGTGGCTTTCCACACTCCTCTGAGTGATGGGCCTCTGGGGGGACATCAGCTGGTCATACGGTTCCTCCGTGGGGCTTGGAGGATGAGACCTGTGACTCTGACCAGAGTTCCCACATGGGACCTGGCAGTGGTTCTCGAAGGGCTTGTTGAGGCCCCCTTTGAACCTCTGAAGTCGGCTCGGGCCAAGAACCTTTTCTTAAAGGTTGCTTTTTCATTAGCCATTACTTCTCTGAGGAGAGTAGGAGATATTCTATATTCAGACCCTTTCTATATCTCATGGGTGCCTGGAGTTTGCTCCAGGCGACATTAAGGCTATTTTACATGCCAGGCCAGGTTATGTGCCTAAAGTGCCATCTAATGTGGCACGGCCTACAGTTCTGCAGGCTTTTCATCCCCCACCTCACGTGACGGCGGCTGAAGAAAGACTTAATTTGCTCTGCCCTATCATTACTCTCAAGATTTATGTCCAGAGGTCTTCTTCATGGTGGAAATCAGACCAGTTGCTGGTGTGCTTCGGGCCGCCCAAGAAGGGGCTTCCCGCATCCAAACAGACCATCAGCAACTGGATCGTTCAGACTATATCTATAGCCTATCAGGTGCGCAGCTTGCCTTCACCTTTGGCCATGAGGGCTCATTCAACCAGAGGCATGGCGTTCTCTTGAGCCCTCCTTTCAGGGGCCCCCATCTAAGAAGTGTGTGATGCAGCTGGATTTGCCACCCCTCACACTTTTACCAGATTCTATAGCCTGGACATTCCTTCCACGCCAGGCACTCTAGTGCTCTCGTCCTAAGTGTGCCTGTGCACAGCTTCACACTGGAAGGGCTCGTTGTGGCATAGTGGGTACTCGTTCCCCAAAGTGTTGTCATCAACACAATGTGACGACTGTAACCCTTGTTCCCTGAGAAGGGAACGAGACACTGCGTCCCTTCACCATTCCTTGCCCTGTCTGTGAGTGATTTCCTTAATCGTAGAAGCTGACTCTGTTGTTTTCCGGCTAAGAGCGTTCCCCAAAGTGTTGTCATCGATGCAGTTGCGAGTTCCCTCGAAAGGGACACGGGTTACAGTTGTGTATTTTCTGGTGTGTATGTCTGTGTTGACTTAACTCTACCAAGCTTATCATTTTTACAGTCGATATGAGTTAATAAACTATGGATTACAATCTAGGCTGGTTGTCACGCCAGATTTTCAACGGGCTCACAACATTCCCGAGGACATTGCGAGATCATAAGGGTCTCTGTGGATTGTCAATCTATCTTTTGTATAATAAACTCAATGCACAACTTTGCACTGAATGCATGAGTGTCTGGCACATATAGATGATCTGTGTACCCTGTTGAGAATCCTTTCCCAGAGTTCCTCAGTTATTTCCTCCTCCACATCTTCTTGTCAAAGAGTCCTAATAGTGTTTATAAAATCTGGACAAAGACTATGGATTTGTGAGATTAGACCTTTTATTGTACAAATCGGAGTTAAAAAAAAAACTATTCAAAGGATACTATATCAAAAACTATATCATTTGGCAGGAGAGGCATCAAAAGGCATCAATATATAAATCATGAAATGTATTAAGGCCACAACTAGACCAAAATATAAAAGACCTGTCCAACAGAGAGGAAGAAAAGACATGATTAGTGGCAATAGGAGCATTGATTGAGTATGAGTGTAATCCAAAGAAGCGCTAAAATTGAGCCCAAATCTTAAGAATGGTCTTAAGTCAGATTCTTAGCAAAAGGTGTGGTGGAAGATAGAATGTGGGAATGTACTAAAGCAGGGGTTCACAAACTTTTCCATTCCAGGACCCACCTAGACTATAATCTATCTCAAGACCCACCTAAATTATTTGAAAGCATGAGGGTTAGGGTGGGGTGGGAGACGTTAGTTATTTTTAGAGCAGTTTTTTTTTCCTTTTCATAGTATGAATGACATATAAGTTTAATTTTAATACAAATTTATGGTACATTATAATTTTTTTGACAAGGATTAAAATAGCAGCCTAATGGCTGTTGAAATAATGTGAAGAATACAGAGTAGTTTTAGTCTGCTGCCTCAACTGATTTACACAGACATGGCAGAACAAATTTAAATAAATGAAAAAAGTAGCCTACTGTAAGCTTTATCTTAACCAAATGTTTAATATGACAAAAAAAACAGAATATAAAAAAATAATAGACTAATAATTTTATTTGATATTAGGCCTAACCCTTTCGTCACATTTGAATTCTCCAGTGAAATGCGATCTCATGCAGAATACAGCGCAGTGATTGGAGTAAACGAGTTTCTTCTCATTAATAATGCACACTGAACCGCTTAATGAACCCAGCCGCTCTGAGACTCTGAAAATCAAGTCGTACGCATGAGTTTCATGAAACACAATGCGGACATATATATCAAATTAAATCGCAGCCTTTGTGTTTTGAAAATCGCACTGATTAGCGATATCTATTTAACGTTGGTGTAACCTGTTTGTGTGTGTGTCATTCATGAAACGTAAATTTAGCTGCAGCCAATAGTGACTGTGCGACCCACCTCTTACCACTCTGCGACCTACAGCTTGAAACCCCTGTACTAAAGCATTCAGTGAGCTGGGTTTAGTGGAATTAGCTTCCACCTTAAACCATGAGGGAAGAGACTCTAAATTCTTATTTTGAAGCAAACATTTTAAAAAATATTGGTGGCCCAATAATAGAACCTCAAGTTAGGTAATGCCAAACCCCCCAATGGCTTGGATCTCTGTAAATATACTTTACGGAACATGGGGACCTTTTTATTCCAGATAAAAGCCCAGTATCTTGGAGTCTAAATCTCAGAAAAATTTCTGGGGGAGAAAGAGAGGAATGCATTGAAACAAATATAAAACATCGTGAGATAACAAACATCTTCACAGCATTAATTCAGAGGGACTGTTGATCAATCCTCCATAGAACGGGAAAACAAAGGAGTCCAATTTGCTTTGAATAGATTTGCATATTTATGTGTAACATGAATTCCAAGATATGAAAAACTAAATGAAGCGATTTTGAAGGGTAGGCTACTAAGAGGAAAATTATTTTCTAAAGTATTAATGGGAAACATTACACTTTTAATTTTAACTTCAATTTATAACCAGAAATTTGACCATAGGATTGAAGAGTGGCCAGGACAGCAGGGACGGAAACAGACTAATTAGAAACATTAAGAAGTAAATCATCCGCATTTAAAGAAACTTTTAACTTGACACAATTCCTAACTATGCCCGTTGTTACGGCGTCCAGTCTCCCTGAGTCCATCATTTCTCAACCACGAGCGCCCTCTCCTGAGTTCTAGTATATCGCATACTATCTTATTAGTATACATCATTTGCCCTGTGACTACTATCACCTGTTCTGTGTTAATCATTGCTCAGCGACTACCATCACCTGTTCTGTTTTAATCATTGCTCAGCCTTTATCTGCCTCAGTAACTCAATGTTCAGTGCGAAGTATTGCCTCTCTACGTGTGCATGTCCGAGCCTTTACTGAGTATCAAGATTACCTACATTTCTGATCCTCGCTATACTAACCTTCTCTGTTTGCCTGCAGCCATCCTCTCGACCCTCTGCCTGATCCAGACACCGATTCACGCCGCCTGCCTAGACCTTTCTGCCTGTCCCTGGTTTACGTACGCTCGCCGCCAGCCCTGACCTTTATGCCTGTTTCTGATTACTGCATGCACGCCGCCTGCCTACGACTCCCAGCCTGGTTTCTCCCTACTGCCTGCGCAAGCTCATCCGAGACTTCCTGAGTTTATTTCTGACTGTCTTTGAGTTATCTTCCCAGTATTCCTGAGTTTATTCCTGACTGTTTTTGAGTTATTAAAGTTGTTGCAAATGGATCTGCCTCAGCCTTCTGATTCGTTACACCCGTAATGGCACAGTTAGACCGAAGGATGATAGAAGGGGTTTAATTCTGCAAATAAGAGAGGGCTTAAGGGACATCCTTGTCTTGTAGAGCGATATAATCAAAAATAATCAGATTGAATGTTGTTTGTTGTTACTGCAGCCAGTGGGGAGGAATAAAGCAACTTAATTCATGAACTAAATTTCTTTACAAAACCGTATACTGTATAAAATAAATAGCTCCACTTCCCTCTATCAAACGATTTCTCAGCGTCCAACTAAATCTAAGCTTCTTCTGTATTAGCCTGAGAAGGATTGTAAATTATATTAAAAAGCTGGCTGAGATTAGACAATAAGTGACCATTCCGAATAAACCCTGTTTGGTCTACTGAAATAACAGTCGGAAGAACGTGTTCCAGTCTTAAAGCCAGCAATTTTGTTAACAGTTTGAAATCTACATTTATCAAACTTATCGGACGGAAGGAAGAACAGTCTAATGGTTCCTTGTCTTTTTTCAAAAGAAGAGAGATGACTGAGCCTGACTGAGGGTCTGAGGGAGAAGTTCTTTTTGTTTGTTTGTTTATTTATATAGCACAGTTTAATACAACTCAAGTTGCCCAAATTGCTTCACAATCACAAACTAAAAAACACAAAAAGATAGCAGAAATAAACATATTATCCACATCACATAAACACATAGACAATAACCCATTTAAGAAAGCTCTCCATTTGAAATTAAAAGATGTTATTTTAACATAGCTTTGATCATGTGTAAAGATTTGGCAGATCGAATAGAATGAGGGTGGTCATTGTATTTTTCCAATTATTCATGAAACATAGCCTATAATAGAGGGGAAAGGTTTTGCCAAAACACTTTATAGAATTCCACCGGGTACCCGTCTGGTCCTGGACTTTTCCCAGACTGTAAAGAAGAAACAGCTACAAAAATGTTCTTTGTTAGTAATTTGCTGATCGAATTCATCCGACGATCATTGTTCAATGGAAGGCATAACTAAATTACTGAAAAAACCATCAAAGCTGGAGGAATTAGAATAAAGCTCTGATGAATACAAGGACATATACAAATCTTTGATAACAAAATTAATCTGTTTGAATCTGGGGAGCTTGATTTGTAAGTACGTAATTTCAAATATTCGATTAGAAAATGATTTGATTAATGCAACCTCTGATGTGATCTGAACATGAAACACAAAGAGATTAAACTACTCAATCCTGAGCATGGAATGCTTCAACAACACTGTAATGATAAAGGGGGAACTTAAACTTGTGTGGCTTAAAAATGTTTCATGATAATGTTGCTTTATGAACCCACACACGCAGTGCTGTCAGCATCTTTAGGGCAGAACTCATTCTGGGAAACAAGAGAGCAATAGAGCAAAACTGTTGCATGTAAGCGCTGTCTGTGTCAACATGATCAACAAATGCACGCATGCCACCCACATACACACACACACACACAGCAGCCCAGGCATGTCTAATGATGACAAACACAGAACAAACTGAACTTAATTATACGCATCAAGACTCGTAACCTCCTCCTCCCTCCGCCCCCATCTTTAATTAATAGCTGGTCTTAATTTTGGCTTTTCATCTGAATACCAACATCTGTAAGATTTAGTCAGTTGAAATATTGTATAATGTTTAATATAAAAGTTTTTGCGTCTATTTGTGGCATGTTGTTACTAGTAATATTATTTTTGACTTGAATATTTATTGTAATTCATGGGGATTATTAAATAATTCCATGAGTTAGATGTACATTTCAGACATCTTCGCTATTCATTAAAACGTATAGGTTAGTTGAGTGAATCATTCAAATTCGAATTCACAGTTTGGTAATTCTAACAAATATTCATTAAAAAAATGGGCAATTAAATGTGTAAATATGTCCTCATACTTTAACAAACTCCTCCAACAGTTTTAATCTGATCATCTTCAAATTTGGTGAGTGTAATCTTAAGGCCTTTGCGACGCTAAATTACGAAGATCTTGAGTTTTCGTCAAAGGGCGTGTCCTCAGCGGCCTGACAAATTTCGATGTTTCGCCATGAAACAGGAATTTGCTTTAACTCAAGCAAACAACGTCTACTCTGCCTCTACATGAACATGCTCAAATTCAGTTACAGTCATAGCGCCACCTGCTGGCAACAGGAAGTGACATGTTTAACACTGTTGTGGACTCCTAATAACATATAAAAAAGTGCCAGCATGTGCTACACATGCTAGCAACATACTAGAAACATGCTAAAACATGCTAGCAAACACTTAACTGAGTGATAAAGCATGCTATTACTGCAATTAAATAGGAATTTGCTGTAACTCAGGGATGGAGAGTCCTACCCTGAAAACATCTACATGAGAATTTTTAGCTATAGTAATAGCGCCACCCTACTGTCGACAGGAAGTGACATGTTTTACACTGTTATGCAGTACTAGCAACATATTAAATATGCCATTTGAGTTCTAAACATTCTAGAAACATGCTAAAACATGCTAGCAACACTTATCTGAGTGATAACGCATGCTATTATCCCCATAATAAAGGACATTCTTGTAATTGACTTTGACATACTCCTCCTATATTTACCTACTTAAATGCACATCACCCACCGTGCTCTGTCTTCCGAAAGCCACCGGGTGGCGGTGGCACGGGTGCGAGGGCCCTTTCATCGCTGCTCGTTATATTATTATTATTGTAATAACACTGATGTAGAAGTACCTAACCCTGGATGCAATCCTAAACTTGACTTGACATAAACTTTAAACTTGTCCCTCAAATCTTATTGGTTGATTGGAATGTTGGTTCAGGAACATGTTGCACTTGGTGAAATCAGTTTCTGCGTGTAGGACAGTACCATTTTTTTTTTTAGTGGTAGGTAAAAACTAGCAATCGCTCAGAGCAGGATTCGATCCGACATGGGAGTAGGGCGCGTTAACAAGGGCTCTAAAAAACTGCAACGCTTTACCATTAGTCACTAGAGCTCCTCTTGAGATATAAATATAAATTCAATTATTATTATAATGTTGCATAAAGATGGATGTTTGTATGTACACATGAGTATTAGTGCCATATAGGACCATCATACCAATTTTAGCTTCTCTGCAATATACATTCTCTGATGTCCAAAGAGTTTCAGAAGTAGTAGTAGTAGAAGAAGAACAGGGTTCAAGATCCTTCTTTGTTTTGACCCCTAAAAGTTCAGTTCAGTCACTCCAAGATTTGTAGGTATGATCATAAAAGCCACAGTGAGAATAGTTTTCTATCGTCAGGTCAGAATAAAGTGTCATCATCTGCTGCTCCCAGCCATGGTGAGAGCCTCAAGAGCTGTGGCCCCGAATCACGAGTTTGACTCACGCATGGGTCAGATGTGTCAGGCTCCAGCGAGCTCAGTGACCCCGAGACCTCAGGCTCCAGCGAGCGCAGTGACCCCGAGACCTCAGGCTCCAGTGAGCTCAGTGACCCCGAGACCTCAGGCTCCAGCGAGCTCAGTGACCCCGAGACCTCAGGCTCCAGTGAGCTCAGTGACCCCGAGACCGACCTCGTCCCCTCAAATGCATACGTGTGCAGACAGTCAAAGGGTGGGGCGTAGGGGTCTTCATCGGCCTCAGCCAGGCGATCCATAATGAACTGTTGAAAGACCCCGTCTTCTGGGCCTATGAGGTGAGAGTGACGTAGAGACATGCGGATACTGGTGGTGACTTGCTCTCTACAGAGCTTGCGCTCTCGCCGGTGCGGATGCCGAAGAGAAACTGTTTGGTTGGACTGTGTCTCTGGGACTGTAAAACTCAAGATTTTCTCAGAGAACTCTTCTGTTTCCAGCTCTTGTGTTGCCATTTTCTCCTGCCGTAATGTCTTGTATTTTCGCACAGCTAGAATTAACGTGGATAGCACTGCAGGGCAAGCCAGAAAGAGGAGTGTTTTACAATACAATACAATATTTATTTATAAAGCACATTTAAAAACAGCCAAAGCTGACCAAAGTGCTGCACAGAAAATAATAAAACTAATTTTTTTTGTCACTCTTAAAATGAACTTTTTAAACTGGATATAATTTAGAAAATCTTAGCAGGGTTAGGTCCAGGACTTCATGAAACATCAAATACATTAAAAACGGTATTAAAGGCACAATATGTAACATTTTTGAATTACAATAAGGAATATCCCAAGCCGATCTCAAGGATCAGGATCAGGCCCGATTAAAATTTTTTTTACTGATTGATATCGGCTACCCTAAGCCCGAGCCTTTATTTTACAATCAGCGGTCACGCCGGTGTTGTGTAGGAGGATTGCCAACCAGTGACCGCCATTACATGGAAAAGAATTTTTAGTACGATTGCTTTGACCAGTAAAACAGCACTGCTTTACCCCACAATTTAGATTTTTCAGATAAAGTGACCAGTATGAGTAGTAATGTGAATTTAAGTGATCAAACATAACTGTAACAAAGTTCAAGTTCAGGGATGAAGGAGGTGGACGTTAAATGCAACTTTAATCATAAAATAAACATAAACAACAACAAAAAAATAGCTGCAGCGGCCCACTGCGTCATATAGGCATATAATAAAAACAGCAATGTAAAATATCCCACTCTCGCCCGTGCCCTGCTTCATTCCACAGTAACATTAATACAACTTGAATACTTTCGCATGAGCCCCATCTGATGACTTCCATTGGCTGTGGAGGTGAAGATGGCACCTCCCATGATTCCACGCTCATTCACAAAGTCTTCAAGCTACGCCCTACACCTCTAGTGGCGAAACTTACATACTGTGCCTTTAATGGAATTGAAAAAAATATCCTAAAAATATATTTATAATAGGAATGCCAGCCAAAATAATTCTTCAGTTTCTTTTTAGGAAAACGAGGCATGCACCCTATTTCTTTATCACTAATGCCATTTAAGGTAAACCATTGGTGACAACTGAAAACTGACCAGGTTGTATACCAAAACAAAATGCTGCATTGTCTCAGTGCATGTCTGTAGAAATGTATCCATGTATGTGATGGTAAATACATTCTAGATCAAATTGATATATGTTAGCACAACATTAATGGATCAATGCCTAATTATTCATTGCATTTTTGTCTGGCATTAGTCAAGATCTCACTTTTATTTTACTTTATGCAATACAGTTTCAAATCAGGATATTTTTTGAAAGTCCACTTTGAGCTGAGAAAAAGTTTTAAATGAATTAAATTGTAATGTTAGCAGGTGGCATGATATGACAAGATAGCAAATGAGCTTTCATTGTACCCTCTCCTGACTCAGATAAACTCTGTCTATGACCATATCTCAAGGTAATCAGCGGGCCGAAAACTCCTGCTCGTTGGCCCTAAAGTGACAATGGAAACACAGCTATTATTGGTGCTCTTAGGAACTGGTGGGCCGCAAACTTTTGGTGATACTATTTATCTAGATTAGGTATGGTGAAGATCACAAGTCTTCATTATACCTAGATCAGGTCTATTTAACGGCTGACTTTTAAGAATGCTCATTATGTTACACCCAATATTGCACACCTGCAAATTTTATATGTAGTCTCATTTGCATATAGTATGTAATTAGCATTATGACACTTGATCAAGCATCAATGTTATTATATTAGTGTGAGGTCACACTGGTGTATCAGTATATTGATTATGAGAGCTTATTAGATAGTTCACTGCTGTCATACTTGCCTGCTTGAAGCTTGAAGAATATTCCCTCATTAAAACAAAAGCTCTGCTAGAAAAGAGAGTCTTGTGATTCAGTACTAATGCAACCTCAAATGTTTCCCACATTTACAGAGAAATGGAGAAATCTATCCTGGGCTATGTACCACTTTTAAAAGATTCCCTTAGAATCAGATGCTCATAATTGCATAGTGCCACTTGCTCACCTGCAAGTGTGATGAGGCAAACAGACAGGCCCAGTAGAATCTGCATGTTGCGATGCAGAGCGAGCGCCTGGGCTTCGACACCAGCTGACGGGCAGTGACCGGCCGGCTGGCACATACACACCCTGATGGTGAGAGTGGTGGTGCTGGACAGGATGGGGGAACCGCTGTCTCGGATCACCACTGGAAGGTAATAGTGTGTGCGATCATGTTGGGTGAAGGTGCTACGCCGTGCCAGAATGCTAGCTGTGTTATCTGCAACAGTTTCAGATTACCATACAATTATATACACACAGTGCATTATACAAAAAAGTATCCAGAAGACTTATATCAGTCTTGTACATGTATATCAGTGGCATGCAGTGCTTTTCTGAAATCAAGGAAGGCAAAGTCCACATTAAATATTAATTAATGTTCCAGTTGCACTTCATTTTGACAAAATTTCCAGGTTAAATAAACATCAGGTTTTTTTTATTTAAAAAAACAACCAATTAAATTCTAATTTGTATTTTTTAATGATCAATTTAATGAATGTTGTTTTCATTTAAACTAAATATCTCTTCAAGTTAGAATTTTTAAGAATTATTACAATGTAATAATTCTTAAAAATGCTAATTTTAGAGATATTTAACTTATAGCTGTTATTTAAGATGAAAAACAATGTAGTAACTTCGAAAACACGTTTTATTATTAAATTTAATAATAAAACGTATTTTCGAAGTTACTACATTATGTTTTTCATCTTAATTAACAGCTATAAGGCAAATGGTTATGGGTAATAGAATCCAAACCCCAAACTGGAGCTATATATTGCTAAATTATCATCTAGATTCTGTCAGGCTGACTAAACAGAAATTGCTGTTTGTTTGCTTGTGCTTGGCAAACATATTTTCTGCAAAGTTCAGCATGAAACTTCTTGAAGCTTGGTTTAGCACTGTACTGATCACATATATTGTGTGAATACTCTATACCTAATTGATACCTATACCTAAATTTTTTCAGCCACAATGCCCTCCTTTGTCTTAGTTTCCCACCAATCATTAGTTTCTATGGACACTGATTAATCGTCACAGCTGCTTATTTAGTTTATTGTTTCTGTCTACCTCTGTTTGTATCACTCATTGTCTGGTATTATTTGTGCACAGCACAAGTTTTGTATTGATGGATCATTGTTTGTTTTACTATTCTGAGTTATTTAATAAGTCTTGTTTTATTTTTAAATCAACTTCATCTTCCTTGGAAAAGCGTTACACCAATATAGGCAACAAAAGGCACTGTTTGTGCCGCAGGTGTAAGATGTGTGAAACTGGCCATTCTAAACGTAGAAAGCTAATGTTGTGACATACCTTGGTTGTCTCTGATGGTGAAGTTAGGATTGATGTGTTTGTCTTGGATCATGGAGAAATAGAAATGATGGCCATCTACAGGATCATCTGCATCAGTGGCACTGATCAACTCAATTAGCTTCAAGTGAGACATACAGAGAATATTATGATCTGTGCATGTACATGAATTCATCGACAGTTCAAACTCAACCAGTTAGAACCTTGCCAATAGGACATACTTTGACTATTGTGTGTATATATATCTGGGGATTGTTGAAATGTTGCTTTTTTGTTTAAAAAAATTATCCAGTTAGATACAGAATATGGACTTTTTAGTGTAAAAATATTTGTTTTGCATGTTTTGAATACATCGGGCCACTGTTAGCTGTTAATCTTTCTGTGATTTCACTGATCTAAACTGTTATTGTAACTAAAAGGGGTGAGCAAGTAATTCTCATAGGAAACAGAAAAAGCTCTATAATATCAGGACTGATTATGAAAAAAGATTTAAACTGGGCATTTGTGTGTGTTACCTCTCCTGCCTGTGTGTCCTCACATACATAAGGCTGATAATCTTGTGACAGGGTAGGCACATTATCATTGACATCCAGGACTGAGATGAGTAAAGACACAGAGGAGGACAGCTGGTCATCTCCTGAAAGGGCAGCAACACATACATGTTACTGTCTGTTGCTCATCAATTAATCAATCTTGTTCATTTTCAAAGTGTGTTTAAGTAACTATAAAAGATATATGATAGAAAAAAGACACTATATTCTGAAATGTGTGATATTGTAGCCTCGCTCCTTCCTTGAATCATAGGAGGCAATTCATTATTGAGAGAATGGGCTCTTGCCATAGATCAGTGGATCCCCACTAGGGGTCACTAAAGATTTTTGAGGGGTTGCCAAACTCACTCTCCGTTTGAGGGTTAAGAGTAAGAAATGTTTTCTTTTATAAGGGGTTCAAGTACGAAGTGCTGAAACCCTATTGTCTTTGTTAATTTTCCCATGATGCAACATTCTCCACATAAAACTGATCGGGCAGAACGAACCGTAAGTCGTAGAGACTTGTAACTTTGGGGGCTGGTAGTACTCACACCGCCTACAAGGTCACCAAGGCACGCCCCGATCGGCCTGACGGGGGCGCTACAGCGGCCAAAAGTACGAAATGGCTCATAACTCCTCAACCGTCAGGCGTAGGTTCAAGTGTCTTACATCGTTGGAATCCTTGGCTCAAGCCGGACAAGATGCCTTAGATTGGCTCGCCCTTTGGCTCCAAGTTTGAGTAAATTGCGTTTTTGTGTAAAACCTACTTTTGCAAACTACTCCTAGGTTTTTGGCCTGACCGGAACCAAACCACTGCAGAAATATTCTCTGGAGTCTGACTGTCAATAATCATCAAAAATGTTCAATATTTCAATTGTCGGTCGCTAAGGGGAATCCAAATGTTTGATGGCTCCAGAGCCACTCTTACTAAAACGGTTAGAACTTGTGAACGGAAAGAGATATTTTCGCTAAACTTGGGACACATATTCATGAGTTCAATTTGAGGTCACATGAAAAAAATCGCGACGATTGGCCACTTGGTGGCGCTATAACAGGGAAAAAAACATCATGAAAATAGTTGTAACCGCATGTCACGGTTCACTAATCGGCTGTCTCATGCTGAGGTGTCTGCGTGAGTGTAATTGTGTGGGTGTGGTTGTGTTGATTAGTGTCACCAGCTGTCATCAATTCCAGTTCCTTTTTATGCCCAGCATTTTCTCTCTCTTGTTGTCAGATCGTTGTGGTTGTTCCTCGGTGTGTGTCCTGTTCTCGTGCCTCGGCTGTTTCAGTTCATCTTCTGGATTTTCGTCAGTTCCTTGTGTTGTCTGGATGTTCCACGGTTCCTGGGTTTCACTCGAGCACGCTCATCACAGCACCACCACCGGATCGCCATCTCGTCCCTGCTTCGCTTACCACCTGAGTGTTTGCCCCGACCTGTGTCTAACATCCGACTAACTCTTTAATAAACTGGATTTTACTTGCATCTTGCATCCTCCTGTTTTTTCCCTAACACCGCATCCAACCGTTAGTCTAATGAAAGATGGCATGCAGTGTCTTTGTCCAGGGTACCTTGATAGTCTATGAGAAAATTAGCGTATCTTAAAAAACTCAGTATACGTCATCGGCACAATGAATTTCACAAAAATTGAAGAATTTTCAAGCCAGCTTTTTTCCACGGGAGTGACCTCCTTATACTCCTGAATCTTTGCCGAGTCCAAAGATACCAAACATGCCAGGTTTTGCCTTATGGTTTTTGTAATGGTGTCATTTAGACCTTAAAAAAATTGCTGTTATCTTCGAAGACCATTAGTCCGATCGAGACAACAACAAAAAAACACAGGCAATTTGAAAACATAGGTAAATAGCTAAACAATAACACCCAAATGTCAAAATTATGATAGGAACTGAAAAAAAAATCCAATCAGTGTTCAACTTTCCAACTTTCCAACAAAATCCAACTTCGCGAGTTGGGGAGCGCAATGTTCCATGGCGCATAATAACATTCCATTCGTAGGCTATTGACTGTAATCCCTTTTTTACACTCTGCAGTGCATTAGAGCTACGACGCACGGCTACCGGAGCTGATTCCGCCCAATATAGTCAATGCTTGTGTTTACACCAGCACCATATATACAAAATAAGAATAAAAGTCAATTTCAAAATAAATTCACCCTGTGCAGACTCCCAATTGTATTGCAAATGTCTTATAGCCTATAATTTGAAGCCTCACAAGCAAGACCTCAGCTTTTAATTGCACGTGCTTATTTAACACAATTATCTTGCGTGAAAAGACTGCGTTTGTCAACCCACGCAGAGTCGCGGTAAGTGCACAGCACCAGGGAGTAATCTTGACAGAACTTGCGGCAACATAATCAAATTCACAAATATTACACCATTTAAACATTATTAAAAATACATAGGCTGAGTTACTAAAACAATCTTTGTCACAGAATACACGTTTGTTCACAGTTTGAAGGTTCTTGTTTCCATTTCTTTAATTTCAAGATATGATGTGAATTTTCTATTGTTGTTTTTACAGCTACAAACCTGTGAGCACTACATGATATTCAGTCACATTGCATGCTTTTAACATTAAATAGGCTAAAGCACATAAACAATACCTGAGCTTATCATTGCCGCAATTTATTTGTTTGTTCCAGCCGTGATGTCGCAGAAAAAAAGCTCGGGGAGGGGGATTGAGTTTACGCTACATTTACACAGTGTTGTGGTAAAGTTTTCTCATCTGATTAACTTCCATTATAAAATACACATTATCCTGTTAGACAGTTAACTTTTAAACCAATGTACAGTACGAGAAGTAAATTTGTACCTTTTCAGTTTATCCAGCAATAATTTATGATCTAGTACATCAAAATCTAACAATTCTGCTCCTAAGTTATTGTCATCAATCTGTGCTCTCTCAATATAAATGCTGAAAATTAGAGACCAAATTATTCTCCTTGAAGAATAATTGACTTTGTTCACAAACTATAATTTTCAATTCTTTGCTAACTGGTAGCAAACCTATTGGTAAACTATTATGACCATTAAAACACAGTGCTGCATTTTTCTGCATTTAATCTTTGCATCTTACCAAGCTAAAGGAAAAATACCTTTTTAAATACTGATATTAAAGATGTGACAAACTGAACAAACAACATTTCTTTTAATTTATCAACTTTATGAAAAAATCATTAAAATAATTTTCTATTTGATATGGTTTAAAAAGTAAAAAAATTAGTCACCTGTATCAAAAGTAATTTGACTTGATTTCCTATCCATTATTTCTTTGTGTACTCCACAATTGTTTTACATTAATTTATTTAATTTTTGTAAAACATTATTTTTCCCCCAATCATTTTAGTTACTTGATTTCTTGATTTGCAAAAGACATCCCAATCCTCCTTTTCCCCATTTCTGTTTGCTGTACCCTTTGCCACATCTCTCTCAAACATAATGATTTTCAACTCATTAACAATCTATGTTGTCCTATAACATTCTTCACTGCACTTTTAAATAGGTGCATGTTTGTCCACCAAAGGATACAACAATCTTTCGAATGCTGACAATGCATTATCAGGATGAACTTCCTTATAAACATCAATCCAACATACATTATTTACGTTTGTACAAGTATTCTTGACTGAATCTCTTATATGATCTTTTATAAATTACTTTTGGTTTCCTAAGTTTTCTAAGTGTTTACATGCCTGCTAAATAAAACTTAATGTCTTTAAATTCTTTTGCGCTTAAAAGGCCTTAAATGCTTGAACCCTGATAAATGCTGCTTGCAGCTTTAATTATTAATTGAAACGGCACAATAAAAAATTCTTTGAATATTTTAATTATAGTGTGTATAAAAAAAGAGAAGTCATTTTCTTAAAGTGTCATGTCAAAAAAGGTATATGTGCAGTACATTAAAGACGCTGACCTAGGCCATTCTTTTGTCTACTAATTTGTCAACAACAACATACGGAGAAGATATTTTCCACGCAATTGACACATACTTCACGAGGAAAAAAATTCCCTATAATAATTTAGTCACATGCTGCATATATGGAGCTGCTTCAATCATGGGGGAAAAAAGTATTTGAAAGAAAAGACTCCCCAATGTCACTGTATGATACATTATCAAGCCCTGGCCAGCAAACACCTCTTTGATGAGCTGAATAAAATGCATTCGCCAACATGACATTCTACACTACGAAAGCAAAATAGTCGAATGCGTTTTCTACTACCTGTTGAAGTGGTCCGTGTCATCCACTTGTGATGATAGATGACAGATTTAGATATGTTATTCTCAGCCAGTGTAAACTTGCCTCCATACATACACAGAACTCTCTTGGACAATCAAAGAAAAGTTCTGTGCAGAGGAATATGTGGAAAAAACATATTTTGCCAGCAGCCATATCACCCTGTAGCCCAAGACTGGTTGCCCACTGAAGCTAAGCAGGGTTGAGGCTGGTCAGTTCCTGGATGGGAGACTCCTGGGAAAACTAGTTTGCTGCTGGAGGAGGTGTTAGTGAGGCCAGCAGATGTTCACCCTGAACTGGAAGCTGGAGAGAGATTGGCTGAGGGCTTGTGGCGATCGGGTGAATGCTCTGGAGAGCTGTCGTTGGATTGAATGTGTTGAAAGACTTTGCGTTTATTTGAGGTGCAGAGTACACCTGTTTGTTTTTGAGCAGTTTATAAAATAAATCCACGAGCCTCTGTAAAGCTGACCCTGTCTCCTTCCTTCCACATATACTGAACCTCATCACAACCTTACAATCCATCTGTTTTCAAATCCACATTATTTGAATATCTTGACATTGATTTCTGTCAAAAAATAATGTACACAATACATGGTAGTATTTACGAAAAGCAGAGGTCCAGCAAGTACATGCAGTTCCTGGAAAACCAACACTACCGGATGTTTTGACCAAGTCATCACTTTTTGAGAAGGGGGTGAAAATGGCAGCCTGAGAGTTTCAGAGACGATGCATTTGACACCATTGACCACAACATTTTTTTAAATAGACTAGAAAACTATCTTGGCATTAGTGGAATTGCACTAGCATGGTTTAAATCATACTTATCAGACCGTTATCAGTTTGTAGCAGTAAATGAAGAGATGTCTTATCGATCACAAGTTCAGTATGGCATACCACAAGGCTCAGCACTTAGGCCGCTGCTGTTCACATGCTACCATTAGGAGATATCGTTAGGAAACATGGCATTAGCTTTCACTGTTATGCCGATGATACTCAGCTGTATATTTCTTCAAAACCTAACGAAACTTACCAATCCACAAAAATAAAGGAATGCATAGCTGATATAAAGAATTGGATGACTAGTAATTTGATACTACTAAATTCTGAAAAAACAGAGATTCTAATTATTGGACAAAAAACTTCCACACGTAATAACCTAGAATACTATCTGACACTTGATGGCTGCTCTGTTAAGTCTTCGTCGTCGGTTAGGAACCTGGGTGTGTGTGTGTGTGTTTGTGCTCTTCGATAGAAATCTTTAATTTGAAAGGCACGTGTCTATTATCTGTAAAACCGCATTTTACCATCTTAAAAATATATCTAAATTACGCCATATGCTCTCATTGACAAATGTGGAACAATTAGTTTATGCGTTCATGACATCCAGGCTAGATTATTGTAATGCTCTACTGGGTGGTTGCCCTGCACGCTTAATAAACAAACTACAGCTGGTCCAAAACGCAGCAGCTCGAGTTCTTACCAGAACCAGGAAGTATGACCATATTAGCCCAGTTCTGTCAACACTGCATTGGCTGCCTATTAAACATCGTAGAAATTTTAAAATATTGCTGACTACTTACAAAGCACTAAATGGTTTAGCTCTGCAGGACTTGAGCGAGTTTAGGTTAGATTAGGTCAGCCGGAACTGGGAACACTTCCCTTAAATCCTAATGTACTCGTTACATCATAAGAAGAATGGCATCTATGCTAATTTTAGTCTTTGTTTATCCCGAGGTTTTCCCGCAGCCTGCCGGATCCAGGCCGTATGCAGATCTGACTAGGACCTTCGTCTGGACCCGATGACAATGCAGTGCTGAAGTGCCAACTAGCCTCTCCCTATGGAGGATCCTTTACCACTCTACAGATAAAGCGCTGTGGGGAATTCGGTTTACGTACCTACCCCGAAGTGATCAAATATAATTCTGTATCAAAATTTATAGGCATGGTTTGTAGGGAATTACAAACCTGCGCACATATATTAAAATGCACATAACTATAGAATCAATTCTTAATGCGCATGTGAACGCCATCAGCGTTTATCACAGTTTCAGTTTAACCCTCTGGGGTCTGAGGTGTTTTCTGGGTCCTGGAGGTGTTCTGACATGCTCTGACATTTGTGCTTATTTCTGATACTTGTGACATTTTCATGACTAAAGTCTGATTACACTGTATTCAGCACAAACTCTGCTACAGTAATATGTCAGCAGCGTGTATGTAAAAGTTTTTAGTTTTGAGATAATGACGTTTATGCGTGGTTTGTAAAAAAAAAAAAGTAACTGAAATAAGGTCATAAAACCCATACTAATTATTTCTTCACAAGACTTTTGAAAACTGTATCACGTAGCCTAGAATATTTGCTTTAAAACTATGTGAAAATCATCCTGACTACTCATTCAGATAAGACAATATATTGATTTAAAAATTGTAAGACATGTTTTAACTGCAGTAATGGTCTGTTTAGAGAGAACGGCGTCGTCTTAGCGGCCCCTAATTTAATAACAAATTATCATTTCGACGGAAGTGAATCAATCAAAACTAACTTTAGCTGGAAAATTTCATTATTCAAGAACCGCTATAAAGCCAAAACAATCTCTGTTACCTTAAATTATATGTTTATCTCTGTAAAGCTGCCTTTGAAACACTCTACATTGTTAAAAGCGCTATATAAATGAAGATGACTTGACTTGACGATAACTTAGTAATATATAACATGTATTAACATGTGAATTTGTTCTTCACTTTTTTAATAGTGCTTTATACAGTACAGATTTGTTCAAAGCAGTTTTACAATTAACAACAGGAAAATAATGATTTAATTATGCAAAGTTAAAGTTGTCTGTAAAGCAGCTGTAAAAAGAGAAAACTGTCTGTTGTGAGACTCATTGTGTCACTAAAAAAATATTTAAAAAAAATAAAATGTGCATATTTTACCGTTTTCTTTAAATCCTATCCTTCAAATACAATAGTATTTTTCATAATATTGGGAAGACCCCGGAAATGGTTATCATTAGGCTACTGTCTATCTGTGCATGACACCAACAGCACCTGAGTGCAGCAGAGGTTTTACAGCCTGCTGTCATCAGACTTATTCAAACCGGCCAATGAACTGTTCGATCACCGAGTGTGTCCTTCAGTGTCTGTCATTATAGGCCTACTGACTATGTTGCTAAGCCATCTGCTTAGACAAAGTGTGCATCATTGATCATTATTCGCGCACAAATATTTTCTCAGAACGTTATTTTTGCTATTTAGAACACAATTCAAAACAAAATTATCATGCGCCAAGCAATCCTCTCTGTAGTTAAAACATTAAAACACAGCATTCCATAGGAAAGGTGAGCTCACAATCTCTTCCACCCTCGGTACCCTCGACGGTGGGACGACCAGTGGGGTATACGGACGTTCCAGAGGTGGAAAGTGCTGTTGCGGGGCATTTATGCCCACTGGCAGAATGGTCCTTGACTCCCATCCAAGGCCCGTAAGTTCAATTCGTCTCTAACGCCTATGCCCTGCATGCCATGGCCATTCTGCAGGTCCATCAGGCTAAAGCTCTAAAAGCTGCAAGAGGGTAGTTCTGAGCCAGGATTGATGCAGGAACTGCGCTTGGGAACCGACTTTTCTCTCCAAGCGACAAAGGTCACAGCACAGGCTCTCTGCCAGGCAATATCCACCATGGTGTTCCAGTAACCCCATCTCTGGCTCAGCCTTGTTGAGATGAGGGAGGTAGGCAAAGTCTACTTTCTTGGTGCTGCCCTCTTTCACAGTGTCCACTTCAGCGACACTTTCGAGGATTTTGCCCAGCAGTGCTCAGCAGTCCAGAAGGCAATTAAACATATGTTCCCTTGGTTTGACTCCACTGTGACGTGACTCACACAAAGACCCGCACAGGTCGCTGTGATGCATAATTTTACCATTTCTAAAGTTTAAAGTGAGCAGCGCGTCAAAACAACAGATCAGTTCACATACAAGCACTCAGGGTTGTTTATGGTAATGATCTTTTGGCTCTACATCCTGTAATATTTTTTATCTAGACCCAAACCAGCTTCATTCAAGCCCTTTCCGCTCTGTGCACATTGCTTCTCTCTCCCACTAAAGACGTACAGCGCCACATTAAGAGCTACAGATGACACAGTTATTTTGACAATGGTAGCAGAAACACAGTGAGCAAAATATATACTTTTGCTAAAACACTACAGAAAACAAGAATGCAGCAAATACTTTTATCTGTCATACAGATGAATCTGACCGTTTAACTAAACCAGGTTTGTGACAAGTTAACTGTAACTGGTGTGTTTCTGTTCAGCCTTGTTAGTCATGTCTTTTGTTTGCCTGCCACTCATCCGTTGCCATGTCTACCATCAGTAGTTCATGATCATCACCTGTGTCTTGTCAATCACTTTCATCTGTGTCACCTGGGTTATGTTTATCAGAGTCTGTATTCAGTTCCCTCTGTTCAGTCAGTCTTTGTCCGTTCTCGTCTATGTGTACCTGCCCTGCCATTTTGTTGAGTTAGATTTGTAAGTAAACACTTTGTATTGGAGCCTTCTGCCTGCCTCCTCTTCTTCTGCCTGCACACACCCTGACATTAACATGTGGCACCTTTAGACTTTGTTTTGTGCTCATGATGACAGTTTTTATTATCAGATTATGTATATTTTTAGTAGTTTATTACTTTGTGCAAAATATAAAAATGGTCCATACTTTTCTTAAGAGGTAAACCCTGCAGCCCCTGTATGTTTTCTCAGTCTCAAGGCTTCTATGTGCCATACACGTAGGTGTCTAAATAAAAAATATAATTGCCTGATAACTTCTGATTTAACCTTTAATATTCTTACACAGTATTTTGATGAAAATTGGTATTTTTTTAATCATTGGCTTTTGTTTACACGTGCCTCAGACAACGGTCATGCTGATGCCTTTTCCCATTGCATCAATACCAGACGGGAGTAAAGATGTGGCAAATTCAGCTTTTATCACAGTGACATTTTTAAAAACATATTACAATAGAAAACTGTTTCTTTAAAACGTAATAATATTTCACAATATTACTGTTTTTACTGTATTTTTGATCAAATAAATGCAGCCTTGGTAAGCAGAAGAGATTTCTCTTTTTTTTTTTTATTTTTTTTTTTATTTACCGACCCCAAACTTTTGTACGGTAGTGTATCTATTTGTTAAAATGCAAAATTGTATGTGAATGACAAGAATGTGCTCACTGATCTCTCTGGCGTTGATGGTCAAGTTGTACCAGGCTGCTGTTTCTCGATCCAAACGGTTGGCCACATACACTGTCCCATTACTAGGATCAATTCTGAATATCTGTCGTGTGTCACTGCTTTTTGAAATGCTGTATCTGTTCAAGGAAAAAAAAAGTTATTCGGGGCAATTTTTCTCATATACTTCTAATTTTTGTTACAACATGCAGATTTTAACCATTCACAATCAGCATGGAAATCAAAATATTATGGACCGTCTGGACAAACACTATATGGACTATATGACAAACAAAATGTATTCTGTTCTATAGATTCAGAATCTTTTGGCCTGTTTCTCCAGATTGTTCCAAATGTTTGTTTGTCAAGTCAAGTCAAGTGTATTTATATAGCGCTTTTCACAATATAAATTGCATCAAAGCAGCTTCACAATATCAATCAAATAACATAATGTTTGTTTCTTAGTGTAAAAACATCCACGTTTGGTAGGGCTGATCAATGGTATTAATGCTTGGTTAATTATTTTGAATATCCCCAACTGAGCAAGCCAAAGGCAACAGTGGCAAGGAACCATGTTTGTGTTCATGGTTTTTTGATCCGGCCCTTGCAGTTCTGCCCTGGATGTATTCCATTGATTGAGTTAGTCACCTTGCATTTAGGAGGTTAGTATGGGTCCAAATGGGAAAGGAGAAAATGAAAATTACCTTATGGGGTTGTTGGTGGTGTCTGTGTCTCTAGCATAGATTGTACCGACTTGAGTGCCAATCTGGGCGCTTTCTAGAACTTTCCAGCTATAAGGTGTTTCAGAAAATATGGGTGGTTCGTCCACATTTGTCACAGTAATTTTGAGTGTTGTCCTGTCTTGAAACTCATATGCACTTAAAAAACGTGTGTCTATGTTTTCATTGATGGCCTCAACAGCAATGACAAACCTCCTCTTGCTCTCAAAATCCAGTGGCTACAGAGAAGAGAGAACACTTGTAAAAGACAAAAAACACATAAAAGATCTCAAAAGGTTGTAAGGCTGTTTGTATATCTAAAAGTACTGCCTCAATATGATTGGATGTTTCATAATATAATATAATTTCCCAGGTGAAAAAGACGTACTGTTAAATGTGAAAAAAAGTTCACCTGGGATAATATCATATAATAAATTAAAATAATATCAACATTTTAATTATAAATTAAAATATTATTCAACATAATATAAAATAAAAATAAAAGTGTCTTGAACGTTTGATGCTTGAAACTGAGAACATCATATCCAACATTTGTAAACAATGATTAGATGATAATACATATTCATATAACAGGATTGTACTATGAGACCTGATCCAGTATGACAATCCCCTCTTGAGTGTCAGGGTCCGTCTGGATTGTGAAGGTGCTGCTCTCCTCGAGATCCTCTAAGCTGTAGTTCATTTTAGCGTTCAGACCAACATCACTGTCATCTGCCATTATTCTTCCCACTGTGGTGCCCACTGGGGCTGACTCTGATATAGCAAATGTGTACAAATCTGGACATTAAGAGGAAAATGATAAAACACTTTCAATGTCCATGTGCTTTGGCAACAGAAACACAAAAATGACATAATGTAATAAATAAATGAATGCTGATAATGATATAAATTGTCACCACTCACACACCTATGTGTTTTTTCTGCTACTTTGCAAATGTTCCATGGACATCTATTATTTAACTCTCTTAGAAATAGTTCTCATCACCACATTATAAGACGTTATTTAATGTTATTTATGAAGCTGTTTTTTATGTGAGCAACACTGGCTGCGTTTTTTTTACTGTGCAACTGCAACGTGTCAGTGTAGAAGTCAAGGAGTATATATGGGGGAGATAATAATGAACTAAATAAGACAGCTGATAATCATAAGTAACCATAGGAACTAACAGGGACATGATCAGAAACCGAAACTAAAGGTCAGGAAACAGGAACTTAAAGGAAGCACAACAAAATATCAAAAACGAGTCAGAGACCGTGACAGTAGTTTCCCCTCCCAGAAGGTGAGTCCTCACGCCGTAACTGAACTTCCAACAGTGGAGGGCTGGAGAGGGCTTTGGAGGTGGGCGTGGAGCAGTTGATGGACAGGGATGAGGAGGAGTTGGTGGAGACGAACACCATGGAAGAGCCGAAAGTGGGAGAAGCCAGGGTGGAGTCTTAGTTGAAGGGCTGGGAAGAACCCAGGGACTGATCAATGGATGTGGAACCAGGGTACGAGGAAGAACCGGCGGAGCAGAGTGGCTGACGGACCAGGGTGACACCCACCGCCAGAAAGCCCAAAGTGGAGCTGCTGACTCGCGGGACTGAAGCGGAGACTCGGCTGACGATCGAGAAGCCCAGATAGAAGGAGAAGCCAGGTGGATCCGAAGGGGTGGAGGGTTGAGGCACAGCCGGAGACACAGAAGTCCGTGTCGGAAGCTGAGCGCTGACTGACTGAGGCCGATCCAGATGGGTGAATGGAGCCCAGAGGAGTCCTAGGGCAGACGGGTCACTGTAGTTATGAGGGAACTCAGAGCCGGGGCAGAGCAAACAGGCTGAGAGGCCTAGCTGCAGCCGGAGACCCTAACCCTAACCCTGCCTCATGCCGACCTGGTGGAGGAGAAGCCTGAGGCAAAGCTGATGAACCGCACGGCACTAGCGGCGGGGCCAGAGCCATGGAGCTAGATGACGCCAGTGGTGCAAGGAAGGAAGATCTACACCAGAGCTTAATTTTGTGCAGAAAGCCAAAGCTTTTTAAAGCATTTCAACCCCAGCAATTAGGCAAAACCCCTGGATGACAGCATCAACCAATAAGCTAAAGCTTACTGCTGGAATTGTTTGCTGTTTGGGTAAGTTATTTAAAATCAAATAGGTAACGGGACTGAGTTTATTCTGGCCGCTGCCAATGTTTTATATGTTAAGCCTTAGTTTAGAAAAGTTATTTTTGCAGAATTACTGGTCAGTCTGTAAATTTACTAACTTAATGACATGCAAATTTGCTTTAATTCTGCATAATTGTTCAATTGTTCCCAAATCATAAGTTTAATATGGTCTGTTACATGCATTTAATCAGTCTAATGATATGATTTATTATAAACATATGCGGAAGTGTTGCTCACTTAGGTGCTTTGGTCTGAGCACTGTCATGCCTTACATTAAATTCTGCTGATTTTGTGGCCAGTTGTCACCATATTCCCCTGAAATGACACAGATTGTGTGATGATGCAATTCTTTGTGATGATTTGCATTTTATTTCTTTTTTGTATAATTTTGGTGTTAACTCTCATGCTCACTCTGATGTTTGCTTGCGGCATTTCTTGTCAAAGGTAACATGCAGTATTATGGAAGAGGACACCGTAAGCTAGACTGATTTTGAGTTTACTTTTTTAACGACAAGAGAAGGGGATGAGAGGGCCAAGGTTCGAGAGTCACGGTTCGCAAATGATATATTCAAATTTAAGAAAACCTTAAACCTTTAACAGAAATAAAATATAATAATATCTAATGTGATATAGCCATACTTAATGGGTATAAAAGGTCCTGTCTTTCCCATAAGTTTAATATAATTAATCTGTTTGTTTGATTGACGTGTCATGGTCTTGTTTTGGATTCTCACTGTGCTGGAAAGTGGGTCCGTTGTCATTGACATCCATTAGGCTGATGGTCACGGTGGTTGTGGCACTGTAGCCTCCATTAAGTCCAAGCATATCTTTCACCTGAACCACAACCAGATATACCTCTCTGGCTTCTCTGTCCATATTAGACCATGACGTCACAATTATACCTTTGTTGGAGAGAAAGAAAAATGAACATTGAGCACAGATTGTCCTTGTTCAAGTGTTCTAAATGCTATTTCTAGTAAGACATGTACGTTTGCACTAAAGCAGGGTTTCTCAAATCTTGCCCTGGAGGGCCAAAGCCCTGCAGAGTTTACCTCCAACCCTGATCAAACACACCTGAGCAAGTTTATCAAGGACTTCAGGATCACTAGGGTTGCGTTCCACTCCACCAGTGTTAAGTTCGTTAACGAAAACTATGACGAAAAATGTTCGTTGACGGCTTTTTTCCCCCTGACTAAGACGAGACGATGACACCCACGTCATTAAACGATAACAATGACTATATCAGCACATGCAAAATCGTTGACGAAAAAAGACGAGACTGAATTGTGTTTAAAAAAATATTACTTGACCAAAACCACTTGTTTTTCAAATGTGACATTGATTTTATACAACAGTTCAACAAACAAAAGGATACAATTAAGTGATGTAGGCTACTACATTTAAAACAGTATTGTCAGTAGGCTTGTTGCTCTATTTCGCTACAAAAGCCACAGCAGAACTGCAGCAGACAGCGGTGATTCGAGAACGAATCTGTGGCTTTTGAACGAATTGTGAGATTCAATGATCCGTTCATAAATACAGCAACTTCCTTCGTTACTGAATGAATGAACGACTCTATGACTCACTCATAAAGACAGTGACTTAACGCTACCTACGGGCGATTTTAATTTAATATTTTAAAGTATCACTTAGTTTTTACCATCATTGAATATTTATTGAACATTGTTTTATAAAGGTAAAAAATGAACTGAAAAAATCGATTAAAGGGGGCAAATATTGTCCCTTAATGGAAAAGGTGTGATTGCAGTCTAAGTGGAAGAGAGGGGGTACACAGAAGAACGTTAAATGCCTCAGGGGGTTCGGGACAATTGTAAAAAAAATTGGAGAACCACTGAACTAAGGAAAAGGGATATGTAGAATTGTACAAGTGCTACTGCAATGTCAATACAGCCTGTTACCTTGATTTAAATTTCTCATAAGCTTAATTGAATTGGCCTAGAGACAAAAATTATAATGACTTTTTTTTTGTCTAAAGACTACATATAAATAGCTACCAAAATGAATGTCGGTAACTGCAGTTTGACTAAAAGTAATGACTAAAAGTTGTCAAAAAATGCAATGACTTTTCAAAAAACAAAATGACTGAAATGTGACTAAGACCAATAAGCATTTTCGTCTGAAGATGAAGACTAAGACTAAATCAAAAATGGCTGCCAAAATTAACACTGCACTCCACTTTTAGACACACACTCACAAACTTACCTAAGCACTTTCCCTCGGGGGAATCTCAGCTGCCATTTTGAAGTGTGATCCACTTCGTGAAGTGAATGAGTTAAGTTCTCTGTCAAGTCTTCGTCATCAGTTAGGAACCTGGGTGTGCTCTTTGATACCATTCTTTAATTTGAAAGCCACGTTTCTAGCATCTGTATAACTGCATTCTTCCATCTTAAAAAATATATCTATATTACAACATACGCTTTCAATGACAAATGCGGAACAGTTCGTTCATGTCTTAATGAGCTCAAGGCTAGATTATTGTAATGCTCTAATGGGTGGTTGCCCTACATACTTAATAAACAAACTCCAGCTTGTCCCAAAATGCAGCAGCTCGAGCTCTTACTAGAACCAGGAAGTATGACCATATTAGCCCGGTTCTGTCAACACTGCATTCGCTCCCTATTAAACATTGTATAAATTTTAAAATCTTGCTGATTACTTATAAAGCATTAAATTGTTTAGCTCCCCAGTACTTGACCGAGCTCTTAACGCATTATAGTCCTTCATGTCTATTAGTATTTTAAAATTCTGGCAAGTTGATAATACCTAGAATATCAAAATCGACTGCTGGCGGTAGATCCTTTTCCTATTTAGCACCTAAACTTTGGAACAGTCCTCCAGCTTTGTTCGAGAAGCAGACACTCTCTGTCAGTTCAAACCCAGACTAAAAACACATCTCTTTAACCTGGCATACACATAGAACATTATAAATGTCTATTATTCCAATCAGTTAAATAATTGTTAGGCTGCATAAACTTGGTCAGTCGGAACCGGGAATAGTCCTAAAACACCAAATGTACTCGTTACATTATAAGAAGAATGGCATCAAGACTAAAAATTAGTCTCTCTGTTTATCCCGAGGTTTACTGTAGTCAGTCGGATCATGCCTGAATCAAAGTCAAACACTGTTCGTTCATTGGTCAACTGGCCCCTCGACTGAGCCTGGTTTCTCCCAAGGTTTTTTCTCCATTCTGTCACCTGATGGAGTTTTGGTTCCTTGCCACCATCACCTTTGTCACCTTTGGCTTCTGGCTTGCTTAGTTGTGGACACTTAATTTTCAACAATATTACTGTTCTGCCTGCATTGACACTATTATATGAGAACTGAACTGACAATGTTTTCTTTAGAGTGCCTGTATAGATAAATAAACTAAATTAATAACTTCTTCACAGCAAAAATTAACCATCACTTAACTTACTTAAGCTAGACTATGACACTGTTTTCTTCTAGATCTGCTGTAAAGCCAAAACGAACTTTGTTGCATTATTTTCTTGTTTTTCCTGTAAAGCTGCTTTGAAACAATCTGTATTTTAAAAAGCACTATATTAATAAAGTTGACTTGACTATTGATATTGCGATACAACGTTACCGTGAATTATTTTGTCCATGATAACCATGGTGTGAAAAATCTGATATTGTGACAGCCCTAGTGTTTATTTATGTATTGTTTGGTATTGACATGCCTGAGTGTTCTCCTGTGTTATTCTCCGTGTTCATTAATGTCTTTGTTGTTTCTGCGTCACATATTTAGGAATTACAACTAAATTCTGTTACAATTCATTTCTTGTTCCTGGGCTAGTAAATAAGACACTGCATCAGCACTGTTACAACACAGAAGGGACAGACACAAGGATGCAGGTCATGGAATGTTTATTTGAACAACCAGGTGAAAGATCGGCAATGCAGGTGAAGGAACGTGGGGGAGATGATCCAACTTGGATGATATACAAGTCCTTCTCAAAAAATTAGCATATTGTGATAAAGTTCATTATTTTCCATATTGTAATGATACAAATTAAACGTTCATATATTTTAGATTTATTGCACACCAACTGAAAATTTTCAGGTGTTTTATTGTTTTAATACTGATGATTTTGGCATACAGCTCATGAAAACCCAAAATTCCTCTCTCAAAAAATTTGCATATCATGAAAAGTTCTCTAAACGAGCTATTAACCTAATCATCTGAATCAACTAATTAACTCTAAACACCTGCAAAAGATTCCTGAGGCTTTTACAAACTCCCAGCCTGTTTCATTACTCAAAACCGCAATCATGGGTAAGACTGCCGACCTGACTGCTGTCCAGAAGGCCATCATTGACACCCTCAATCAAGAGGGTAAGACACAGAAATAAATTTCTGAACAAATAGGCTGTTCCCAGAGTGCTGTATCAAGGCACCTCAGTGGGAAGTCTGTGGGAAGGAAAAAGTGTGGCAAAAAACGCTGCACAATGAGAAGAGGTGACTGGACCCTGAGGAAGATTGTGGAGAAGGACCGATCCCAGACCTTGGGGGGACCTGCGGAAGCAGTGGACTGAGTCTGGAGTAGAAACATCCAGAGCCACCGTGCACAGGCGTGTGCAGGAAATGGGCTACAGGTGCCGCATTCCCCAGGTCAAGCCACTTTTGAACCAGAAACAGCGGCAGAAGCACCTGACCTGGGCTACAGAGAAGCAGCACTGGACTGTTGCTCAGTGGTTGCATGTCATTCGGAAATCAAGGTGCCAGAGTCTGGAGGAAGACTGGGGAGAAGGAAATGCCAAAATGCCTGAAGTCCAGTGTCAAGTACCCACAGTCAGTGATGGTCTGGGGTGCCATGTCAGCTGCTGGTGTTGGTCCACTGTGTTTTATCAAGGGCAGGGTCAATGCAGCTAGCTATCAGGAGATTTTGGAGCACTTCATGCTTCCATCTGCTGAAAAGCTTTATGGAGATGACGATTTCATTTTTCAGCACGACCTGGCACCTGCTCACAGTGCCAAAACCACTGGTAAATGGTTGACTGACCATGGTATTACTGTGCTCAATTGCCCTGCCAACTCTCCTGACCTGAACCCCAAAGAGAATCTTTGGGATATTGTGAAGACAAAGTTGAGAGACGCAAGACCCAACACTCTGGATGAGCTTAAGGCAGCTATCGAAGCATCCTGGGCCTCCATGCCACGCCACATTGAAGCAGTCATTTCTTCAAAAGGATTCCCGACCAAGTATTGAGTGCATAACTGAACATAATTATTTGAAGGTTGACTTTTTTTTTGTATTAAAAACACTTCTTTTATTGGTCGGATGAAATATGCAAATTTTTTTAGACAGAATTTTGGGTTTTCATGAGCTGTATGCCAAAATCATCAGTATTAAAACAATAAAAGACCTGAAATATTTCAGTTGGTGTGGAATGAATCTAAAATATATGAAAGTTTAATTTTTATCATTACATTATGGAAAAGAGTGAACTTTATCACAATATGCAAATTTTTTGAGAAGGACCTGTAGTTCGTATACTTGCAGATGGAGATCGGATGAAGACACACTGGAATAGCGGAGACTCAGGAGAATAAAGTGGAGACGAGGATCAACGTAGAAGACTCTGTGATAACACTAGGAGACTGGTAAGCAGATTTAGAAGTCCAGGAGGTAAGCACAGTGTTAGTGTCTTGATGCAAACAATATCGGACAAAGACTGAGAGTGAGAGTGAGGCTTAAATGCCGGAGATGATTCCAGTACTGATGATGTGCAGGTGTGTGATGTGCAGGTCTGTAATCAGTACTCAGGAGAGGGAGTGCACTGTGATTGTATGAGGGTGGAGCCTGGCGTGGTTGTGACATTTTGGCGTCTCTGATGTACGTACAGTAGATTATTGTGATCTGTCAACACCACAAATGGATGTTGTGCCCCCTCCAACCAGTGTCTCCATTCAAGAGCCAGCTTGACGGCTAACAGCTCCCTAATGCCGATGTCGTAGTTGACCTCCGCCGGGTTGAGTTTGCGGGAGAAGAAGGCGCATGGATGGAGTCTACCTGGGTTCCCCTGCTGCTGGGAAAGGACCGCTCCCACTCTTGTGGTCGAGGCGTCAACCTCAACAATGAAAGGTTTCTCTGCATCGGGATGAACCAGGAGGGGAGCTGTGGTGAAAGACTTCTTGAGGGACTCGAAGGCTTAGGTGGCAACAGGTGTCCAGGACAGAGACTTGGGCTTGTGTTGAAGGAGGGGAGTAAGTGGGCTGGCAATGATACTGTAGTTCAGGATGAAGTGACGCTAGAAATTGGAGAATCCGAGGGCACTTCAGGACTTCCGCAATGTGGTGGCGATGTTCGGCCATACTCCGTGAGTAAATCACGATATCATCAACATAGACCAAAACAAACTTGTGGAGGAACTCCCGGAGTACCTCATGTATGAAATCCTGGAATACGGAGGGGGCGTTGGCCAATCCATATGGCATAATGAGGTACTCGTAGTGCCCTATAGGGGTCACGAAGGCCGTCTTCCATTCGTCCCCCTCACGTATCCGGATGAGGTTGTAGGCGCTGCGGAGGTCCAACTTGGAGAAAACAGTGGCACCTCAGAAATGTTCCAGTCCAGCGGGGACGAGAGGAAGGGGGTAGCGAAACTTGACAGTGATCCCGTTGATTGCGCGGAAGTCTATACAGGGCCGCAAGCCTCCGTCCTTCTTAGCCACAAAAAAGAAGCTGGAAGCAGCAGGGGAAGTAGGCGGGCTGATGTAACCTTGATCCAGAGCCTCTTTGATGTATTCTACCATGGCCTTCTCCTCCGGGAGTAACGGGATAAATCTTCCTACTGGGCACTGACTCACCCTGAAGCAGATCGATGGCACAATCCCATGGTCGGTGTGGAGGCAGCTTGGAGGCTCGCTGGGGACAGAAAACATCACTGAAATGGGCATAACATGGAGGAACCTCCACCGAAAGTCTCTCCACTGGACTTTCTATGGATGTAGAGCAAAGGGGTAGCTCTCTGGCCGAAGCCGGCACCGTAAGTGCTGGGAAACAGTTTGGGAAGCAGCAGTCCCCCCACTTCAGTATTTCGCCAGTCCTCCAGGTGATGATGGGATTGTAACCATGGGTGCCCTAGAATCACATCAGCGGTGGATTCCTCCAAAACCAGCAAATGTTGTTGTTCTACGTGTAGGGCTCCTACTTGAAGCTGTATGGGACCAGCAAAGAGACGTACCTGCTTCCGGCTGAGGGGTCTGCCAGTTATTGAGTGAATTTGGTAGATGGCCGGCGTGGCGGTAGACTTGAGCTTGAGCTGACGGCAGAGGGCTCCAGAGATGAAGTTGCCTGCTGACCCTGAGTCGAGAAGGCTGATGACTGGAATAGTAACATCTGCAGCAGTTAAATTCACAATAGTAGAGAGTGGTTTCAAGTTTTCAAACTTGATGTGACAGGTGTCAAACAGGTGTGTAATCAGTACTCAGGAGAGGGAGTGCGCTGTGATTATGTGAGGGTGGAGCCTGGCGTGGTTGTGACAAGAACAATAGTTATTTGTTATATTTCATAAATTAACCACAACCATCCCCCTGCCACTTTTAGCAAGCGAACTAGGCCCCTAAGATTGCGCCAGGGTCCAGTGTTGTCTTTTCATTCATCTCTTTTTCATTAATACAACTCCCAGCAAGGACTAACTGGAGCCTCAAAAAAATTAAATCAGGACACGATTTCAAATGAAATATATCAAACTCAGTGTTATGATTATCACCTGCCCACCCTAAAACTGGACAGACCTCCTTTAAAGAAACCCGAACAGCAGAGACAAAAATTTTTTGTCAAAAATGCACAATGCTTTTGTTTGGAGAAAAAGGGGCATTGCACACCAACACCAAAACCTCTTCCCAACTGTGAAGCATTGTGGAAGCAATATTACCTCAGGGCCTGGACATTTTGCATTGAAATTTATTGAAGGAACAATGAATTTTACAGGAGAATGCCAGAACAGCATTTTATGACTTTAAGCTTTAGAGAGGTCGGGTGATGCAACAAAATAATGGCCCAAAGCAAACAAGTAATGAACACAAGTAAATCTGTGTTAGATAACTCTTCATAAATAAATATTCATAAACTGAAACCGGTTTGTGGAGAGGAATGGTACATAATTAGTACATAATTGGTCAGATGTCCTAAAGGCAGCTAGAGGAAGAGGCTCTGTTGATAAAGGAGGTTATTAGAAGGTTATCTTACTTTCTCGACCCTGCACTGTGAATGATTGCTAAGTGTATTCAATAAAATTGTGAAAAAGTAGGGGGAGGACCAGAGACACAAGAAACTGACAGAGAAGCACAAGGGAAAAAACAAACAACATAAACAATTGTGCCATGACCCTGCCACAAAAGATTAAAAGCCTAACAACCAGCACAAAGTATCAGGACTTTGAAACAGGTATCCTAGCAGAGTAACCACAGGTGTAGTTTATAAAATGTACATGTTTCACGATACTTCATTGTGACACAGTATCTTCATTTTAATCACTATACTGTACTTACAATTGTGCCTTTATTTTACATAAATGCCATTTAACCCTAACTCTACTGCAGTGAGATTCAGATCATTTTAAACATGACTGTTTAAAGCACAAAGGTTATTGCTGAGCAAGGGATCTGCACCTGTTTTGGGTTCCACTGAGAAGTAGGGCTCCCCCTGCAGGATTGAATAGATGAGTTTAGCATTGTTCCCAAACAAAGGGTCATCTGCATCTGTGGCTGTCACCTGGATAACTGTGGTCCCTGTAGAGAAGAGAGAAGGGTGAATGAGTTAATAGTGGTTTATTCACACATATTCATTGTGCTACTCCCATTGAATCTGTCATTGCGTGTCTGTCTCTCATTTACAAAATGTCCTTTAATGAGTCTCTTTGTCTTCTGTCCTGTCTCTTTTTAACTACTGTCTGTAGTTAAAATATGTTTCCTACATCTGTTGGCTCATATTAGCCCCCATGATGCGCTTTCTGCCATCTCGCTCTCAGTGAAGTCCATTTTGAAACGCGACAGAAAATTAACTGTAACTCAGTTCAATACTTGCCACACAGACATGAGAGATATGTTCACATGCTAATCGTCCACATGAAGGAATGCAAACCTGTAAACGACCCCATCACCTCAAAACAAACCAAACTTGATCTTTTCTCTGCTTTTCATCGAGTTTAAAAGACACGCTGTGAATTTACCTTGGATTTACATCAGAAGAAGAAGAACGTGATTTTAAAATAAGAAAGATTTTTAGAGTAGGAAATGTATTCTCACTTATATTAGTTAGCGTGTTATTGTTGCATAAACTTCACATTGTACTAGTTGATCTATTGCTAGACTAAAGTGTTTGAAATCGATGGAAACATGTAAAAATATGAAATATAGACAGTAGGGGTGGCATGGTTCACAAAACCCACGGTTTGCTTGGGAGAAAGTGCTGTGGGTTAGATGAGACCAGAATTGAACTCTTTGGCATCAACTCAACTCGTCGTGTTTGGAGGAAGAGAAATGCTGACTATGACCCCAAGAACACTATCCATACAGTGAAGCATGGAGGATGAAACCTCATGCTTTTGGGTCGTTTTTCTACCATAAAATCTTAGATGAGAACCTTTGTCCTTCAGCTGAGAACACTGGAGATGGGTCGTTGATGGGTCTTCCAGCATGACAATGACCCAAAACATCTTGCCAAGGCAACAAAAGAGTGGCTCAAGAAGCACATTAAGGTCTTGGAGTGGCCTAGCCAGTCTTCAGACCTTTATCCTATAGGAAATCTGTAGAGGGAGCTGAAACTTCGAGTTGCAAAGTGGCAGCCAAGAAATCTTAATGATTTAGAGAAGATCTGTAAAGAGGAGTGGACCAGAATCCCTCCTGAGATGTGTGCAAAGTGACCAACTATAAGAAACGTCTTACCTCTGTGCTTGCCAACAACGGTTTCTCCACCAAGTACTAAATTATGTTTTGCTTGGGGATCAAACACTTATTTCACTCACTGAGATGTGAATCAATTTATAACCTATGTATAATGTGTTTTTTTTTTCTGGATTTTTTGGTTGATATTCGGTCTCTATCCATTTAAAATAAACCTACCATAAAAATTATCGACTCTTCATTTATTTGTAAGTGGGCAAACTCACAAAATCAGCAGGGGATCAACTAATAATTTTCTCCACTGTGTGTGCTCACACTATACGGTCCGAACGTCGAGCTGTGACTTGACTCCTCACACTATACGTGTGAAATATGCACGATAAACCTCTGTGCCGGGTTGCGCGGATATACCATGATATCATGTATCCAGAGATATTGTCAAAACAAGCATCAGATATCAATATCAAGAGGATTTAGCATTTCTAATGTATGTATTAATAATAATAATTATTATTATTATAATTATTAGGGAAGTCCTACTTTTATTATTAAATTGATAAACTATTATAATTCATTTGCCACGCAATAATTTCATAGCGCATCACCGCATAATCAATGCGCTGCGAGGATAATAAAGATAGAACCTTACTCCTTGTAACGAATCAGAGGGCTGAGGCAGATCCATATGCAACAACTTTATTAACTCAAAGACAGTCAGAGAGAAACACAGAACATTCTTGAATAAGGATACGCTGACTCCGGGAGAAACCAGGCTTGAAGAAGTAGGCAGACGGCATGCGTATGGTCAAGAGGGACAGGCGTAAAGGTCTGGGCAGACGCCTTGAATCAGAATCCAGATCAGGCCGAGGGTCGAGAGGCAGGCTGCAGACAATCAGATAAGGTTAGAATAGCGAGGATCAGAAATACGGGAAATCTTGGGACACAGAAACGGCTCGGACATGCACAAGTAGAGAGGCAATACTTCACACAGAACGCTCAGTTAACAGAGCAGATAAAGGCTGAGCAATAATTAATAATACAGAACAGGTGATGGTGGTCACAGCGCAAATGGTTTAGGCTTAGACGAAGATTACACATGGATAACCATACCCATTGACCTGGCTAATACTCTGGGTTGGGACGGCGGTGACGATCCTTTTAGCGCGGTTGACAGCCCGCTGAAGGTGTGTGTGAGCCAGGTTCCAGGTCTCCTCGCTCCGATTTAGCCAGTCATTAACTGCGGGAACGTTAGTAGGCTCACCAGACCAGGGAAGCAGGGGTGGCTGAAAAACCGAGAACACACTGGAACGGACTCAAGCCCGTGGAGTGTTTCTGAATGGAGTTTTGTGTGTATTCCGCCCACATCAGGTACCGGCTCCAGTCCTTCTGATGGAGTTGGCAGTAAGACCGGAGGAAACGGGAGATCTCCTGGTTGAGTCGTTCAACCTGACCGTTGGCCTGAGGATGGTGGCCAGAGGTGAGACTCACGTTGACTTGGAGCATTTGGAAGAAGGCAGACCAGACTCGGGAAGTAAATTGAGGACCCCTATCCGAGACGATGTCTTCAGGCAGACCATAAAACCGGAAAACCAGATTACAGAGGTGTTCAGCAGTCTGCAGGGCTGTGGGAAGCTTACTGAGGGGTATGAGGCGGAAGGCCTAGGAGAAGCGGTCGATTACAGTGAGGATAGTGGAGTTTCCGTCAGATGGTGGCAGATCGTAACAAAATCGATAGCAATATGAGACCAGGGTCGTTGTGGTGTGGGCAGTGGTTGAAGTAAACCGGCAGGCATGAGATGGGAAGCTTTTTTGGTATTGCAGGTTAGGCATTGGTGACCGAACCGACTGGCATCCTGGGACAGAGTTGACCACCAGAAGTGATTTTGAAGATGATGGATGGCGGCGGTGATACCTGGGTGTCCGGAACTGGGAAGGGCATGAACATGCTTAAGCACCTTTTCTCGGAGAGCCTCGGGAATATAGAGCTTTCCCGGGGGGGGCATTCTGGAGGAGTCTCGGAGTCAGCGTTGCCCAGTTCGAGTTCGGTCTTGATGTCCCACAGTATGGGACTGATGATTAAACCAGGTTTGAGAATGGTTTCTGGAGTCTGGATGGTTACCTCTGAATCGAACTGATGAGACAAGGAAATCGCCTTGATGTTCTTCGAGCCCGGATGATAGGTGACTGTGAACTGGATGCAAGAAAAGAACAGAGACCACCTGGCCTGACGGGGATTCAGCTTTTTAGCCGTGCGCAGGTACTCCAAGTTCCTGTGATCAGTAAGAATGATGAAAGGATATGTGGAGCCTCCATGGCCAGCAACTCACGATCGCCCAAGTCGTAATTTCTCTCCGCTGGACTGAGATTTCTAGAATAATAGGCGCAGGAGTACAATTTGGGAGGCGATCCTTGACGCTGAGACAGCACCGCACCCAGGCCGGTACTCGAGGCACCCACTTCAACTACAAAAGGTGACTCTGGATCAGGATGATGCAAGATGGGAGTTGAGGTAAAAGCCTGATTGAGACGGTTAAAGGACCGAGCAGCCTCTTCACTCCAAGACAGACGAGAAGTACCCTTGCGGAGTAGCGCGGTCAGGGGTGCCGCCACCATGCTGAACCCTCTGATGAAGCGGCGATAAAAGTTAGCAAACCCTAGTAAGCGCTGCAGCTCCTTCAATGTAGTGGGCTGGGGCCATTCCACCACTGCCTTTTACCTTGCCCTCCTGCATACCCACACCCCCCAGACTGATTATGTAGCCCAAGGAGTAAATGAATGAAAGAGGCACCGGTGTAGCTACATCGCAGGTGGCTTGGGAGACGTGGGTAATGGGTGGGTAACCCTTGCAACACGAACTGGAGGTAAGCAACAGTAATTTGCAGCTAGTTTGATAGCTATAGAACTTAAATATATCCCTCTTTTCGTTTTCTTTCTTACTGCATTAAAGATCAAATGGTTTAACTTAACTTCTGTAGCTATCAAACTAGCTGCAAATTACTGTTGCTTACCTCCAGTTCGTGTTTCAAGGGTTTCCACCCATTACCCACGTCTCCCAAGCCACCTGCGATGTAGCTTGAAGCTCTTGAAGCTCTTGAAGAACATTGAAGCTCTGCTTCAAATGTGCGATACCTCACGAGAGGCGACCAAAATTTCTGACATGCCAGAAAATCATCCGACCAGCCAATTGTCGGGAGAGGTTAATCGCCACTCGTTTCCCTCTGTAATCTGCACAACAAACGACGCACGACAAAGCTGAAAATCGTGCAACTCTTGTTTGAGAGTCGGCTCAAAATCTGACAAAAATCGCACAGTGTATGCCCAGCCATAGTTGGGGGACACTTAATATTCGACAATATTATTGATCTGACTGTACTGCTGCTGTTGTATAAGAACTGAACTGAGCTGGACAATGGCATCTTTTTTTTTTGCAGAACTGCTTTTAATTAACTAATTTAATAATTGATGATCTTTAAAACGGAACTGAATTAACACTGAACTGACTTTAGCTGAACAAAAGCCGAAATGCATAATTTTCCTGTTATCACTTTAAAGCTGCTTTGTCTGTAATGTATAAAGCACTATATAAATAAAGGTAATTTGACTTGACTAATGCATCAGTGGGCGATGATGAAGAACGTGAAAGGAAAGAGACGATGAGGAAGTAGGTGCTGATCTGTGTCTGTGCTGATGTATTTTTCTCTATTAGGTAATAAAAACCCAGAAATAGAAAACCCAAGCCTTTATTTCTATAACGCTTTATACAATACAGATTGTTTCAAAGCAGCTTTACAGTGATAAAATTATGCTAATCTAATTCAGCAATGTTGTAAAGCAGCTCTAAAGGACAGTAGTGTTTTTGTTCAGCTGAAATCAATTTAGTGTTGATTCAGTTCAGTTCAATAACTGTGTAAAGTTCATCAACTATGAAATGAGTTCAATTCATCTACAAAGAAGCTCTTGAGAAAACAGTAACGATAGCGTCAGGGGATTCAAGTCAATAATACTGCTGAATATTAAGTGTCCCCAACTAAGCAAGCCAGAGGCGACAGTGGCAAGAACCCAAACTTAATCTGTGAGAGAAATGGAGAAAAACAAAACAAAAAACCCTAGGAGAAACTCAGTCGAGAGGCCAGTTCTCCTCTGGCCAAAGAACGAACATGGTGTGATTATGATTTCAGGCTGCATCAAAAAGTCAGATTGTGGATTGATATTCAACACCAGACTCAGTAAATAATTTCTGGCGCTATTCTTTCTGAATAGCGGTATTGCCATTTTGGAACAGAGAGGACTCTCCCCAAATGTAACAGCTTTGCAAAAACAATATTTTCCAGGATATCATTGTGTGATCCTATTCATAGAGCAAATATCAACCAAGCTTTCTGTGAATATTTGGTTTCTCTAAAACGTTTAATGTAGTAGCTTAAAGGTGCCCTAGAATGTGAAATTTAATTTATTTTGGCATAGTTAAATAACAAGAGTTCAGTACATGGACATAATATACAGTGAGTCTCAAACACCATTGTTTTCCTCCTTATTTAAATCTCGTTTTTGAAAAACACCCCTGTAAAATAGGCGAATCTCCACATAACACCGACTGTGACGCAACAGTCGGGATCATTAATATGTACGCCTCCAAAAATGTGCATATGCCAGCCCATGTTCAATGACATGTGGAACTGCACAGCCAAATCATCGGAAGTTCTGCAGGTGAAGAAACAAGCGAGGATGATAGGGAAAATGGCAGATCATGGAAATAAATGTTATGTTCCAGGCTGTGCAGGGGATGTGAGGACTTTTCATACCCTTCCCACAGAAAATAAATGTCAACAGTCAAATGTTGATGTTTATCTATAATCGGATACCCCAACAGTTTAATTCGAAGTTGATAGTTTGCTCTGCCCATTTCAACACAGACTTATTTTCACTACATGGGACAATATTAAGCAGGCTTCTCTCAGTGAATAAATTATATACAGAACGTGATCAAAGAAATATCTTTCCACACAGCGCAAGTCTATCTGGACTTGCCAAACTCGTTATGAAATCAATGACGCACGTTACACTGCACAACGAAGCTCTTACTGTATTTACATCATCGCGTTTGCATTGGTGAAAAAGCATTATAGAGAGTGCAGAAACTGCGTTCCAATGATAAGATCTTCATTCTCGCGATCAACAGACTATCATCTGCTTGCTCAATGCTCATCACGGCAACATTTTATGTGATGGGAATAGATCTAAATACTTTAAAAACATCTCACGATTCATGAATCTCAATAGCTGCAATGGTAAAAATGAATAATAGCTGTAGTAAAAGTATTCGAGAGAGTTTCACATGTAATACGTAGCTATTTCATATGCAAGCATGTCAGCCAATCACAGCAATGGCCGGTTACACTGAATCCCACAGCATACACGCCCCTTCAAACAGAGCGTTCAAATCAGAGGCTAAAATCAGGCTAGGAAAAAATGCCTTTTATTTCTAAATTATGAATCTAAAAAAAAATACGAACATTATAAGGGCAACCCAGAAAACATTATAAAACAATAAAATAACCCCATTCTAGGGCACCTTTAATAATTTAGTTGTCTCTCTTTCACTATCAAACTGTGTAACACTTTAGAAAGTGTTCCTTCATTAATGAATAACTACACAGGAACAAATGACTAACGCATTATTAACGCTCTAGTAACTACTATTAACTAACAATAAACTCTGATTAACTGATTAGTAAGAGTGCTCAGTTCAATGAGGTACAGTAGTTCACCAGAAGGAATTACTATCCAATACCTTACAAAAAAACTCAAAAACGTACTATGCCTTCAGTCAATATTAAGGAGTTATTATGGTTTTCACTTTAGAATACTGATCCAAATAATTAGTTGTTCCTTCTGAAGGATTTCGTAATACTTGAGTCATTACTATCCAATACTTTACAAAAACCTCAACGCTTACAATGATTTCAGTCATTATAGTGAGTATTCATTATTTTCACTTTAGAATAATGTTATAAATGTTATGTTATATGATAAAATTAGTCATTTCTTTAGATGGATGTCAACACTTGAGTCATTAGTAGTCTGTTACCATGATATTTAGTTATTTAATTATACATTAATTATGCATTATTAATGTTGATTATGAACCTGTATATCATAGTTCTTAGTAGTCATCTGGGAGGTAAGAAAAAATATTACTTATTGATTAGCTAACAGTGAACCACCTTATTCAACTGAGTGCTATTACAAACTAATTTGTTAATTAGAGTTTCTTGCTAGTTAATAGTAGTTACTAGAGTGTTCATATTATTAATAATAATAATAATTCTAATTGATAATAATTTTTTACATTTATATAACGCTTTTCTGGGTACTCAAAGCACTTTACATAGAAGGGGGAGGGGCAGGGGATCTCCTCAACCACCACCACCAACACCAGTGTGCAGCTCCACCTGGATGATGCGACGGTCACAGCCACAGTGCGCCAGAATGCTCACCAGATTACTGTGGAGTGGAGACAGAGTGATGAAGTCAATCAGTATATGGGGATGATTAGGAGGCCATGATGGACAGAGGCCAAGGGGCAAGTTTGGCCAGGATGCCAGGGTTACACCTCTACTCTTTTTTCCGAAGGACATCCTGGTATTTTTAATGATCACAGAGAGTCAGGACCTCGGTTTTAACGTCTCATCCGAAGGACGGTTATTGTTACTCATTTTTTCCTGTGTAGTTGTTCATTAATGACAGAACAGTATTCTAAAGTGTCACCTCAATCTGTGTATGAACATAAACTTTTTTTTAGCACTGATAAGTTAATTTATTAACTTAGACCATGCATAACCTTTTAAGATTTCTTTATTTGTCATGAACATATGAAACACAGTGGGTCAACGCACCTGTGGGACACATCTCTGGGATGCTGGATATGTAAGGCTCATTGATAAATTCTGGAGCATTGTCATTGATGTCCTGGACTTTAATGATAAACTCAGATTCAGGTTCAACAGGCTGTTTGGATCTGCGGTTGATGGCCTGGGCTTGCAGTATGTAGAAGGGCTTCAGCTCGCGATCCAGACTCTGTAATGAGTGAAGGTCACCTGTGTACTCATCAATGATGAATATCTCACCAGCTCCCTTCACCTGATAGGATGTACTTGATAGTGAAGTCGCCTGTGTCGTAATCTGATTTCAGCTAAAGGAAAATAAACAGGATGTAAAAGAGATTTTGCAAGACATATCAACTATATATCAATATCTAATTATAATTGAGAAGTGCCAGGAATGTCACTCGTGCCCCTTAAAAAAAAGGCACCCTTGAGACTTCACATTGACTACACCCTCTGTCCCAGTTTGGTGGCTGTAGTGAAGCGCTTGATGAGGAATTAAACAAAATAGTATTTAATTGCAAATTCAAAACAAAGAAACACGCAGGAGACACGGAATGTAGAAACCACTACAAGATAAATTTTAAACAAAACAGGACAAGTAATAGACTGAAACTAAGGGGTTAAATACATGAGAGCAATGAAGGAGATGGTGAGTTAACACGACACACCCAAAGAGAAGACTCAAAGCAATCAGAAACCATGGAAACCAACAGGCAGGGGACGAGGAATACAGAACTAATTAACAGACTAACAGGCAAACTCTCAAATAGAAAAGGAAAGCTAAATCAAACAATACAAAGCGTGAAAACAGGCTTTATTTTATTATTGCAACTTAATATCGCAATGTTAGGTTTTAGGGGTTATTATTATTATTATAATTGTTGGTAATTAAAATGGCTGCCACTGTAAGACTGTCACAGAATTTATTCATGAGCTCCCCATCCTTGTCTTTAAGCTATGCGATCTTTTCCCACATTTCTTTCGTTTAGAGGTGTTAAAGCCCTTTGTGAACTCCAGTTATACCTGACCAATCTTCCTTGGTGTTGGATCTTCTTCTTCAACAAATATCTGACTCCAAATCCAGCCACGTCTCACTCTCAGATGGGACCCCCCGAGAGGCTTTACTTGAACGGATCTCTGCTGTTTTCTTGGGATAATAAGGTCACCCCCAAGCCAGCCAGGCAGGATGAAGATCATGAGGAGCACATGAAGAACAGAACAGTTGTCCATTGTTGAGAAGTTCTTTGAATCAGTGTTTCATTTAGTGTTAGGGCTGGATGTCAGGGTGATAATGCTAATGGGGGAGACGGAGTCAAACAGGATATGAGCCAAAACTCCATTAGAAGGAAATGATGACTTGTCTGTATTGAGAAAGAGAAAAGAGATTCTTAGAATGATTTATAGGGTTGAGATGAAGGACAACAGAATTATTCAATAGACTGAAGTGTTGGAGTCTAGCTGGGGCACAATGAGACTTATCACCACGCTAGGTGTAATCTGCAAGTTTTGTTTCATTTTCTGAAAAAACAACAACAACGACAATCTCATGTATTTAATAATGTTTTAAATTTTTTAAAATATGCAACCAAAATGTTTAATAAACAGAAATGCAAGAGGCAGATTAATTAATTCATTATATATATATATATATATATAATTATTAATTACATTTTATTTCAGCCATTTTACTAACTTAAGCTAGTCTTGGTCACTGAAGTATTTGTAGATAATATTTAGATCATGGTTCTGTGTCTTTTGCACCGTTGTATTACGTGGAATTTTAGTTTGTCTCTTCTGTTCCTGTGATTCTGTTCCCAGCTGTGATTAGTTATTCTTATCAGTCCTTGTGTTTCCTGTATTCATTGTTCTGTGTTGTTCTTTAATGGCTGTCATGTATGTGAGCACAGTTTTGTCTCCTTGGTTGTGTGATCTAACCCTAACCCTTTTATTATTATTTTATTAAAGGTGACATATTATGCCTCTTTTCACAAGTTGTATTTTACATCTATGGTGTCCCCAGATTGTGTCTGTGAAATTTCAGCTCAAATTACCCCCCCAGATCATTTATTATAGCTTTTCAAATTTACCCCCTTTTTGGGTTTGAGCAAAACCCCACCGTTTTTGTGTGTGTCCCTTTAAATGTAAATGATCTGCAGCTCCACCTCCGTTCAGAAGAGGGGCGGAGTCTTCACACGAGCTTCAGAAACGCCAGCAATAATAGAAAAGGCAAATCTCACTCATCCAGAATCCCAGAATAACCAGTAGCGAGTGCAGCCTTACGGAGAGACCTCAGGAAGAGGTTCAACTTTTAGACGCACCTGGATGTTTCTGAATGGGTAGTGGATACATTTATGTAGTTGCTGTGGAGTTCGACTCATGTATCGTCATGTTTAACTTTTACACAAGTTGACAAAGTTCCCTGAGGTCCTTTATTAGACAGCGGTGACATTTTTTTGTTCAAATTGTCAGGGTTCTCCCCTGGCAGCTTTGTCTGTGTTGTCTTTGTTTCATGTCTCTATGTTTGTGTTGTGCTTGAACATATGGCTCTGTCTTTGTTTGTGTTGGCCATGTGCTCCTCTGTTCCTGCCTCTTTGTTTCCCAGTACAACGCCCTCATGTCTAGTTGAGTCCTCGTTTGCCTGAGTGTGCTCGACCTGTTTCTTGGTCTGAGTGTGTTCACTCTGTTTCTTGTCTGAGTGTGCTCACCTGTTTCTTGTCTGAGTGTGTTCACCTGTTTCTTGCCTGAGTGTGTTCACCTGTTTCTTTTCTGATGTGTTCACCTGTTTCTTGTCTGAGTGTGCTCACCTGTTTCTTGTCTGAGTGTGGCTCACCTGTTCCATGTCTGAGTGTGTTCACCTGTTTCTTTTCTGAGTGTGTTCACCTGTTTCATTTCTGAGTGTGCTCACCTGTTTCTTGTCTGAGTGTGTTCACCTGTTTCTTGTCTGAGTGTGCTCACCTGTTTCTTGTCTGAGTGTGTTCACCTGTTTCTTGCCTGAGTGTGTTCACCTGTTTCTTTTCTGAGTGTGTTCACCTGTTTCTTGTCTGAGTGTGCTCACCTGTTCCTTGTCTGAGTGTGTTCACCTGTTTCTTTTCTGAGTGTGTTCACCTGTTTCATTTCTGAGTGTGCTCACCTGTTTCTTGTCTGAGTGTGTTCACCTGTTTCTTGTCTGAGTGTGCTCACCTGTTTCTTGTCTGAGTGTGCTCACCTGTTCCTTGTCTGAGTGTTCACTTGTTTCTCGCCTGAGTGTGTTCACCTGTTTCTTGCCTGAGTGTGTTCACCTGTTTCTTTTCTGAGTGTGTTCACCTGTTTCATTTCTGAGTGTGCTCACCTGTTTCTTGTCTGAGTGTGTTCACCTGTTTCTTGTCTGAGTGTGCTCACCTGTTTCTTGTCTGAGTGTGCTCACCTGTTCCTTGTCTGAGTGTTCACCTGTTTCTCGTCTGAGTGTTCACCTGTTTCTCGCCTGAGTGTGTTCACCTGTTCCTTGTCTGAGTGTGTTCACCTGTTTCTTTTCTGAGTGTGTTCACCTGTTTCATTTCTGAGTGTGTTCACCTGTTTCATTTCTGAGTGTGCTCACCTGTTTCTTGTCTGAGTGTGTTCACCTGTTTCTTGTCTGAGTGTGCTCACCTGTTTCTTGTCTGAGTGTGCTCACCTGTTCCTTGTCTGAGTGTTCACCTGTTTCTCGCCTGAGTGTGTTCACCTGTTTCTTGCCTGAGTGTGTTCACCTGTTTCTTGCCTGAGTGTGTTCACCTGTTTCTTGCCTGAGTGTGTTCACCTGTTTCTTGTCTGAGTGTGTTCACCTGTTTCTTGCCTGAGTGTGTTCACCTGTTTCTTTTCTGCGTGTGCTCACCTGTTCCTCATGTTCCTAGCTCCCTATATGTGTTCTCTTGCCCTCATGTCTAGCCAGTTTGTTATATACTTTCTGTGTGCCATAAACTTTGTGTGCTGCATTGTTTGTTTAACAGTCTAGTATATTTTCTAGTCAGAGCTAACT